>JASVEL010012089.1:0-345602 GCA_032618575.1 Nicotiana noctiflora | reverse complement strand
TTGTTATTTTTCTTCGAATCAGTCCCTAACTTCTCGAATATCTAGTTGAAGATCCGAGCCAAAACAAAAACCATTCCAACCAAACCCAAAATCACACCATAGGCTCCCATGACCTCCCTCGTACCCCCACCAGTTTTGATTTGGTTCAAATCAAGCCCGAACTACCCAAACCCCAATTCGAACCTCAAGAACCCTAGATTCTAGGAAACTTGGGATTTCGTCCAAATCAACGGCATTTGAAGGCAACAGACTTCAATTGGAGTGTTTTTCGTTTGAAAAACACTTCAATTAAAGTATGTTTACTTCAAAAATGCAATTTCAAGTCCGTGTAAGCCCGGGTTTGTTCGATTTCGGATTGTCTTCATAAGGTATTTCATTTTTCTTCTGTTTTATATATTGTTGTGCTCATTGTGTGGTTTAATTGTTCATTCATTTTTCTGTTTTGTTTCAAATTTTCATTCTTCATCTCCAAGACCTTTTTGTTTGGTCAATTGCTTTTTTGTATTGCTCATTTGAATATGTTAGTTATAGGATACGAACTCGCGTCGATTAGCGTCGTCGAATAGTTAACTTCGCGTATGTCCGGCATTTGGCCGAGATTTTAGAATCACTGTTTTGCTAATTAATTTGTTATCATTGTTATGCGTCGTAGTTGATTAAATGTCGTCGTTTAACTGCATAGGCTGATTTGTTTGAGATTCCGGACACTGACTAGCACTTTTGAATTGAATTGGAGTGTTTGATTGAAATTGAAATTAAGATTGGAATTAGCTGATAGTAATTAAATTAGTATTGGCATATTTGGATTATTAAAGTACTTTTGCCCATAAAGGGGCTAGTGGAACCTGCTACAGCAGGGTATTCCCACTAGTATGTGCAGACCAGCAGTTTAGTTAAATAAAAACCCACACTCAGACAAATTCAAGTGGAAAAAAGGCAGACAGGGGATGGGCAGGGCCTTAGTTTAGTCTTCTGGCCATCCAGGGTTGAAGGTTTTAGCTATAAGTAGAGCATTAATCTGAAACAGTAGAAAAGATACACACAGTAGGAGATTCGAAAATATAGACAGAAATATTCCTACACACACAGACTCTTGGAGGATTATTTAGATATCTACTTGAATAGGAGACATACACAGTGATAGGATTGTTGAAGAAGTATTCTGGAAATACAGTGATAGACAGGGGAGTTTGGACTCTTCTTGGTTTTGCCATTGAATCTTTAGTCACTGTTTCATTAGATTCCTGGTTGAAGTTCACAGAGATCTCCTGCAAAGCTTTTAGGGTCGTTTGTTCTGTTTGCTGAAGTTTGTTTGTCATTGGTTGTTGAAGTTGTTTGTCACTGATTTGCTGGAGTCGATTGTCATTGGTGTGCTGAGGTTGATTGTGTGTTATTTGCTGAGTTTGATCGTGTCGAGCCACTGCCAGTGCTGTATTTGGCCACTGGCAATACTGTGTTTTGGGGCCACTGTTTTGGGATTGTTTTGGGCTGTTTGTGTTGCTTGCTAACTGACTGGTTGGTTGTTGATTGGGTGTACTGTTGCGCTGTTGTTGCTGTTGTTCATATCGTTGCCATTGCTAATCCTATTCTATCTTCGTTGTCTCGAAAATTTTCCAGGTACACTCTCATGTAACCTTGTTGATTATGAAGCATAACTGTGAGACAAGCCTGTTGGCATGGAAGAGTAGTTCATATGAATAGGAATTGTACTAATATCATAGGCAGTACCTTCATATATTACTCTATATGTATCAAACATAGACTGCTGTAGTTTAATTGGTATGGTGACTGTTTCATTATATTGTTCTGTGCACGGACGTAGTAAGTATCTAGTCGGTATAATGTGGGATTAGACTATGTGAATCGTAACTAAAGAGATTATTGATGGCGGGCCTTGAATAGTCAAACTAGAAACATAGGTTTTTGTTTAAATTGTTAATCAAGTACTTACTAGCATATATACATACATACATGTAAAAATGAAGATTTCGATGATAGCTATCAGAAGAGAAATTGGCAAAAGAAAAAATATGTCATCTTAGTTTCTGTTTATTGTCACTCATGACGTGCATTGACTTTCAGGCAAGGATACGAAATAAATATCTTGTAAATCTACCCTAAACGAGAACAGTTAGTGAGAAAAACAGCATGCTTATTTTGGCGCAAAAGACTTCGGAGTGAGTTTCGAATGCTAAATAAAAGATGGCCCATATCGTTCCTAAGCCATTACACACATTTAACATTTGATTTGAAATTAGTCAATAAACAATAAGAGTTGGGTTTTCATCACCATCCTGATTTGTAGGGGCAAGGTTCACTTAAAATTTTAAGTTCAACCATTTAAAATGAAACATAGCTTCATGTTATTTCGTTTCATTGCTAGAGACAAAAACAAGTAGAGAATATAGTTCATCTTAAGATAGGCCTTAATAATAATGAGACGAGCCTCGCCAAACAAAACTACCCAAATTGCGGGGCCCTCAAATAACTGTCATGAGAACATAGATTTGGAAGGACCGTTTAGCAAATTTTACGGTCTTTCCCAAAGTTAACAACACGATAGATTCTTTAGGAACGATTTGTAAATAAATCACTTCCCTAAATACGGGTGCGCATTTATGTGACCCAAATCTTACTCTCGGCGAAACTGAAATACATTAAAGTCACAGGCGTACTTGTTGCGGTGTGACTCGAAATGTGTTTTCGTGACGTCGCAATTTTTCTTAAAATTAAAAGCGGAACATTAAAAGCACATAGTTAAAGGAATCAGATAGAAACAAAAATTGCAATTGAGCGACCGTGCTAAAACCACGGAATCCGGGAGTGCCTAACACCTTCTCCCGGGTTAACAGAATTCCTTATCCAGGTTTCTAGTTTCGCAGACTGTATTACAGAGTCATAAAATTTCCTCGGTTCGGGATTAAACCGGTGACTTGGGACACCATTATTTTCCCAAGTGGCGACTCTGAATTAAATAAACTAATCCCGTCTCGATTGTCCTTCAATCGGAAAAACTCCCTTGTGCCCTCGCGGGTGCGGTAAAAAGGAGGTGCGACAGCTCTGGCGACTCTGCTGGGGACAAGGACCTCTGAACTTCGGTTCAGGGTCTAAGAATTCGAGCTCAGTTAAATTGTTGTTTTGTCTACATCTGATTTTACTACATGTTTAATTAACGTGCTACATGTCTACCGCTTTGATACTAGTTGCACTGTATATACAAACTGTTATATGTTTACCGCTTTGATATTACGTGAACTATATATAAAAATGTGCCGCAAACCCTTCACTTCTCACCCCCCGGGGATGTGCTCACTGGTTGAGACTCCTTATTCTGTTAGTGTCATACCCGAAATAATGAAGAGGCTCGGAAAGTTTCTAAGCCGGTTGGCCTTTTGGTTCCCGGAAAGGAGCTCCTTCCTCAGCCCGAGTTGTCCGCTTGGGTACACAGTCTAGATCATGCACCGAGGTTGTTAACTTAGAATAACATAACTGCATACCGGATCCTTAGTAGGAAACGCTTATTTGCATCACGTTGCATTTGACTTAGGGGACTCAACACAGGGGTTGGGTCCGTCTAGGACAGGCACCTGAAACGAAAGACCATCTTGCTATGCCATGTTTGTTTCAAGCATTTATTCGAACTTGCATGCTGACCAGCTTTTAAATACTGAGGAGAAACGAAAAACAAAAGGAAACAGTGTGGGTAAATAGATATTTTCAGAAAATACAAAATGTGTCTTACCAACAAAATCAATAGTTTGTTAATAAGAGACAATGGAAGGTTGACTTTGCCGACAATGGGTTTCTTAACAAAATGTGTTTTCTTTGTCGGTCAATATAACAAAATGTGTTTCTTGACAAAATGTATTTTCTTTGTCGGTCGATAAAAGAAAATGTGTTTCTTAACAAAATGTGTTTTCCTTGTCGGTCAATAAAAGAAAATGTGTTTCTTAACAAAGTATGTTTTCTTTGTCGGTCAATAAAAGAAATAGTTTGTCTTGACGGACCGAACTACGCGGGTTTGATTCTCACTAGATGTGAGATACGTAGGCAACCCCCGTCGGGTCCAACTTGCCATTTTTTTCAAAAAAAATCTGTAAATTTTGAAAAAAAATTATTGCCAACCAAAATGATCGTTTTCTTTAAATAAATGTGCAGGATGAGCACGATTCAAAATGAACCCTTTTCACTCATGACTAAAATCCCGGTACAAATACGGCTATGGTGGGATGATCTGGGCCAAGAAGGGCAGGATGAGGTTAAAAAGTATTTGAAAGGTCTCACAGGTCTGCTTGAAATAAAACCTCGTGGGGACATCATAAGAGCCTTAGTGACATATTGGGACTCCGCGCACAATGTCTTTCACTTTTCGGATTTCGAGCTCACCCCAACTGTGGAGGAGATGACCGGATACATTGGAAACACTGATATACCATTGGGGCATCAATATCTAATCGCCCCCAGGGTTGTCGCCATACACCGGTTTTTAGACTCACCGAAGACAGCCAGAACGGTACGTAACCTAGATCTAGCACAAGGGTTTTGTACTTTAAACTTCATCTATCAAAGGTACGGTCATGCGGGAGGTTTCAACGAGCCAGAAAACAAATTATGCAGCAAGGGTAATCGCCAGAAATGGGAGGAGCACAGACGAGTTGCTTTCATGATAGCCTTTTTAGGACTCGTGGTATTCCCAAGAAAAGACGGGAACATTGATATAAAGGTAGCCGGAGTCGTCAGTACTTTGCTTGACCAAAGCGAAAGTACTCTTGCTCCTATGATACTATCAGACATATATCGAGCCCTCACAATATGCAAAGCCGGGGGAGATTTTTTCGAAGGCTGTAATTTACTGCTACAAATGTGGATGATCGAGCACCTGTGTCGCCGCACCTAATTCTTGAGATATGGGTTGGTTGAGAAAACTTGCATAAGCGAATTCTATACAAGGATTGATAGGGCCGTCCTGCTTGAAGGAACATTGGCATGGAGGGCATACTTTCAGGCTCTCAACGCAAGTCAAATACAATGGACGTTGGGTTGGTTGCAGATAGACAGAATCGTGTACATGCCAGCGGCTAGGTCCCCTTTCTCTTAATGGGACTTAAAAGCATTCAACCTTATGTGCCCCATCGGGTGTTGAGACAGCTCGGGAGGTGCCAGATAGTACCCAAAGAAGAAGACCTGAGTACCCGGGTTATTGAAATTGGTCCCGATGGTCAATTCCCAGAAGCAAGGGTCCGCCAGATCTGGAGCAAATGCCAATATCTAGAGGCAAACACTTGTGTGCATGATCGAGCTAGAGGAGAGGTTGCACCTAGATATCTTACTTGGTACAAAGGAGAAACATCGGGTGAAAGACCAGCCAAAAGACCTCACCTCAGGGAATTTGCTGAAGCGTCACAAGAACAATGGGACTGGTTAGCCAAGGAAGAGGTTTACAGAACAAGGATTGGCAAGATAGAGCAACGGGTTCAAGATCTTCAATTTGAAAGGGATATGCAAGCCGCCGCCAACGAAGGAGATAAAAAGAAGTTGGCACAAGAAAATGACTTTTTGAGGGCTCAAATCCAGCAAATGAAAAGGGATGCTGACAGACAATTGAGGAGTCGAGCAGACGAAAAGTTGATAAAGGGTTTGAGAAGCAAAGTTGCCGATGTCCAAAGAGAATTGGAAGAATCAAAGGCCCAAACAATGAGGGTCCGTGCTAGCTGGAGAAAGGAGGCACATCAACATGCACTTCACCTGCAACGGATAGAAGAAGATTACACTGAGATCATCACTAGTCTAAGGGAAGCAAATGTTATCCTCAGGGAGCGGGTTTTCAAGCAAGCCCGAGATGCCAGGACAGACCTCGACCGTTGTCACGATCTGATGGCCCGACTACAAGAACAAGTAGATAGGCTCCTAGATCAAGTCACCAACAATGCTCGAAGATTGGGGGCGAAAAACCAGCAGATAGAGCAGCTACTCAGGGAAAGGGACATGATCAAGGATTAGAATTGGAGAAATAGGGCATTATGTCACTATGAAGTGTTTAGCTTGCGAACAGATGCCCCGCCCTGCCCTTTTTGCTTCGGTTATGGGCTATGTTCATCAGATCATGAGGGATTTAAGGGGACTGCACAAGGACCTCACACCGAGACCTGCGGCAAGGCCGAATGATGCCTCGCGGGCTCCCAGGAATTTTAGAGCATTAGACTTCTGATTTAAAAAATGTATTTCGAAATATCGAGTCAAGTTGGTTGGCATTTTTCATTTTTCGAGTCAAGCATTCCTCTATTTTGCCGATTATTGTAAGCCATGTTTTGTAACTTTGAGGTTTTATCTGATATAAAAGTTACTGAATTTTGCCACAATCTTGTTACCAGAACTACGCTCGGTCTGATTCACGCGGGGACGTGATACGTAGGCAATCCACATAAGATTCGACCACCACTAAAAAAAAAGAAAGAAAAGGATACGAAGGTTAATAACAATAAGGCTTGCAAGGATAAAAGAAAAGAAAAAAAAAAAAGAAAAAAAAAGAGAAAACAAAAAAAAAAAGAAAAAAGGGCTGGAATGACGCATGTTAAGAGTACATTTAGAAAGGGTTATTTGGTTAGGTGCATTGCATCCAACGTGCTATAACATATCTGTCAAACTCGGTAAACTAACAAGTTTGTTGCATTTCCGGAAAAGTTTAGCAGTTGGTTTGACAGAATATACTGGCCAGCCATCATTACCGTACTAGATCCAAAGGACCGATTACAGTAAGCATGTCTAGTTCCGGCAAGAGTCTCGAGGAAGAAAAATCAGAGTTACAAATCATGAAAGAAGAGGTAGACCGGTTAAAACAACAGATAACAGAGATGCACCTGGGCCTGGGCCAGGGAACAGTCTTCACCAAACCGCCCTACTCTCGCCTCAGCTTCGGAACATCCGCCCATCGATCCTTCGACAAGCGCCCCGATCTATCCATACTTTCAGGGGGAAAACCCATATGCCACCCACATTCCACCAGCCAAACCAAATCCTCCTCCAGCCACCCCTGTTTTTGTGGCACCTCCACCTGCTCCTCTGCAAAGGCCGGCCAGCGAGCCGCATGTTCAGATCCATGACAACTCTTACTATCCTCCAGAGCCTACTTTTAGGGCCCCTGAACCGCAATCACATACCCCTCACTGGGATAATCCGGCAGAACCGGAAAAGTACTTCCAAAGTTCGGAACATGAGGAAGTTATCAGAAAAGTTAAAAGCCTGGAGCAGTCCTTCAGGAACATGCACGGTTTGGGTAATCAGGTCAGTGTCGCTTACAAGGATCTGTGCCCGTTCCCCGACGTCCAATTACCGGCCGGGTTCAAAATGCCCAAGTTTGACCTATACGAGGGGCACGGTGATCCTGTAGCCCACCTCCGAGGGTTCTGTAGTAAAATGAGAGGAGCCGGAGGACGGGACGAGATTCTGATAGCTTACTTCGGTCAGAGTCTGGGAGGATCTGCGCTGGAGTGGTACACTAGACAGGACCCCAGCAGATGGTTTACGTGGGATGACTTGGCTCAAGCTTTCATCGGGCAGTTCCAGTACAATCTTGAAATAATCCCCGACCGCTTGTCATTGCTAAAATTAGAGAAGAAACCCGCTGAGAGTTTCAGAGAATTTGGTTTCCGCTGGAGGGAACAGGCAGCCAGGGTAGATCCGCCCATGAGAGAGAGCGAGATGGTGGATTACTTCTTGCAAACACTAGAACCAACCTATTTCGGACATCTGGTGACGTCCGTGGGCAAGTCATTCACTGAGGTGATAAAAATGGGGGCTATGATCGAGGAAGGCTTGAAAGCCAACAAGATCATGAGCTACTCAGGCATTGAAGGCCACCACTCAGGCTATCCAAAGTGGTACTGGAGGAGTACTGGGGAAAAAGAGGAAAGAGGAAGTCGCGGCGGTCGAGTCCGGGGCATGGTTCAGAAATAGAGGCCCTGCACCCCAATATAGCCCGCCCTAGCCTCACCACCAAAATTACTCCCACAATCCATACAACCACCCGCAACATTACTATCCCGCACCTGATCCCCATTTTACTGTCCACCACGCACAGTCCTATCCTGCACCTCCCGTCCATGCACCGTGGCGTGCACCAAACCCGCAGAACAATTATCCACCCCAAGAGCTTATAAGAACCCCTCGGGCGCAAGTTTTCGTCCGAACCAGGCATTCAGGGGCGACAGGGCGCCAAGGCCAAAGACTTTCACTCCCTTGGGAGAGTCTTACACCAATCTGTTCCACCGGTTGAAGCAAGTAGGGTTGCTAAATCCGGTTGAAGCTAAGCTACCAAACCCTCTTCCAAAGAACCTGGACCATTCAGTAAATTGTGCATACTGCTCAGGATGCCCAGGACACGACACGGAAAAATGTTGGAGGTTGAAGACGGCCATCCAGGAGCTCATCGACACTCGCAGGATTGAGGTCCAGACTCCAACAGAGCCCAACATCAACCAAAACCCGCTTCCAACTCATCATGAGACCAATATGATCGAGTTGGTACGAGCGGAGGAAGGAAAGGAGAAAGCCTCTCAGACTGTAATGATGATTAAGTCTAGCGGGGTAGGAATGAGGAAAGGGCCAAGCCTTGATGAGTCACCCAGTTGCAGGAAGGACATACTAGGAGGGTCGGAAGCAGGAAAGGGGAGTGTGAGCGGAGTACCGGTGAGGCCGAGGGAAGCAAAGATAGTTGTACCGGGGGCAGCAATCAAGCCCATCTTGACAGTAGCAGGCGTTCGAATGGATCCTTTCATCATCAAGCCAGCAATACAGTTGCCAATAACTGATAGCCGGGCTGTTCCATGGAATTATGCTCGGATTATAACGACCTACAAAGGAAAGGAAGTGAAAGAGGAAGTTTGCGAAGCGCAAGGGTTGACCCGCTCGGGGAGATGTTTTGCCCTTGCGGAATTGAGGAAGATCACTCCGGCAACATTGAAAAAGCCGGTAACTGATGAAGAGGCAGAAGAATTCCTGAAAAAGATGAAGCTGCATGACTATTCTGTCTTAGAGCAGTTGAAGAAGACTCCGACGCAAATATCATTGCTATCCTTGCTGATACATTCTGAAGAACATCGGCAAGCTTTGATGAAAGTCCTGAATGAGGCACATGTACCGGATAAAATCTCAGTGGGTCATTTGGAGAAGATCACCAATAGGATCTTCGAAGCGAATCGGATCACCTTCACCGATGATGAATTGCCCGAGGAGGGCACCGAGCACAACAAGGCTTTATATATTACGGTAAAGTGTGAAGAGGCGGTGGTTACCAAAGTCCTTGTCGATAATGGGTCCAGTGCCAACATTTGTCCTCTCTCTACACTGGACAAATTGAAAGTAGACATCGGCAGGATACGCAAGAACAGCATATGTGTTCGAGGGTTCGATGGGGGAGGCAAGGCATCGGTTGGGGACATAGTGTTAATCTTGACGATTGGGCCGGTGGAGTTCACCATGGAATTCCAGGTGCTGGACATGGTGGTGTCATATAACCTCCTGATAGGGCGACCATGGATCCATGCCGCAAGAGCAGTTCCATCCAGCTTACACCAACTCGTCAAGTTTGAGTGGGACCAACAGGAGATCGTCGTCCATGGAGAGAATGATCTACAACCGGGCACCATCGTCCCCTTTGTTGAAACAGAAGAAGATGTTGGGCCGTGGGTGTACCAGATCTGCGATGTGGTATCCGCCAACCGAGTTCCAGAAGGGGAATGCATTCCCGATGACAGAATAATTACTGCGGATGTCATGGTGGCTCATGAAATGTTGCGACATGGTTTCATACCCGGCAAAGGTCTAGGTGCATCTCTGCAAGGAATCATACAACCGGTATCAGTGGTCGAAAACTTGGGAACCTTCGGCTTGGGATTCAAGCCAACATCAGAGGACATCCGGCGAGCAAAAAGGAATAAGCAGAAGACATGGGTGCTCCCGAAGCCGGTTCCACGCCTTTCCCAATCTTTTGTCAGGTCCGGAGCAAGAGGACATCCGACGGCAAAGGTTCCCGGTCCTACGATTAGGCCAGACGAAGAGTTCTTCAGGAAGTTCGAGGACCTATTCACAGATGTATGTATGCTCGAGGATGGTGAAGGATCCAGCCATGCCGAAATACAGTTTGTGGGACCAAAAGCAAAACTGAATAATTGGAAGGCTACTCCTCTCCCTGTCCGGAAGGAGTCTTGGTAGTTTGTTTTGGATTATTTTCTTTCGAAATTCTGTGTTGGGGGTTGTCCCCGGAGTAAAATCCAGTTGTTTTTAGTTCATTTCGATTTAAGTTTGCAGTTTGTTTTTCCTTGTACTGTTCCCATTAATGAAAATTTGGTTCCCTTCGTGTCTAATTTTGTTTATTTTTCCTTCTTTTTACTTTTCTGAACAGCCTTCTTTCAACTGATCTTAATGATATGGCGTGCTTAAAGATTAATCAACCCGGTCTAGAAAGTCAATCGGGTTTGGAAATAATAACGCATGAAATAAGGAGTGATGAGAGTGAGTCAGAGTACGGCGATGATGAAGCCGTAGAAGAAATCGATGAAGAATTAAGTCACTTCGAGGAAAAACCCAAACCAAATTTAAATGATACCGAGACTGTTAATCTGGGGGACACAGATGACGTCAAAGAAACCAGAATAAGTGTCCATATTGAACCCAATCTGAGAGAAGAGTTGATCAAAACACTCATGGAGTTTAAAGACATTTTCGCATGGTCGTACGACGACATGCCAAGACTCAGCACTGATCTAGTGGTTCATAAATTACCCACCGATCCGGCATATCCTCCCGTTAAGCAAAAACTGCGGAAATTCAAGACGGAGATGAGTGTAAAGATCAAAGAGGAAGTAACCAACCAGTTGCAGGCGAAAGTCATTCGTGTCACTCGATACCCTGAATGGTTGGCTAATGTAGTACCGGTGCCAAAGAAAGACGGAAAGATCAGAGTATGTGTGGACTATCGCAACCTCAACAAGGCAAGTCCTAAGGATAATTTCCCGCTTCCCAATATCCATATCCTGATTGATAATTGCGCCGGACGTGAAATCGGATCTTTTATGGATTGTTATGCGGGATATCATCAGATCCTGATGGATGAAGAGGACGCAGAAAAGACGGCTTTTATCACACCATGGGGGACTTATTGTTACCGGGTTATGCCGTTTGGTTTGAAGAATGCAGGGGCAACATACATGAGGGCGATGACTACGGTATTCCATGATATAATACACAAGGAAATAGAAGTATACGTGGATGATGTGATCGTAAAATCCAAACGTCAAGAAGACCATGTTGCCGACCTCGGGAAGTTCTTTCAAAGACTTCGAAGGTACGACATCAAGCTCAATCCGGCCAAATGCGCATTCGGAGTTCCATCAGGAAAGTTGCTAGGATTCATCGTCAGCCGACGGGGCATTGAGTTGGACCCATCCAAAATCAAGTCCATCCAGGAGTTACCCCCGCCAAGGAATAAAACAGAGGTAATGAGTTTGTTGGGGAGGTTAAATTACATCAGTAGGTTTATTGCTCAACTTACAGCAACCTGTGAGCCCATATTCTGTCTGTTGAAGAAAGATGCTACGGTAGAATGGACGACAGAATGTCAGGAAGCGTTTGACCGAATCAAAGGGTATCTGTCAAACCCACCCGTATTGGTCCCGCCCGAACCGGGTAGACCATTGATTCTTTATCTGACGGTTTTGGAGAATTCGTTCGGCTGCGTACTGGGGCAGCATGATCTTACTGGCAGGAAGGAACGGGCCATTTACTACCTCAGTAAGAAATTCACAGTCCACGAGGTCAAGTACACTCATCTGGAAAAGACATGTTGCGCCCTGACTTGGGTAGCCCAAAAGCTGAAACACTATTTGTCTTCTTACACCACTTACCTCATTTCGCGTTTGGATCCGTTGAAGTATATTTTCCAGAAACCAATGCCTACAGGGAGGTTAGCAAAATGGCAAATATTACTTACGGAGTTCGACATCATATACGTGACAAGGACGGCTATGAAAGCTCAAGCCCTGGCCGATCACTTAGCTGAAAATCCCGTTGATGACGAATACGAACCTTTGAGGACGTATTTTCCAAACGAAGAGGTATTGCAAATTGAGGGGTTAGAACTAACCAAGGATCCAGGGTGGAAGCTCTTCTTCGACGGAGCGGCGAACGCAAAAGGAGTCGGAGTAGGGGCTGTGCTCATCTCGGAAACGGGACATCATTATCCTGTTACTGCTCAATTGCGTTTTCATTGTACCAATAATATGGCTGAGTACGAGGCATGTATCTTGGGGTTGCGATTAGCGGTGGACATGGATGTACGGGACGTCTTGGTCTTGGGGGACTCGGACCTTCTGGTACATCAGATTCAGGGAGAATGGGAAACCAGAGATTTAAAGCTTATCCCATATCGTCGGTGTTTGCATGATTTGACCAAACGCTTTCGATCGGTAGAATTCAGGCACATCCCAAGGATGCATAATGAGGTTGCCGACGCGTTGGCTACTTTAGCATCGATGCTACATCACCCGGACAAGGTTCGTGTCGATCCGTTACATATCCAGGTCCGGAATCAACATGCTTATTGTAATGTGATAGAGGAAGAGGTGGATGGTGAGCCGTGGTTTCATGATGTCAAGGAATACCTCAGGTTAGGAGTATACCCAGAGCAAGCAACCGGAGATCAAAAGCGAGCTATTCGGCGGTTGGCGAACGGATTTTTCCTTAGTGGAGGGGTGCTGTACAAAAGAACCCCAGACTTGGGATTGTTGAGATGTATAGATGCAAATCAAGCCACAACAGTGATGACAGATATACACTCGGGAGTTTGTGGACCACACATGAGCGGATACGTATTGGCAAAGAAGATTCTTCGAGCAGGATATTACTGGCTCACGATGGAGCGTGATTGTATAAGTTTCGTGCGAAGGTGCCATCAGTGTCAGATACACGGAGATTTGATTCATTCTCCACCAACTGAATTGCATACAATGTCAGCACCATGGCCGTTTGTTGCATGGGGTATGGATGTTATTGGACCTATTGAGCCTGCGGCTTCCAATGGTCATAGGTTCATTCTGGTAACGATTGATTATTTTACCAAGTGGGTGGAGGCCAAAACATTCAAATCGGTGACCAAGAAGGCGGTGGTGGATTTCGTACATTCCCACATCATCTGCAGGTTTGGAATTCCAAAGATAATCATCACGGATAACGGTGCCAATCTTAACAGCGGATTGATGAAGGAGGTCTGCCAACAGTTCAAGATCACACACCGAAATTCCACACCGTATCGTCCCAAAGCAAATGGTGCGGTTGAGGCAGACAAACAAGAATATAAAGAAGATATTGAGGAAGATGGTAGAAGGGTCTAGGCGGTGGCATGAAAAGTTACCATTTGCGCTGTTGGGTTATCGCACTACCGTCCGGACTTCGGTAGGTGCAACTCCTTACTTGTTGGTATACGGGACTGAAGCAGTAATACCCGCAGAAGTTGAGATCCCATCCCTCCGAATTGTCGCTGAAGCTGAGATTGATGACGACGAGTGGGTCAAAACCCGATTAGAGCAATTGAGCTTGATCGATGAAAAGAGATTGACAGCAGTATGTCACGGCCAATTGTATCAAAAGAGAATGGCGAGAGCATATAACAAGAAGGTACGTCCCGGGAAATTTGAAGTGGGACAGCATGTGCTGAGGAGAGTTCTACCACATCAGGCCGAAGCGAAAGGCAAGTTCGCTCCAAATTGGCAGGGACCATTTGTGGTGACTAGAGTATTATCCAACGGCGCTCTATGTCTGACGGATGTTGAGGGAAGATGCACCGATATGGCTATCAATTCTGATGCAATCAAGAGATATTATGTGTAATTCTTTAATGCATTTGTCAACGTTTGGTTTCGTTTGTGTGTATTTGGCATTTTTCGGAGAATGAAATGACAGAGGCAATTTTTCTACTACCCAAACACTTTAACCTTTGTTTTCCCCTTTGAGCCTTAATTATTCTTTCATATACCCTCTTTCGGAATCATCAAGGAAAATATGTAACAGAATAGAAAAAGAAACAAAGAAAAAATACAAGAAAAAGTGAACTACGTTCGACCTGATTCCTCAAGAAGGATACGTAGACGCCACACGGCTTGGTCATAATAAAATAAAAATCAAAGATCCCCAAGCAACAAAACTGGGGCAGAAGTCATTGTTTCGTTTGAAAGATAGTGTGGATTCCGAAAGTTGTAATAAGCTAACCGCCGAGGTTAAACCCTTTTAGCCTCACGCGCAGAAACCACATTAAGAACCAGAAAGACCTCTCGATCAGTATTTGAGAAATTCCAAATCATGTGAATGAAAGCCAAAAGTGACATCCCGACCCTCTATTGAATCCAGGATGCACAAGCCGAAAGGGGATAACGCTCTAAAGGGAATCTCATGGGTGATACTCCACCGCAAGAAAAGAAAGCGTAAATGAGAGAGTCTTAGCGGTGAAAACCCTCGCGGGCACCTTAAGGCGAAGAAAGTTGAGAGAAACAAAATGAGAGAGTCTTACGGTGAAAACCCTTGCGGGCACCTTAAGGCGACGGGAGATAGAGAGAAATGAGAGAATCTCATTAGTGAAAACCCTTTGAAGGGCACTGTGAGGTGACAGGACGAGATGGTTACAAGATGTCCGCACGAGACAAGGTTTGGACATCCGTTTACCTCTAGCAGAACGCGGCATCAGAAAGTGATTGACATGAATAGACTGGGTAGTTTAATCTCAAAGGCGCGGCATAACCATTGGATCGGTCATACATTCAGATAAGTTTTCCTATTTTTGAGTTCAGAAAAGTTTTTCTCTTCTTTTGTCATTTGCGGTCAGAGTTCTTTTCTTTTCTTTCATTTTTCGAAAATTGATTTTGCAAAGCTTACTACCAAGTCTCCCAAAGCAGTATAATGAAAATGAATAGGCGTGGAACGAGGCAATAAGGCAGAAGTCGTTACGATAGTAAGATTGGGACGACAGGCTGATTGGAGGGTTCGCAGGAATTATGGAGTATGATGGACACATGTGGCACGTCCGAAAGATGATTTCACGCAACGGATCACCGGCTAAAAAGAGTCGGATCAAACCAAAGATTGGAATAAAAGGAAAGATGAGAGGTCGTTCGTGGAAAGAGCATCGTCCCCAGCAAGCGTCAACGTCGCCCTCAAAGTTCGAGGGAGGCCAAGCAGCTGAAAGAGAAAAGAAAATGGCCCCAACAAGAGTGGCACGACCACTCACCGCGTTTTGAAACTAACAATTTTTCTTTGATTTAAAAGCAGGAAAAGAGGGTTCGTTGGCAGAAAAGCACACCGTCCAGAAGCTTATCAAACTGGGGCAGAAAATTTTCTCCTGTTGCGAAAATTTTCTTGAAAGCAAAGACTCGGAGGATAAGGGTAGAAAGCAACACAAGATTGCGGGAAATACCAGCTCCGAGCAGAATAGTTTTGAGAAAGGCCAGGACAACACGATGGGATGATCTTTGAGCCTGGTATCATCCCCAGCAGTTGATGGAAAAATGAAACAATGGCTTCGAGATTCCCCCGGCAGTATTACATTCCATAATTTGCTCGAGGAGGCAAAAGCGTGAGTCCCAGAAGAGGTATGGGAAGAAGGAAGAGAATGAGGGGTGAAGGAAACAAAGAATACTTCCTCAGCAGCATCATCCCCGGCAGGCGAGTAAACAGTTCCAAAAATATCCCCAGCAGCCAGAAGAAAAAGTAATACGACCCGGGGGAAGGCAATTCCAAGACAGGATAATTCAGAAAAGAAGGTGGTCCGAGAGGCAATGCAGGAACAAGGAAATGGTACAAAAGGCAAAGGAAGGTAATCAAGATAAGATAAAATCAGTGAGTAGTAGTTGAAATCAGGGAGCCCGCCTGAAGAATGGAGTGGCGATTTTATTTTGAAGTAGTAATTGAAGTCAGGGAGCCCGCCTGGAGAATGGAGTGGCGATTTTATTTTGAAGTAGTAATTGAAGTCGGGGAGCCCGCCTGGAGAATGGAGTGGCGATTTTATTTTGAAGTAGTAGTTGAAGTCAGGGAGCCCGCCTGGAGAATGGAGTGGCGATTTTATTTGAGGTAGTAGTTGAAGTCAGGGAGCCCGCCTGAAGAACGGAGTGGCGATTTTATTTTGAAATAGTAGTTGAAGTCAGGGAGCCCGCCTGAAGAATGGAGTGGCGATTTTATTTGAAGTAGTAGTTGAAGTCAGGGAGCCCGCCTGAAGAACGGAGTGGCGATTTTATTTTGAAATAGTAATTGAAGTCAGGGAGCCCGCCTGGAGAATGGAGTGGCGATTTTATTTGAAGTAGTAATTGAAGTCAGGGAGCCCGCCTGGAGAATGGAGTGGCGATTTTATTTGAGGTAGTAGTTGAAGTCAGGGAGCCCGCCTGAAGAACGGAGTGGCGATTTTATTTTGAAATAGTAGTTGAAGTCAGGGAGCCCGCCTGAAGAATGGAGTGGCGATTTTATTTGAAGTAGTAGTTGAAGTCAGGGAGCCCGCCTGAAGAACGGAGTGGCGATTTTATTTTGAAGTAGTAGTTGAAGTCAGGGAGCCCGAAGAATGGAGTGGCGATTTTATTTTGAAAGTAGTAGTTGAAGTCAGGGAGCCCGCCTGAAGAATGGAGTGGCGATTTTATTTTTAAAGTAGTAGTTGAAGTCAGGGAGCCCACCTGGAGAATGGAGTGGCGATTTATTTTAAAAGTTGTAGTTGAAGTCAGGGAGCCCGCCTGGAGAATGGAGTGGCGATTTTATGTTGAAGTCATAGTTGAAGTCAGGGAGCCCGCCTGGAGAGTGGAGTGGCGATTTTATTTTGAAGTTGTAGTTGAAGTCAGGGAGCCCGCCTGGAGAATGGAGTGGCGATTTTATTTGTGAAGTAGTAATTGAAGTCAGGGAGCCCGCCTGGAGAATGGAGTGGCGATTTTATTTTTGAAGTAGTGATTGAAGTCAGGGAGCCCGCCCGGAGAATGGAGTGGGAATTTACTTTCAAAGTTGTTTGAGGAAAGCAGTAGAGTATAACAGAAATCCCCAGCATGAATTCAAGTTCAAAATCAGAAGGAAGGCAACAAGGATCAGAAAGATAGATTCCGACTTCGAAGAAGAATAGTTCGAAGATCATAAGGAAGGGACCAACGGTCGGAGTTCGGCAATCAAGATAGGCCGAAATAACAATTGGCAGAAGAGAAGAAACATCAGAAGGAACGAGCAAGCCAACAAAAGCAAGGTGGCAAAAGCAAGTTGAAGATAGATAGGATCATGTGATCCGTAGGCTAGCCTAGTTCCTTGTTTTATTTTAGCACGATGTAATGAGGAGATCGGTAAGCAGTGATAGCAGCAACAACAACAGTAACAGCAAGATCGCAACAGTCATGGTAGTCCCAGCTACTAAAACTTCCCGAACTACATTGACCTGATTCCCTTTTAGCCAGGGATATGTAGGAGACCTTTTGAAGCAAGGTTCGGTCAAACTTTTCCAAGAAAATGCTTCATACGGAGTGCTCAAACGGGCAAAAATCGCTCGTATCCGCTCACTTATCTTTGCACGAAAACTCTTCGTGTTTCCGCGCAAAGAGGGGCAGCTGTGAGCACGTGATTTTTGCCTTACCTGAGAAGTACTCCCAGAAAATTCAAAATAAAATAGTTTCGTGTTGGGCATGATTTTTGTGATTTTGGTGTTATTTTTATCTTACATTTGCATTTTTGTGTGTGCGTGTTTATTTATTTAAATTAGTAAAATACAAAATATATACATCATGTTTTGCATTTTTTTTAGTGTTTAATATCAAAATTATACGGTTTACATTTAAGTGATATGTAATTATGTGGGATGATTGTAGTAAAAATTAATTGTGTTATGAGTTAGTATATATATATATATATATATATATATATATATATATTAGTATATATATATATATACATATATATACATACATATGTATATGATACACCATGGAATGTAGTATGGAAATCGGAATTGGGCCATAGCAAAACCAGGCCCAATGTAATTCAATACACAACCCAATCCCCTACCCGATCTGCCCAACCCCAGGTGACCCCGTTGATCTGGACCGTTGGAATTTATTATCCAACGGCCCAGATTAATCAATCAATTACCCAAATATACCCGGACCCCAACTTAATCAAACGACGTCGTTTGATACTTAAAAATAATCCAGGCCGTTGATCAAGTTTGATCCGACGGCCGAGATTAAAACTTTAATTTTGAACACACCAAAGACCCCAATACCCCCTTACCCGCTTTCATTCCCTCCCCAACCCTTTCTCGTCTCTCTCAGAGACGAATTAACACCGCCGTCCACCGCCATAGCACCGCCGGCCGGAAATCGTCTCCGCCGGCGGCGATTGTCCAAACGGCCTCAAATTAACACCGCATGACCACCTAACTCCCCTCTCCTTGAATCTGTTGTTATTTTTCTTCGAATCAGTCCCTAACTTCTCGAATATCTAGTTGAAGATCCGAGCCAAAACAAAAACCATTCCAACCAAACCCAAAATCACACCATAGGCTCCCATGACCTCCCTCGTACCCCCACCAGTTTTGATTTGGTTCAAATCAAGCCCGAACTACCCAAACCCCAATTCGAACCTCAAGAACCCTAGATTCTAGGAAACTTGGGATTTCGTCCAAATCAACGGCATTTGAAGGCAACAGACTTCAATTGGAGTGTTTTTCGTTTGAAAAACACTTCAATTAAAGTATGTTTACTTCAAAAATGCAATTTCAAGTCCGTGTAAGCCCGGGTTTGTTCGATTTCGGATTGTCTTCATAAGGTATTTCATTTTTCTTCTGTTTTATATATTGTTGTGCTCATTGTGTGGTTTAATTGTTCATTCATTTTTCTGTTTTGTTTCAAATTTTCATTCTTCATCTCCAAGACCTTTTTGTTTGGTCAATTGCTTTTTTGTATTGCTCATTTGAATATGTTAGTTATAGGATACGAACTCGCGTCGATTAGCGTCGTCGAATAGTTAACTTCGCGTATGTCCGGCATTTGGCCGAGATTTTAGAATCACTGTTTTGCTAATTAATTTGTTATCATTGTTATGCGTCGTAGTTGATTAAATGTCGTCGTTTAACTGCATAGGCTGATTTGTTTGAGATTCCGGACACTGACTGGCACTTTTGAATTGAATTGGAGTGTTTGATTGAAATTGAAATTAAGATTGGAATTAGCTGATAGTAATTAAATTAGTATTGGCATATTTGGATTATTAAAGTACTTTTGCCCATAAAGGGGCTAGTGGAACCTGCTACAGCAGGGTATTCCCACTAGTATGTGCAGACCAGCAGTTTAGTTAAATAAAAACCCACACTCAGACAAATTCAAGTGGAAAAAAGGCAGACAGGGGATGGGCAGGGCCTTAGTTTAGTCTTCTGGCCATCCAGGGTTGAAGGTTTTAGCTATAAGTAGAGCATTAATCTGAAACAGTAGAAAAGATACACACAGTAGGAGATTCGAAAATATAGACAGAAATATTCCTACACACACAGACTCTTGGAGGATTATTTTGATATCTACTTGAATAGGAGACATACACAGTGATAGGATTGTTGAAGAAGTATTCTGGAAATACAGTGATAGACAGGGGAGTTTGGACTCTTCTTGGTTTTGCCATTGAATCTTTAGTCACTGTTTCATTAGATTCCTGGTTGAAGTTCACAGAGATCTCCTGCAAAGCTTTTAGGGTCGTTTGTTCTGTTTGCTGAAGTTTGTTTGTCATTGGTTGTTGAAGTTGTTTGTCACTGATTTGCTGGAGTCGATTATCATTGGTGTGCTGAGGTTGATTGTGTGTTATTTGCTGAGTTTGATCGTGTCGAGCCACTGCCAGTGCTGTATTTGGCCACTGGCAATACTGTGTTTTGGGGCCACTATTTTGGGATTGTTTTGGGCTGTTTGTGTTGCTTGCTGACTGACTGGTTGGTTGTTGATTGGGTGTACTGTTGCGCTGTTGTTGTTGTTGTTCATATCGTTGCCATTGCTGATCCTATTCTATCTTCGTTGTCTCGAAAATTTTCCAGGTACACTCTCATGTAACCTTGTTGATTATGAAGCATAACTGTGAGACAAGCCTGTTGGCATGGAAGAGTAGTTCATATGAATAGGAATTGTACTAATATCATAGGCAGTACCATCATATATTACTCTATATGTATCAAACATAGACTGCTGTAGTTTAATTGGTATGGTGACTGTTTCATTATATTGTTCTGTGCACGGACGTAGTAAGTATCTAGTCGGTATAATGTGGGATTAGACTATGTGAATCGTAACTAAAGAGATTATTGATGGCGGGCCTTGAATAGTCAAACTAGAAACATAGGTTTTTGTTTAAATTGTTAATCAAGTACTTACTAGCATATATACATACATACATGTAAAAATGAAGATTTCGATGATAGCTATCAGAAGAGAAATTGGCAAAAGAAAAAATATGTCATCTTAGTTTCTGTTTATTGTCACTCATGACGTGCATTGACTTTCAGGCAAGGATACGAAATAAATATCTTGTAAATCTACCCTAAACGAGAACAGTTAGTGAGAAAAACAGCATGCTTATTTTGGCGCAAAAGACTTCGGAGTGAGTTTCGAGTGCTAAATAAAAGATGGCCCATATCGTTCCTAAGCCATTACACACATTTAACATTTGATTTGAAATTAGTCAATAAACAATAAGAGTTGGGTTTTCATCACCATCCTGATTTGTAGGGGCAATGTTCACTTAAAATTTTAAGTTCAACCATTTAAAATGAAACATAGCTTCATGTTATTTCGTTTCATTGCTAGAGACAAAAACAAGTAGAGAATATAGTTCATCTTAAGATAGGCCTTAATAATAATGAGACGAGCCTCGCCAAACAAAACTACCCAAATTGCGGGGCCCTCAAATAACTGTCATGAGAACATAGATTTGGAAGGACCGTTTAGCAAATTTTACGGTCTTTCCCAAAGTTAACAACACGATAGATTCTTTAGGCACGATTTGTAAATAAATCACTTCCCTAAATACGGGTGCGCATTTATGTGACCCAAATCTTACTCTCGGCGAAACTGAAATACATTAAAGTCACAGGCGTACTGGTTGCGGTGTGACTCGAAATGTGTTTTCGTGACGTCGCAATTTTTCTTAAAATTAAAAGCGGAACATTAAAAGCACATAGTTAAAGGAATCAGATAGAAACAAAAATTGCAATTGAGCGACCGTGCTAAAACCACGGAATCCGGGAGTGCCTAACACCTTCTCCCGGGTTAACAGAATTCCTTATCCAGGTTTCTAGTTTCGCAGACTGTATTACAGAGTCATAAAATTTCCTCGGTTCGGGATTAAACCGGTGACTTGGGACACCATTATTTTCCCAAGTGGCGACTCTGAATTAAATAAACTAATCTCGTCTCGATTGTCCTTCAATCGGAAAAACTCCCTTGTGCCCTCGCGGGTGCGGTAAAAAGGAGGTGTGACATCTACGGGATGACACGTTTAGGAATCACGTATGTAAGTGTGAAGTGTTAGCCGCTTCAAGGAGAATTTTGTAAGGCCAGTTCTCTACGCACTTATGAAACCAGGCGGTGTTCGTGTCTGAAACGAACACAACAATGAGAACCAAAGACGGTTAAGGGTTGGTTGTGTGACTTGTGGTTGTCTAGGTATACACCAAAGTTCGACGGTTTAAAGATATCAAATTTACCGATTGATCGAGTATATCCGACATAAGTTCACTACGGAAAGTTCAAAGGGAAACCTACTTATTTAGATGCAATTAATCCTTACTTGCGAATCACATTATTTTTCATGCATACTTCCATGATATAGCCATTCCACATTCATGTGGGGGATTGTTGAGTTTTATTTTAAGAGTGAATGGGAAATGAGAGTGTATTGCACCAACAAGCAACAAGTGCTTCTCCCACCAAGTAAGTGTACATTCCACCATGTAAGTGCCTCATCCATGATAGCCTAGTGTTTGTTCCACCATGGAAGGGGCGGATATATCTCAAAAAACTGCTATAAATAGAGCAGAAGTTGGAGAGAAAGAGATACACTTGAAAAAACACTTGAGATACACTCTGTATACACTCGATATATACTCTGTATATACTCGATATATAGACTGTATACACTGAAAAACGAATTGCAATCTCTTCGGTAAGAATTCAACATTGGCTATACATTGCATTCCTTCCTCTCAGAATTTCCATTCGACTTCTGAGTTGTCCTTCTTTATTCTGCATTGTTTTAACCACAAACAAAGCATCTCGTAAGTGTGATTTGCTGCCGAACTTTGTGTTCGCTGAAACACTGGGGTTTGAAGTACCGCTACACCAGTGTGTAATGCGTTCTATCCTGGGAGGAAATAATCCATAACCTTGGGTACTAGGAGGGGATTAAATTCTTTAAGGAAACACTGTGAATTCAGTGGGCTCGAATTAATTATTGCTTTATTTATATTTACGTTTTATACGCTAACATTTTTATTGTCCAGAATTATTATTTAAAAAATATAGGATAACAACCAAGGAACCAACACCCTCTATCGATGTTCTACCACTACATGGCCAAGTTGCCATTCTCCTATTACTCAAATCGTCCAAAGGACAAGACCCCACCTACAAGTCTTAAATTTAGTTATAGAAATGTTCAAATGTTAGACATTACTCTATCCGTCTTGGTTCTAATTTACAACTTTGTGTCGGTACAAATTTTAAAAAGAAAATAATGCTTTTAAATTTATAGTGTTAATTAAACATTGTGCGCGTGACAACAAAACATTGAGACTGTGATTTCAAATATTATATACTAATATTAATTTGTGTTGATATATGATTGGGCCACGTCACCATGCAATATTTTAGCTTTTTGAGTTACAAGAATTTTTCAAATAAAAAAATATATTATTATTTTTTAAAACGACCTAAAAATAATAAAACATAAACTAGAATGGGAGGTACATCATAAGGAAAAAAGGAAATTATTTAGAAAGCAGTTGGTTTCTCATCCAAAAATATCAAAACTTAAACTGATACACTTTATAGTAAGTCTGGTCCTAGTTTTGGATTGTAACATTATTGATTTTCTTTAAACCAAACCAACAAATTATTGCCTTTTCTCTCTTTTAATTTAACACCAAACAACTCCGAACCAAATCGCATGTCATATCGGTATAGTATTTCGATTTACTTTTGTACTTCGGTTTGTCTTGAACACTTTATGACAATAATTAACTGATATTTTATATTTCAATACAAAATAAGATGTGGTGATTTGTGTGGTACTGAATTTCGCTTAACTTAATTATAGAAGGACCTGATTCTTCTATGTGTTTTAACTATTACTGTTGCGAATAATAAGTACATAAATTAAAGAACATAGAGATTTTACGTTGAAAACACCTGTTTCAAAAGATGAAAAAATTACAGCCTACTTTCCAGTAGGATTTTCCCAAATTCTCTACTAAAATTACTGAGCCAAAAATTGCATTTACAAAAACTCTTGTAAAAGTACGATTAACTATAATCCTGTTATAGCACAGAATCTCAAGTGTTACGACAACTTCAAGTTAACTCTAACTTGATAACTCTGAGTACCTAATGCAATTTCTTCTAGATAAGCTGAAACGTACAATATGAAATCACCTACAACAATTAAAGTAGAATAAAAGATGGACACTTGGAACTGGTTCTTCTATCTGGTTCAAGTAGCTTCAGGTTTGCACGCTTGAATCACACATAAATTGCTTTGCTATTTTGCTCTCAACTTACATTTAACTTCTGCTTATGCACATTACCTGTAAAAGATAATAACACTGATATTTATGGAGTTAGTAAATATCACGACCCTAAATCGGACCCGATCATGATGGCGCCTCTCGGGAATGTCAGCCGACACAAATCCCCAAGTCAACCATTTGCCATTAAAAGTTATTTTTTTATCATTTATAAAATGTTAATCTCAAAATGAATATTTAAAAGAAAAAGGCGTAATAATTACACAAGCCCGACATCGGAGTGTCAGTAGTCAAGAACATCTACCAAGGCCTGAATACACACAAAACAAATAGTAAAATGTACTAAGTCCAGAAATGAAAATGAGAAAAAGGAAGCAGTGCTACGAACGTCGTGCAATCACCTTGCTAACTCCAATGACTCTGCATCTAAGCAAACAACACCCGCTACCAGATTTCGAAATACCTGAATCTGCACACGAAGTGCAGAAAGTAATGTGAGTACTCCGACCCAGTAAGTAATAAGAGTAAATAAAGTCTGAGCAGTAGGAAATAATGAATTCATATTTATGCTAAACTCAATAAGCACACAGGCTGCTAAATCAGAATACGAGTCAATCGACACTTTTAAAATCCAGATTTTGGTAAAATTAAAATGCCTCCCGACAGATTTATTAGGGGTTTAATACTATTTTTTATTAACAAAATAGCTGAAAGACATAATCGGCTCCTCGGACAAAATATAGTTCGTAAACAGCCTCTCGAGCAAAACATGAGTCATAAACACCTCATAACAAGAAAATCTCAATAGAAATAACAAAAAGCCAAATAAGAGGTTAAGTTCTGAACATCTCATAAACTCCAACTAAAACAAAATTTGTTTAAAATATTATTGAACATTTTCGATAGAGGCTTAGTATAAAGATGAGTGAAAACAGTCATTAAATCAACATATTCGATAGAAATTCACTCTAAAGAGAAGTGAAAATTAATAAGTCCATAATCAGGCCCCTTAGGCAAATATCACTCATGCACATGTACATATCTATCGCTCTTCGGGCTAGCCTCTTGGTCACTTGTGACTCAAATCCTACCAATCAGCGCTCACATTTAGCACTCATGCTTAATAGGTACCATATAGTAACCGTTGTTAGGGGTGTACAAAGGAAACCGACAAACCGCACCAACCCGATAATCCGAACCAAACCGAGAAAAAAAACCCGGCTATGGTTTGGTTTGATTTGGTTTGGTGTGGGAAAAAAAACCGACTATAATTGGTTTGGTTTGGTTTTGACTAAAGAAAGTCAAACCGAAACCAAACCAACCCGACATTACGTATATAGAAATATTAGATATATTTAATATATAAATATACTTATTGTGATCTATTTATAAATATTTCTTATAAAAAATTATAATTTTATCTTTTAAGATTGGATTTAGAACTTTTGAATGTTCCAATAAGTTTTATAGCTATTAACATTAGTAAACTAAATAATGCTAACAAAGGCCTAAACTTATATCAAATCAATATTAATGCTAACAAAAGACATTCAATTCAATACTATGAACGAGAATGTATTGAATATTTATATTTTATTTTATAATAATTTAGATAAAAATGCATAACATATTTTTATTTTTTCTTTATTAGCGTTTAGTCATGTGATTGACACTCCCTTATTAGTCTACTTATTTTATCATGATTTATTACTTTTAAATTATATTTATTTTTATTATAGCTTTTTAATTAGCAATATTTATATTACATAATTTTATTGTCTTTATCGTTGAATATTTTAGGATAATGCCATGATACTTCTCATATTTTATATTATTTTCTTGAAAAATACTTTGTATAGTTGTATCTTACTAGGATTAAAGAAATATTTTGAGCACAATTTATATGTTTTGTTCTAGGGAGATTTTACCGGAAAAAACCCGAAAAAACCGAAAAACCCGAAAACCCGAAAAAACCCGAGAAAAACCGAGAGTGAAAAACCCGAATTTAATGGTTTGGTTTGGTCTTTAGATTTAATAACCCGATACATGTGGTTTGGTTTGGTAATTATAAAATCCGAACCAACCCGACCTATGTACACCCCTAACCGTTGTTGCATACATCCCGATCCATATATCGTTGCGGCGTATAGCCCGATCCATATATATAGTCAAATATTCTCAATGAGAGTGTACAGACTCCAAAGGGGCTCCTACAGCCCAAGCACTATATCGCTGCGATGTGCACCCAATCCAACATATCGTTTTGGTGTACAGTCCGATTCATATACATATATAAAAATATTTTATTGCGGCGTGCAACCCAATCCATAGATATAAAATACTCATAACCAGAACCTCGCCTCTCTCAGTCATTAACCTCGCAATCAAAATCTCAGTCTATCTCAGTCCTCAGCCTCACAATCAGACCCTCGGTCTATCTTAGTCATCAACCTCATCATCACTCGGACCATCAATAAAATAGTAAACTCAACCCCAAACAGTTCTTCACATTTTTAAAAAATAAAATAATAAAACCAAATTTGAACAATAAGCAGGTAAAACATGATTGCGGATATGTGTTCAAAATAATTGGAGTGAGGAAAAGTAGTAAAAGTGCCCTTAAGGGTCTCAGCAGGTCGGCACAAGGCCACAAACATGGCATACAACCCAAGATATAATATCAATCTCTAGAACATGGAATATCATAAGGTTTCAAATCAAATACTTATAAATCGTACAGGACAGACAAAGTCATAATCTCTAATGGTGCACAACTCCACGCTCGTCATCTAGCATGTGTGTCACCTCAAAATAACACAACAATGTGTAATCCGGGGTTTTAAACCCCCAGGACAGTATTTAAAATTATTACTTACCTCGATCCGGTCCAAACTCTAACCTGCGATACCTCTCCCGCACGAATCAACATCCGAATGCTCCAAATCTAGCCACAATCAGCACATAACCATTAAAATATACTAAGGTAATAAATCCCACTAAAAATATCCAATTTACATTAAAAATCCGGAAATTGTGTAACCCGGACCCACGTCTCGAAACTCAATAATTTTCACTGTCACACCTCCCTTTTTACTACCCCATATATCTGTATGCCTGAATAGAGGCTTTTGTACCGATCTGTTTGGAAAGATACGTAGGGTATACCTCAATATTCAGATACCCGAAACGGATATAATAACAAAGAGGAAGGAGTTTTTCCACTTAAAGAACAATCGGTTCGGGATTTTTGTTGAATTATCAGAGTCGCCACTTGAGAAGATAATGGTGTCCCAAGTCACCGGTTAATCCCGAATCCGAGGAAATTGAATCTGTTATTATAGTCTGCGAAAAAAAGACCTAGATAAGGAACTCTGTTAACCCGGGAGAAAGTGTTAGGCATTCCCGGATTTCGTGGTTTTAGCACGGTCGCTCAATCATCGTTCTTGAATCTTGTTTGACTTTGTTATAAATTTTAACAATACGTATGTGCTTTTACTTTAATATTTTACAGAATTGCGACATCGCGAAAACGCACATCGAGTCACACCGTAGCCAGTACGCCTGTGACTTTTGGTACATTTCGGCTTTACCGAGATTTAAGATTTGAGTTGCACCAGGTGCACACTCGTTCATAAGCAAGGTAATATGGCATCCTTATTAAGTGTCAAACGGCTTTAAATCTTTGGGAAAGGTTGTGAAATTTTCTATCAACCTTCCCGAATCTATTATATTCTTCAATAATTACTTATAAGGGGGCCACAATGTTTTGTTTTTATGTGAGGCTCACCCCTTGCATTTTTAAGTCCAAACTTAATGAGTCACTATATTTTTCTATCACTGTTTTTTCCTTAATCTATTTGCCATTTCAATATCAAGCCCAGGCCACCTTTATTTTTCTTCATTGGGCCTAGGCTCTTGTTTTCTTATTCAAATGGGCGTCGGATCTGCTCGGGTCTCAAAGACCTAGGCTACCTTCAAGCTTCTGCTCAACGGCCCAGTTGGCTTTATACTACGGTTCAGGCCCATGCCACGTACTGGGCCCAAACTAAATGAGAACAACAATAATATGAGTAAATAAATGAAGATACACATCTGGAATTAGTAAGGAATCAAATTGCACTTTTATTTATCATTAAGGAAAGTCAATACACAAATCACTAACTCTAAATCAATTATCTATTGTACATGAGAACTTAAAAGATTGTTTCTACTCTATCTTTGATCCCTACTAATGAATTTATACTAATCATTGAATTACTTACTAATTGAGATTAAAGGTTACTTAATTATATATACATATGTGAGAAAATATAAGGATTATTTAGGAATAAGACGAATTAATTATAGTTACACTATTAACTATCGATTTTACTATGACCTAACTCATTTGATATTGCAAGTCTGGTTCTAGTTGAGTTGTTATGTTATCTAGCTGTTTCTCCTTTTAAACTCACTCAAATCCGAACTTCTGTTCCTTTAAATCTGACTAACTACATGAGCAATGATTACACAGTCTAATTACCCAATTATAACTCGAGTACCTATATTCAAGCGACTCAAAGACTTAAGCGTAATTAAACTACTGATTTTACTATGACTTGGGTCACTACAAAGTTATTAGCCCAGTTATAGGTGAATCGCAGCTTGATCTAGCATTTTCTTCTTCAAATCTTACTTATGTCTAAATGCGGATTCATGACAGGTGGTTAACTATGTGGTTTTAGTTTACGAAACTACTGTGAAGATCAATTAATGGTTTGAAACTGTGATTAATTAACTTATGTTTTAAAGTATTTTACCTATTTAAAGTAAGTGATGTATTATCTACACTACTCTATCACTATTAAGCTATCTATTGCACTTTTTGTTTTTGTTTTTCTGCTATCACATACTACACTACTTCAATACTACAATTGTAAGCTAATACTAAATAGCTACTACAATATTGAACTATACAGTACATAATAACACTAAAGTTAAACTGAGGCTTCATTTTCATTCAACCAAATCACCATTATAGCTTCTAACGAACAGAGGTGTACCTGAATGAGCAAGAGAAATCAATGAGTCTAGGGGATTAAGCAAGTAGGCACAGCAAAAAGACTCTAACAGCAAATGCAACAGTGACGGTTGAATATCAGCAAATAGAAGACCACAGCAACAGCAAAAATATGAATCCAAGCAACACTCAAGCAGAAAACCACGAGAAACAGATGACTATCAGAGATTCTCACTCCAAAAATGCTCGAAAACACTATTTGCTATATTACTACTTTTCTCTGAACTTTTCTTCAAAAGCCAGCCCCTATCACACTCTTTTTGGTGGTATTTATAGTTGTGAGAAGGGCTGATGACTTGGGGAGAAAGAATGGGATTAAATCCCACTTCTCCCCCTTTTAAAATTATTAAACTTACACTTAGACCCCTATTTCAGTTATCAAATCCCTTCCAGCATGTGCTGGAAGGTTCTAATAGATTCCTTTTGAGGGTTTTTACCAAGGTATCCTTAAGGGTTCAAGATTTTTACAGATTTCCCTTTTTAGGGAGACCATTATACCCTTAGACCTCTGCAAAATTGCAGAAATCAGGGGTACAAATGACTCCCTTAACCCTATATGTTCTAAATAATTCACTATTTTACCTATTTGGCTTCCTTTTATGCCGTTAGTGATTTTGATGTTTTACCCGACCTACCTAGGTCAGGTATTCAGCACTTTCAGACTTATTTAACTAATGGCCAGTCCTTGCATTGGTATTTAAGGACTGGCCAGTTCTACTATTTAAAACTTAGACTCTTTTTGTTTCATTTTCAGTTAATTAAACCTTTTATTTCATTTTAAAACTAATTGCAGGACTAGCCTGCTTTATTGTTGTATCTAAGCTAATTAATTTTTAGCCAGTCTCAAGTTGAAACTTGGCTTGGGTAATTGAACCCATTTGCTGAACACAGTTGCGCCCAAAGCCTTTGCAGGCTTAGCCACTTGTGGTTCAGGGCTCAAATGAGCCTTGGCAAGTCTGAACTTGCAGACTTAGCCAATCTTTTGCATAATTAGCCTTTTTAAATTGAACACAGGCTGGGCTAAGGTCTTTGCAGATCTAGCCACCTGTGTTTCAGGGCTCAAATGAGCCTTGGTGAGTTTGCACTTGCAGACTTGCACCATTTATTGCACAACTTAGCCTTTTAAGGTGGACCAGTGTGCTGGACCTTGTAGAGTTGGTCAATTTGCAAAATTGACCACTCTTTGGTCACTTATTATCTTATAACCTATGTTTGTTTGATTTTCAGTTTTAAACCTATTTCAAAACTAGCCCTTTTATGGAACTTAGCACTTAACAGCTATAACCAATCCCCTAAAGTTAATGAATGTTAATCATATACTCATACTAATAAGAACTATTGCGAACTCAATCATTTTAAACATGTATTGCACACATATCCACATAAGATCAAACAATGTGCATCAATCAATCAAAACTCAAAAAGGGAAATTTGATATGGTTGAATCTTAATTAATCAGTTCACATTATCCAATTTCATGTGACAAAGTGTCAATCAATGTTAATTTAGACTTAGTTACAAGCAGTTTGTGTCAGATAATACATTGAAAAACTTCAAGACCTTCAAGGTTCATGGCATAGGCACACACAGAAGCTAAACTCTCACAAACAATCAACCAGCATGGCTCACAAGAATCAGAGGATCTATGATATCATTTAGACCTACTAAACCAACCCATTTTTAATGCAAGTCATGACAGACAAGATGAAGAATGTAGAACAGAAGGGCATGGAGAGAATAATGAAGGAAGAATCCTGAATCTATCATGCCAAAAGACAGGAAATAGAACATAGTCATTAAGATGCATGTGAAAGACTATTGAGGGTATTATTAGAGAAAAAGCCCTTAAGTAGGCATGAAAGTCAAATTGCTAATCCTAGAATCATGCTAAGAAGAGAAAACAGTGAAAACATCGAAAGCTGAATAGAACAAATCCCAATCGAGAGTTAAACAACTAAAGCATAAAGGGAAACAACAGAGATATCGAATTTTAAAGATGAGATATTGAAGACCAAACAAATAAGAAAACTTATAACCAAGGGTGAAGAATACACAAGGAAAAGCAGTCAAGATATCATGAAACTTTAACAAATGTGACTTAGTATGAAGATGAAAAGAGAACAAAGTTAATCTGGTGTTAGAACTAAGCCTGCATGACAATAGAAGAAGAGCTATACTATAAAAGCCAAACAGACCAAAGACCATATGGTTCACAAGATGAAGAAGAGAAGAGAATCAAGGTAAATTTTGACTTATCAGAAATAGAACATGATTTGAAACAAACAAACAGAAGAACAAATATATAAAGATGGGCGAGTTAAGAAACCCTAATACTAAACAAATGTAGTCATGGGATTTCAAGATCTAAAAAAATAGAAAAATAGACAAGAATACACAGGATGAAAGATATGAAACAAGAGAAGATGAACAGACAAACAGGGAAAAAGATACGAAAGATGAGCAAGTTAAAAACCCTAATCTAACATATGAAGCACAAGATATCGAGAATCTACAAAATAGAAAATCAAACAGAGATATCAAGACGAAAGTAAAAAAACAGATGGAAAACATGAATATGAACAGATAGAGGAAGCAGATAAGGCAGAGAAGGGAAAAAGGGTACTTAGCTTAGCAGGGACTGTCCCCTGAGCTTCCCCTTTCACTCTTCTCGCTCAAGTTTTCAGACTCTTCTTTACTTCCCTTTTTTTAATTTTCTTTTCTATTTTTTCCTTTAGACTTTAAGGTGGAGTCTTTAAGGTTTTTGGTTGTAGTGGGGTGTTTGGGGAGGGTAAAAGGTTGGATCTTTGAAGGGTTTGAGTTTTGAGTCGCCGGAGTTACGGTTCCGGCGACTTTATTTGGGATATTCGAAGAGTTCTGGGGAGATTAAAGGGAGGTGAGTGTTATGGGTGGGTAGATCGGACCAAGGAGATCCTTTTGGCATTGGTTTGAAGGAGAGATTCATACTTTGGTAGTCACCGGAGGTAGGTTCCGGTGACTGGCTTATCAAGAACAGGGATGTTTCTTTGTTTTTTCTAGGGTTTTGATGGAGAAGAAGAAGAAGAAGAGAAGGGGAGAGGTTAGAAGATGGCCGGAGACCACCGTGGGAGGTGGTGGCCTCTATGGCCGGCTAGGGTTTCAGAGGTGATGAAGGAAGAAGACGAAGGAGAAGAGGGAGGGTTTGGAGGCGGCTAGGGTTGGGGTTTCTAAAAATGGCCGTCTCCAACGCGACAAAAGCCTTTTATAGGCGAGGGAGTTGAGGTAATCTGGACCATTGATCTGATGAAGATCAACGGTCATTAGGAGCGTTACTTATACGGTGTCGTTCGGTTGCTAATGGGACCAGAACCTTCAACCATCAGATCATCTCAAATGGATGGATGAGATCAAACCTATTTATTTTAATTAGCTAATTAATTCCGCTATTTGTCTCAGCCCTTGGATTTATCAAGATTAACGGCTGAGATCACTGTCCCTTGATGGCCTGGACTGAATCTCTTTGGGTTAAAAGTATTGGGCCACTCAGCTTAAACTCTTTGGCCCAAAGCAATTATACCCAATGTATTTATTTTTGTATTTTCAGATATTTTAATTATTTTATGTATTTTCTTTTGTATTTTTGTTTTCTTTTCTTTTGTATTATTTAAATTATTCAATTTCCTACTTGCACTAATTTCCTGATATTTTTTGGAGATTTTCTACTATTTTTTCCATAATTTCCGCTATTAATGCTCTTTTTGTTGATTTTCTTTTAACTACTTAATTCAAAAATGCATGTATCTAACCTATATTTTCTGATTTTCTAATTTTAATCATTTAAACACATAAAATGCAATTACCTTCAAACAAGACATGCAATTACACTCAAAAATATTTTTTTTTATTTTGAAATTTTATTTACCTAGTGCAAAAATCATGTGCTCACATTCACATCAATGGATTCCTTATCTCCCACGAGTTCATGCATACCAAGAACATCAACATCCATCCACAAATGACCCTTCAAATCCCAAATGTTTGGTTTCATATTCCCAAGCCCTAGCTCTTCAATTTTAGGCTTAATTCTATAATTAATTAGGTGACACACAAGAATCGAGTATTGAGTAAAAAATCTTACCTCCAAGTGATTCCCTTCGATTCCCTCTTCAAATACTTCTCAAAAGCTCCAAAAATTGCTCAACAATAGAGAAAATAGACCAAAAATCTCGAAACCCATCTTTTAAACATTCTGCCCCAGGCATAAATTCCTTCTTCGGGAATGCGGTCAAAAACTCACGTTCGCAAAGCACAAAAATTCCTCTAACCAAAACTCTCCTTCATGAACGCGATACTTTAGCCTCTCAAACTTACGCGAACGCGATAATGCTTCTCGCGAACGCGATGCATGCTAACCCAGCCCTTCGCGAACGCGAAGGTCAAACCTGACACATCCCTTCCTAACTCTTCGTGAATGAGAGACAAGCACATGCACTTCACAAAAAGGCTGCTCGTTACTGTTTAAAACAAGGGAATCTTTACAGTAAAATGTTTGGTGGACCCTTAGCAAGATTCCTCGGACCTTCTCAAATGGAGTATGTGATGAGGAAAATACATGAGGGACATTGCGGGAATCACGCATGAGGATGATCACTGGTGAGAACCTTGATTAGAGCAGGGTACTATTTGCCTAAAATGGAAGAATAAGCGTCATGTTTCTTGGCTAAATGCGAAAAATGCCAGAAGTATGGTAACAATATGCACAAGCCAGCAAAATTATTACATCCAGTCATTGCGCCGTGGCCGTTTATGAAATGGGGAATGGATATACTAGGACCATTATCTTAAGAAAAATGACAGGTAAATTTTCTTCTCGTACTTACTGATTATTTCACTAAATTGGTGGAGGCAGGAACATTTAAACAGGTGCGAGAAAAGGAAGTTAAAGATTTTTTTTAGCGAAATATTATCTACCGATTTAGTGTACAAAACAAAACCGTATGCGACAATGGCCCTCAATTTATCGGGGCTCAAGGCAGAGAGTTTCTTGAGAGTTGGAAAATCAAAATGATTACATCTGCACCCTATCATCTAGTGGGTAATGGGCAAGCAGAATCAATGAACAAAGTGATAATCAACAATTTAAAGAAACAATTAGAGGAGTCAAAGGGGAATTGGCCTGAAGTGTTACCCGGAGTTTTATGGGCATATCGCACAACAACAAAAACAAAAACATGTGAAACACCCTTATCTTTAGTTTATGGAGCTGAAGCACTTATCTCGATTGAAATAGGAGAACCAAGTTCAAGATTCTAACAAGCAGCACAAGAGTCTAACGATGAAAAGATGCAGATCAATTTGGACTTATTGGAAGGCAAGAGAGAAGCTACATTAATAAGAATGGCAGCACAAAAACAAGTGATCGAACTATATTACAAAAGGAAAGCTCGCCTGAGATACTTGAAAATTGGGGACTTCGTGCTTTAAAATGTTTTTCAATCAACAAAGGCAGCCAACGTAGGTAAACTAATCCCAACATGGGAAAGACCCTACAGGGTTCTTGATGTTGCATAAAAATGAGCATATAAATTGTAAACAATGGACGGAAAAGTACTTCCTTCACATTGGAGTGTTGTTCATTTGAAGAGATACTACTTCTAAGGGAAAACCCATGGTCAGGTATCACTATGTTAAACTTTATTTTTTGAATTGTTAAAATTTTAGTAACGATTTTAGATGATAGGAAAAACGCTCACCCATACTAAATGACGAGTCACGATCTGTACGGAAAAATGGAATGAACTAAAACTCTTGGCCTAGGGTTACAATTATTTTGATAGAAATATAAACGGGTTAAGAAGTCTTCATCTATAATCGTACCTCCGAGTCCAGTATGTATTTTCTTTTCAGAAAAAGGACCAAGTGAAAGAGACTATCAAGTGTTCGAGGCTTCATACTTCAACACTCAAACACTTGGGGAACTACATAGAATATACAATCACGTGTATATAAAAGGAAAGAAGATTGAGTCAAAAACAAGCCTAAGAAGAGTCAAGTACGGAATGGAAGTTAAGAAGCAATCATGGCATTCATCGTAATGTTCTTTCCATGAGAATAATGAAGTCATCTCTCAAACCCTTCCTAATGTTTTGAAGCTAAAGGGATGCAAGGTACCTTAAAACAGTTAGGGTAAAGACTATGTACTAAAACGGATTATAAGGAAAAACCTTATATCTATTGTTCTTATTTTGTATAAATCTGTTACAAGAAAAATAGCTATGAAAAAGTTATAGATGTAATTCAAATACATGTAAAGTATTACTCAAAACTTGTCAAGGTTCAGAAATAAAAACTCTCCCAAGTTATTGCAAAGAAACACGTGTGTTCCTATTTCTTTTATCGTATGATAACACCATTATAAAGTTGAGACATCTTATTCATTAAGTGTCAAAATATAAAAGGGCTCTCTTTTAAAAAACTCATGTTATTTAATCATGAGGTTAACAGAAGCATTTTTCAAAGAATAAAAATGAAGACTATTCTTTAAGTCATAAAAAGGCAAGAATAGAACAAATGGAAGTTTAATGATAAAAACTTCTCAATATTCAAAAACTAGAGACTAAGTAAAACTAAGTCATCAAATTGTTCATACAAAATTCCCCACAAGACTTGGGGACTTGTATTTCTAAAATCAAACCTTAACTGATAACCAAGGGTTTGATTACAAAAGAAAACTGTCACAAGAATCCAAAAACCTTAAACATAGTTTTCCAGATAGGTACCTGCAAAAAGGGAATTTAAAACAAATGAAAAAAAAATTCGTTAAGAAGAGGGATCATCAGCAAGCTCAACTGGAACGTCATCATCAATAGTTGAAGGTTGATCTTCAATTACAGCAGTAGGAGCATCAATAGGAAAAGTCTCAGCTTAACTGGCAGCAAGATGCACGGATAGACTTGAGAAAGGTGTGACACTTGTGGCAATTTCAACAGTCATGGGGATTTCAACTGCGGGAATCTCAGCCAAAGAAGTTTCTTTCACAGGGATTTCAACCTCGGGAGATGAAAAATCTTGTGGTTGTTGTGCTCGTTCAACGGCCTTATTCACCTTGACTAATTCTGATTCCAAGCTGAATTTTCTTGGCCCATTTCCACCAAGGTGTCACGGCGAAACTTTAAGAAGGTCCAGCTTACCTCAATATTGGTTGACTCTTTAAGAAGTTCATAATCTCTCTCCCAAGCAACAACTTCATTCTTAAGTTCTTCGTTTTTATCCAAGACAGAATTATAAGATGAATGAAGAGTGGTATGAGAACTCTCTAGGGCATGTACATTGTCTACAGAAACTTGTAGTTTTTCTTTTGTCCGTGAAAGGTTTTGTGATAGCTCCCTAGAATGAATCTCCTTCTGAGCCAGCAAAGTCTTTGTAGCCCTATTTTCATCATTGTCCTTGGACAACTATTTAGAAAAGGAAGATTCATGGCGCTCTTTTTCTTTCTCAATTTGGCTTGAGGTAACTTTAATCATAGCCAGCTCGGAGGTTAATGTTTGAACTTGCTGCTCTAAGGTATTTTTCCTTCCTCTAAATTCTTCATGTCGATTTATGCACTTTCAAACTGGCCCTTCCAGTTGTTTGCCTCTAATTGAGAGCCACAGGCAGTTTCTTCTGCATCATAGGTAGTCTTGTCCAAGTCATGAGCCAACTTCTCCAAAAGGGAGACTCTGGTCATTAGTTCAGTACCAATGAGTTTGGCCTACATAAACAAAAAAGGAGGTAAGGTCAGGATTTCAAAACCAAAAGTTTTAATAAAATAAAGGACAACAAAATACCTTTAGAGTGGCATGTACTATATCGTTCATGAGGGTCTGATTACTATGGCTTTCAAGTTCAGCCTTCTTAGTAGAGCCAATCAAAGGTTCGAGCAAAGTATCGACTTGCCCAAACTTTCTTAAAAGACTGTTGTTGGCAGGAACCTCAATGGTTACGCTCCTCATAGTGGAACCCCTACTCGAAGAGCCCACCTCCGTACGGTGGATAATAAGGGGGAGAATTACTGAAGGAGGAGCAGTGGAAGGAATAAAAATAATGGAGGAAGGGATAAAAGTAGTAGTTGATGAAGGTAAAGAAGCAATCAAAGGTACGAAAGAGGTAAAAGAAGACAAAGGAGGTTTACTTAGAACATGTCCTAAAGTCCCACTATTGAAACCACTGCTAAAGAGTTGATTTATTAACTCATGAGTATCGAAAGGAGAAACATCATCATCAAGGATGATCACCGGAGTAATAACAGGCTCAGAAAGAGATAGGTGAGGGGAGTTATCAGTCTCGTCTTCAAAGACGATACGTCTCGTGGCTCGTGGTCTTGACGTAAAAGAACTCTCGTCTTTTTCCTCTGAATCATCTTCTTCAACATATTTTCTCTTTACAGAGCCCAATAATATATCTTGGGCTGAAGAGGTGCGGGTACTTAAGGAGTCACGGGATGCCAAGACGACCTCCAGAGTAACTCCTCGAATGGAAAATACTGATAAAAAGAAGGATGAAAGTTAGAACAATGAAAAATATTTAAATATAAACAAGTTAGAAATAGAAGTCCTTACCATGAGTCTTTACTTTCCAACCATAATGGTTGGAATAGGTTTTCCATGATCTACCCTCCATTGGAGTAGTCTTCAGCAACATTTTTACCAACCATGGAAGTTGGGCACAGACTCCACAATGCCCATGGTTGCTGAAAAAAAAAAGAAGCAAAATTAAGAAAAATAAGCAAGCTTAGAAATAAAAGGCAGGAGAAGGATTTAACACTTATGTGCAAAGTTCCACTTCACAGGGAAGCGAAAGTTATTTTCACCCATTAAACCAGCAGTGGGAGCAGCAACAAACTGGGCATACCAGCCACGGTCTTTATTATTCTGGGGACTCACTAAAACCCTATTGGTCCTGGCTACTAAGCCAAATGCGCCATTTCGAAAAGGCATAGGGTAGGGAAATAAAGGTGAATTAGGCGGGGAAAAGTAAATTCAACATCTGCCATGTTAGCAAGGTGCCTCAAGCAAGCGAAAGTCCTCCAAACAATCGGACCGATTTGACCCAAACACACGTTGAGAAAATTACAAAAGTCTAGAATGACCAGTTTAATGGCCGGTTTAAACCCTAGAGTAAAGGGGTATGTGTAAACAGAAGAGAATCATATTAAGTAAGATGTGATCCTCTGATTTGAGTTAAGAATGATGATTGGGAAATCACCATTCAAATGATAATCCTTACGAATTATGGGAGCTAAAATATCTGTGATTTGAGTAGGGAATGGATTAGCACGGACTAAAGAAGCAACTTGGGTCCAAGAGACTCTCTATCATGATGAAAGGAAATTTCAGAGGGGATTATTTCCTCAACCAAGGGCTCACGAAGTGGCTCAGAAGATTCTTTGTTCCGGGAGGAACTCCTCTGAGAACGTGAACCTCTAATCCCAGAAGAGGGACCAGAGCTAGAAGAAGGAGTTGACGTACTACCACCACAAGTAGATCCTAGGCTACGGAGTCTACCCCCTCTTCTATGTCTAATCGGAGCATTAGGAAAGCTATGCAGAATGGGGGTTCTCTTAGGGTTAGAATTTGGTGAAACTATGGATAAGAAGGATGAAGTGAAGCAGGAAATAGCAAGGAAGTCTCGAAGGATTAGAGTGTATGATACGCTTTATATGAAATAAGACAAGAAAAGAAGTTATATTTATACTAATAGGTAACTGGCAAAAAGAAATAGTAAAATAATGGAAGAACTATAATAATGATAACTGACACTTCAAGAACAGTGACGCCAAAAAGAAAGCCTAAAAAAGTGCTGCGAAATTGTGCAACTAATGAAAGAATGACACGTGTCTAGAGCATTAAAAAGAAGTGACAATTGAAACGTCAACTCTGTGAGATCATTAATGGTCTCCTTTAATGAATTTCACTTCTCAAATATTCAAACTGATGAATAAATAAAAAGTGAGGGACTACCTATATTGAAAAAAATTGTATTCATATATACGACGACGTATCAGGACACGTGGAATGGTCAGTAAGTTATACTTACCTACGGTTCGAGAATTACAAAACAGGTACAAGTAAGTAAAAAGGAAAAGGTACGGGACGAGAGTATCGGCTCACGTCCATGTTTAAGCTTATTTACATCCGAGCAATGGAAAGAATGACCTCGCTAAAGAAAAAGGTGCAAATACGACATTAAAGAGTATTAAATGTTGAATCTATTAAGGAATATATACATTCAATATAATGATCATGTAACGTGTTATTTAATGTCATTAATTACTCATAATAGTCTCATTATGACTTAGGCATAACGTACATTCACAAAGAAATTTATAAAAGGAGAGATATGTAACCGATTGAGACACAAGTGACTATTGGATTATACTCTAATTTACTTGCTTTCTGGTAATATCATTTTAAAATCTCTTTCTTTACATATTTTTTCGATTATCAGTAACCTGATTATTCTTATTTCTAGATTTGACTAAAAATTCATTTTTGGTTAAAACACTAAGAAATCGGCGAACAAGAAAATATAATTGACGATAAAACTGAAATCGCGATAATTAAGCTCTTTGAAAGTTCTTTACATAAGTGATCCTTATTTCTAGTTTATTAATGTCTCTCTGTGGAATATTGAACTCTAATGGAGCCATTTATATGGGAACCGCTGACACACTCGATCTGGATTACTCAGAAACTTATTTAAAGCACTGTTAGAAACTCATAGACCATCAAATATCATCAGTACGTACTTTCATTTAGATGAAATGTGAACCTAATTATTGTGCTGACGTTCTGGAATCTCGTGTCATTGATTTTCTTGCAAAGTGGAAAATTATTTCCTATTTAAGATCTGTCTTGTTGAATGGATAACCTTTTATGTAGCCCCAAAAAAAAAAAAAAAAAAAAAAACAAATGACGATCGCTAAAAGAAGCTTCCACTATAGATAATTAATTTAGTATTAGGATATCTAGAATGGGCTTCGTGTTAAAACAAAAGAAAAGAAAAAAAGGAGAATAAAAAATGGAGGAGAAGAACTTTAGTCAAGATATCAGCAATATATATTCTCCGTTTCATATGATATGGAGTGTGATTGGGTAGCTTAAGAATAATTGTAATATTTTAAGTTAATTAAATAGCTTATCCTCATTAAGAATAAAATAAAAATTCAAATTAAATTATTTTTCGAATTTAAAAATGTAATAATCATTCTACAATGAATACTAATTAAAAAAATAGTCATGAGCGCATGCATAGGTTGAAGTAGAGTAGGAATCAAGGGTATGAAATTTATTACTCCTTTGTCCCATTTTTCATGCGACATATTTTTTTGTCTATCTCCATAAGAATGACACCAATTTATATTCAAAAAAATTTAACGTCAAATTTGTAATTTTTCTTTTATCACATGATTATATATAACCATACAAACACTTATGATAGATTTCAGATCACATATTTTAAATTTTTTTCTTCCTTTCTTAATTCAGTCTCATAAAATAACGAACTATGATACACCTAACAAAAACGAAAACCGAAGAGCCAAAAGTGGAAAAAAACTGGTAATCTAGGTACCAAATATACCCTCAGAAAGTTCTTTCCAGAATAATTCATAATCGACATTATTGTTATCAATCTCTTGAAACAAAGGTTCTTTAACACTTGAACTTGTAGGGCTTTTTCCAGTGAGTTGTTGAACGATGGTACGAAACTCGGTTGCATTTTTGGCATTTACCATAACTGGACTGTCTATGTACTTCACCTTTATCGGTTCTCTTTCTTTCCTATTACAATTTATGAGCGGATCGAAAACGGATAATGCAGTAGCACTGCTTATTCTGCCAGTGTATTGCTTTTGCTCTTTTTTGGAATCCATGAATATATAATCATACGTATCTTGGTTATGCTTTTGATATCTGCAGTTTATAGTGTAAGTGAATGTTGAAATTAAACCTTAGTATTTATACATGGAAGGGAGTGTGGAGGCAAGACAACATATAGAAATTTCCTAGAAACAAACAAGGAGAAAAGAGAAGACAAGCTTCCAGATGAAATGACATGTTTGAATGAAAGAAGTTGATAGTCTAGGAATGATTATGACATGACCATGCAGAGGGGAAAAATCGATCTGGTATTACTGAGAGGCGGATTTTAATTTTATTGGTTCTGAATTTCAAAATCGTATATAACTTAAACTGCTAATAACTAATTTTCTAAATTTGATATATATATATATATATATATATATATATATATATATATATATATATATATATATATATATATATATATATATATATATATAGGGACAACATGGTAGCAAGGGTGGTCAACTGACCACCCTTCGTCGAAAAATAATACCGTGTATATAGGTAAAATATTAAGATTTATATATATCTAATACATATTGAACACCCTTTTAACAATGAAGAGCCGTAGCCAAGTGACAAAGGGTGGTCAAAACTGCTTCAGGGAATGCAGGATCGAACCTGTAGCTCCACATTTATTTTTTCGTGTTCAAGTTTGAACACCCTTGAATAATTTTCTGGCTTCGCCACTGTATATATATATATATATATATTAGGATTCGGTCGAACCCGTGTACTAGCTTTTACGTTAGCCCTTGATCGTAATTTCACTTATCAAGATCTTACCAAATAAAATTCCTACGGTACGCAGATGTCTGGCGTCATTGCTTGCTTACATATAGTGGAATATTTTATCCTGCATTTAGAAGAAGCTTCATATGATAGTCCATCAAATTGAAGAATATTTAACCAACAACTAATGATAAGGATTAACGTTGCTACCTAATAATAATTTATACTATTTCTTTTTTTTTTTTTTTTTTTAGTTTATACTATTTCTGATCTTTGGTGAAGAAGGTTCTTTTTTTTTTTCAAAGAAAAGAACAAGAAGAAAGGAAGAAAACCTTGGTCAATAAGTAGGAGTATTGTATTAGCCTCTAGAACGCCCAAATACAGTAACTTATATGAAGGATTTTGTATAAGTGGGTTCGAAAAATAATTGATATATTAGTAACCACAATATTGACAATCGATGGTAAAAATATAGTAATGTATTAATTAAGCAAGACAAACGAGTTTTTCCGGCTATACTGTTTTTCTCATAATTAATTATTTACCCTAAAATTTGAGTAACAATTAAACTTATATTTAACCTAATATTAATTGATAAACAAGAAATTAAATAGATAAATTAGAGAATGAATAAATCAAAACGGTAGCCAAATCTTGACCTCGACCTATGGTAGTCTTGAGGTGTGATAATAGGAATGACAAATGATAAAGCAGCTATGATGAACAGTAAGTGAAGTAGCAAGAAAATAATGAAGGTATATTTTCTTATCCGTCAATAATGATGATTACAAATGAACATGATCCCCCTTTATATAATTTGAGAGTTCTATATAATTAAGATACACTTCTAATTAGAGTAGGAAATCATATTTAACAATTGATTAACCGTAGATGACCAATCCATTCCGAAATTCATGCCATGATCTTCGGTCTATTGGGGGTATCTTGCTATTTCCGTTACTGAACTATACAGATATTGTACGGGTCGAAATTTGACCATATAATAATCAACAATAAGTACGGTTAATAAACGACACGACCTCTCTTAACTGAAGTCATTTAAATGCCCGATTTAGATGATCAGTAAGGTTATGGCCTATTCACTTTTGTCAGAGGTAGTCTCTTAACATGGGCCATACCACTAATATACGCCAGGCATATTTCATCTCTATAAATACCAAGAAGAAAGATGGAGAAGGGGTTCCTCTCCTTCCCCATTGGGGACTCAAAAAGAAAAGGAGCAAAACAAGGAGGGAGAATCACAAACAAACTAGAAAAGTGAAAGATCAAAAGACAATATGATTGTAAGGCTCTGAACCTCCCTATGGGGAGGCAGGACACTCTATTATCATCAATAAAGATCATCCGTATTTTCGGTTATCAGAAGAACTACTCTTAATTATCGTTCCCCTTATTTGATTCTCGATTTATTACCACTTGCTATGATTGGCCCTCAACTTATATATATTGTTGTGCATTCCTAAAATTATCGATAACTTTTGAGTCAAACAATTTGGCACCGTCTGTGGGGATTTCGTAGAAAGATCATGTAGTTCATCCTAGAATCAAAAGAAAAAAGGGGGATGTCGGAACAGGAAAAAATAACCCAACTAGAGCAAGCATGCTTACCCGCATACCCCGAAAACCAGGCATACACCGCTCGAAGCCTCAAAATCAAAATCTAGCTTGGCCGCTCAACACTTCAAACAATTAACAAATTCAACTTCGATTGAAATCAAACTCGGGCTATGCGTCATCACCTCAAAGTAATCAACAAAGTTCAACAAACAGTTGAACTGGAACTCAGGCCATGCGCCTTCGCCAACAAATTCCACTACGGTTGAAATCAAACTCGGTCTATGCTCCCTCGCTTACAAGTAATCAACAAAGTTTAACAAACTGTTGAACTAGGACTCAGGTCATGGGCCTTCGCCAACAAATTCAACTACGATTGAAACCAAACTCGGGCTATGCGCCCTCGCCTCCAAGTAATCAACGATGTTCAACAAACAGTTGAACTGGGACTCAGGCCATGCGCCTTTGCCAACAAATGTAACTACGGTTGAAATCAAACTCGAGCTATCCGCCCTCACCTCCAAGTAATCAACAAAGTTCAACAAACAGTTGAAATGGGACTCAGGCCATGCGTCTTTTCCAACACATTCAACTACGGTTGAAATCAAACTCGGGCTATGCGCCCTCACCTCCAAGTAATCAACGAAGTTCAACAAACAATTGAACTGGGACTCAGGCCATGCGCCTTCGCCAATAAATTCAACTACGGTTGAAATCAAACTCGGGTTATACGCCCCCGCCAACAAATTCAACTACGGTTGAAATCAAACTCGGGCTATGCACCCTCGCCTACAAGTAATCAACGAAGTTCAACAAACAGTTGAACTGGGACTCATGACACGTGCCTTCGCCAACACATTCAACTACAATTGAAATCGAACTTGGGTTATACGCCCTCGCCGACAAATTCAGCTACGACTGAAATCAAACTCGGGCAATGCGCCCTCACCTCCAAGTAATCAACAAAGTTCAACAAACAGTTGAACTGGGACTCAGGCCATACGCCTTCGCCAACAAATTCAACTACGGTTGAAATCAAACTCGGGCTATGCGCCCTCGTCTCCAAGTAATCAACGAAGTTCAATAAAAGGCCATGCACCTTTACCAACAAATTTAACTACGGTTGAAATTAGACTCGGGTTATACGCCCTCGCCAAAAAATTCAACTGCGATTGAAATCAAACTTGGGCTATGCGCCCTCGCCTCCAAGTAATCAACGAAGGTCAACAAACACTTGAACTGGGACTCAGGCCATGCGTCTTCACCAACAAATTCAACTACGATTGAAAGCAAACTCGGCAAAAAAGGCCAATCAAATTGAGGCATAGGTCAAGCACTCTTGCCGGCCAAGTAAGTACGTCCAACTCCAACTAAAACTAGAGGCACGTAAAATTCGGCCCCAGTCGAACCACCAGGTCGCATTTTCATCCTCACGACAAACAGCCCGACCACGCCCAAAATGGGACTAAAGGCGAAACAGCACCGCCCCCAAAGGGATGGCCTGACTTGACCACCCCAAGTCGCGAGAGGAACAACTGCCAATGTCCAAAAATTGACACGCCTACCGAAGTCAAAAATCAAAATCAAATTTCCCCCTCAAATGCGGGCAAAAACAAACACTAAACAAATGGCGAAAGGAGAATTCCCTCTTATTCATAAAACAATCACGGGCCATGCCCGCTTACATCCGGCCAAGTACCATCAAAAAAGGGAAGGAGAAAACAACCACGAACACAGCAAAAAATCCAGGAACCACGTAAAAGAGGAAGAAACTATTTTTTTCACTCGGCGCCATCCGCATTGTCACCTGCACCGCCACCCGCATCATCCACACCGTCGCTGGCACCCCCTAAACTCCCGCCAGCACTATCATCAACCCCAGGCGTCACGGCGTCAAAACCACACTTCATACGTGCCTCCCGGGCCCTTTGGAATGCCCCCTCGAAAGTGGCTTCAGACACGATGCCGGCCTCGAACAAGTTCTTATATACGCTCCGCTGGGCCTCAGCATAGACCCAAATTTTACGGGTCTGGCCTGAAAAAGTGGATTGCTCCTGGAGACGCCTATTCTCTTGTTCCAAGATCGCAATCTGCTCCGCTGCATCTTGACCACCCCACTCTAGGACCCCAATCCGCTCTTCAAGACTACCCTCTTTGAAGGCAGTAGCAGCTCTCATCAACGACAACTGGGATTTGCCGGCACGGACAATCCCTGTAATTCATCAACTCGGGCCGAGGCGTCAGCCAATCGATGTTTTAAGACCGCAATCTCCCCTTCCAGCATGGCAACCTTCCCACTCCACTCTGAGGTGACTTTCGTCACCTTAGTCAAACACAAACGTTCACACTCAATCGAGACCCTCCTTCCGGCCTCAAGCTCATCATCCTTTCGACGTAATTGATCCTCTAAAGCCCTCACATGACCAAGCGCGTGTTGCGCCTGAAGTTCCCTCCTCGACAACTCTTCAACCAAAGCCCGGCTACGGGGATCATTCCTCATGTGCACACGCATCTCCCTGCACCTATCTCGATAACGATGATACTTTTCAAGCTTCTACAAAAATACCCCCGACCGAACGTTGGCTCGATGGAGGCTCTCCACCTGCAACAAAAAAGCCTGGAAAATGAGAGACAATGGTTCAAGCAGGAAATGAAAACATGGAAAAAGGAAAGCAAATAAGCCTCCATCTCTGAACACATACCCTCATTCCCATCACGGCCACTTCATTCATGAGACCGACGTCCGTAACTTCCCTCAATGACTCATTCTCTATCGCAGAACACAGCTGCCCAAACTGCTACACCAGACTCGAGACCAGTAGCAGCAAATTCTCATCCGCAGGGACCTCAATGAGGTGCGGCCTCCCCTCCGGGTGGACAGTTGCACTTGTGACACCCTCGCGAAACATGCGGACATCCTCAGAATCCAAATCCGAGTCAGATCAGACCCATCCCCTACCGCCACCTCCACTGAAGGGGTACTCCACCCGCCAATATCCACGATCACCCGGAAAGCCTCCCCTATCTCGACCATGTGGGTCGAAGACTGGGCTAATGGGGCAGCGCTTCCTTCTAAATCCATCCATACCTGAACATCATTCTCCCTCGACCTGTCCTCAGGAGTATGCGCCACGGCTGTACCCTTTCCCGCCTCCAAAGGAAGAGAATCCACATTATTACAACAGGAAGAACAGACACGGCCACCACAGGAGGAGCCAGAGTAAAAGCAACCCTACGCCTACTCAAAGGCCTTTCTTCCTCGTCACACGAAGATGAGCCATCTCGAGGGCGAACGGTCCCCGACGGCCCTTCGTCACGAAACAAAGGACGAGAAGGAGAAGGAGCCGCAGAATATTCAACCGACGCAACCCTCAGTACGCGACATGGCGCTAGTGACGCAAAAAATCTAGCAATCGCACCAGGCCACCAAAAGGCTAGTTGAGGAGCTTTGATGCGATTCCCTCTCCCTGCAACAAAAGATGAGGTCATCCAGAAAAGCTACTAATCCCTAAACTTAGCAAGTCAGAAGAACAAACTTCTTACCCACGGCTTGCCCCCGGTCGTGCTTCTCCCAAAAGGACGCCCACGTGCGAATCCCCTCAGTCTGAGGAACTACGGCTTCGAGCCACCCATGCATCCCAGCAAATAAAGCCGGTGGCGATCTCTCGGATATGAAAGCAATGAAAAGACAGTATTAACTTGAACACAGTAAAAGAGGAAAGAAAGGAATGAAAATTGTCGTTCGATTAAGATAACTCACGTCTATGGTTCCAGACCTCCGGGAACCCTAGAAAGGACTCCACCAAATGCTCGGTCCTGATATAAAAGAATTGCTCAAATGGCCGAGGCTTGACCTCATCGTCCAATGCAGCCGTCAACCCCCTCGACCCACGTGGGCTCATCCGAAGCATGATTCCCCGCACTCGTTGAGAAGTGTATAGGGCGAGCACGTGCTGCAGCGTAACCGTCCTGCCGGCCAACTCCCCATATTTCAAAAACATCGCCAGGAGTTTGTATAGTGAGAGGGTGAGCTAGCCCGGGCATACCCTATAGTAACGGCAGAAGTCCACCACCAAATTGGGAAGCGGAATCCTAAACCCCAGCTTGAAGGGGTACGCGTAAAAAATACAGCACCCTGCGTGATTGGTGTGGACCCTCTCCTCATGACGAGCAAGAACAATATCAACATGAGTAGGCACAAACCACTGCTCCCGTAGTTGGGCCATGCCTACCTCCCCCATCAGTGGGGCCTCATCCACGGGGTCCTTCCCTCCATCGGCGGTGAAATCCATCACCGAGCCTCCAGGTACGGAGAGTATTTCGTCTATCGATGGGACCCCTCAACCTCAGTCTGCCCCTTTCCTCCCAGCACAAGAGATGGCCCTTCAATCCCCGGGGGGGTTGACCGGCAGACCAACCGGAAGAACTGCACGAGAAGAAGAACTGGCCATTATTCAGTTATTAGAAGAATCAAATACCGGATTTGAAGGAAAATGACAAATCTTATCGCAATCAAGAGAAAAGGCGATGAATTCAAAGAAGACAAGAGCTCCAGAATCTCACAAATAAACAGTAGTGTATCAAGAAACGAATATCCCAAACCACCTTTATAGGCAACATAAATGAATTTCGGGAAAATCGATGGATGTTATTAACTACACATCTAACTGTCAAAAACGATTCAATTCTACTAAAACGGACGTCACCACGATCACCATCATAAAGTGCCCACTCGACCACAGTCGTCATCTTGCTAATCAGGATAAGCAAAAGTCTTGTCAATAAGGACAGAATGAACCCTGCGCCTTCAAAGCTCTGAACAAACCATGTACACCATACTCGCACACACTGCATACGATTTACCTCCCGTCGTCGATGACGCCCGTACGACCAAAGCGAATTCTTAAAAAGGAACGAGGCCGGTTCGTTGCCATGAAAAGAGTGGCCTCGACCCAAGTAACAGTCGTCTGCTCCTTATCCGAAAATTATCTACATCATGATCAACAAAGTCCGCTCATCAAGCTCGAGCTCGGGACAACCTTGATAAGGGACTAACTGTACGGGTTGAAATTCGACCATATAATAATCGACAATAAGTACGGTTAATAAACGGCACGACCTCTCTTAACTGAAGTCATTTAAACGCTGATTAAGATGATCGGTAAGGTTATGGCCTATTCACTTTTATCAGAGGTAGTCTCTTAACGTGGGCCCTACCACTATTATTCGCCATGCATATTTCATCTCTATAAATACCAAGAAGAAAGATGGAGAAGGGGTTCCTCTCCTTCATCATAGGGGGTTCTAAAAGAAAAAGAGCAAAACAAGGAGGGAGAATCACAAACATACTAGAAAAGTGGAAGATCAAAAGACAATATGATTGTAAGGCTCTGAACCTCCCTATGGGGAGGCAGACCACTCTATTATCATCAATAAAGATCATTCATATTTTCAGTTATTAGAAAAACTACTCTTAATTATCGTTCCCCTTATTTGATTCTCGATTTATTATCACTTGCTATGACTGGCCCTCAACTTATATATATTGTTGTGCATTCGTAAGGTAATCAATAACTTTTGAGTCAAACAAGTATCATCTCGAAGTATGCCCTCTTCTGGCCTCGGTAAGTCATATCGACCTCGATCTTGAAAAGAAACTTCGACCCCAAACTTGGTGTCTTGATCTTCCGACGTGGTATCACGTTTTCCATCAAAGCACGAAATCGGGTTGCCCGATTTCCACCATATACATTAATAATATCCCAAATTAACATTATTTGACAGTCGATGCTTGTGAATTGTTCAATCCAAAAGCTATGAATATATTGACATTTAACATGCCAGGATTTCCTATTTCAGCCGAACATATATAGGAGTAATAAGAGATTTTGAGCAGTCGGTCAAATTAATTACTATAATTATGTATTTGAAGTCTCTGGAATTTTGTCACCTGTATCTACTTGAAAGTCTACTCGAGATTAGTACTAAAATAATCAGAGGTGCTTACATCATGAATGATGGCAGCATCAAATATCTCGAATCCGGAACCAAAGTATTGTGTTTATTAAAATTAGTAATATTTTTAGGTTTTTAAAAAAAAATGACATAACTATATACAACGCCACTTAAAGTGGCGTTGTAAACTAACGGTATGTGTCAGTACCTGTACAACGCCTTTTTACCTGGCGTTGTACACTTTTCAATTATTGAATGGTACAACGCCAACTATTTTGGCGTTGTATCACAACCCCGGTCCTTCTTTTTCTATATAAAGAGGTGTTATGCTAGTATCATATACATTCAAACAATTTATAACACTCTTCTTGCTCTCTTGCTCTTCTTACTCTATTATTCCTAAATTCTACAGCATTTCTTCATTATGTCTGAAGAGCGAAGGATAAGAACTTCTTTATATTGGAGTGGTGAGATTATGATGGAGAATAACTCTGTCAGCTACGGTTTGCCCGCCAAATGTCATGTTAAATTGCCATTGACAATGGAGTACGATACATTGATATCGTTGTTATGCAAAAAAATGAGTGTGAGAAAATGTTCCGTCATACTTAAAGTCACCGGAAGATATCCGTATTCCGTCACTCCGCAAGGGGTTATTTTTTACTCGGAGTTTAACATCGACGATAATGAAACTCTGCGTGATTTTTTGAGGACTCCGAACGAATGATTTTCTTGTAATCACAATGCTGGAGATGTACGTGAAGGTGGAAGACGTCCCTAAAAATGAGCTTGTGCGTAGTATAGATAACCCTCAATCATCGGGCGGTTATTATGGAACAGCTTTCGATTTAAACTTATCACCGCCTGCTTTCCATAACTCACAAGACGACTTTTAAATTTTATTTATTATTTGTGATAATTAAGTATATATTTATTAAATTGATTTAATAGTAACACTCGCATATTTAATAGGGGTACCGGCCAGATATGAATTTATCAAGTGGCCCATCCGGTAGTCATGTCCAGCTTGGAATTTCATCACATTATGACTTGTAAGTTAAGTGATTTATGTGAATTAGGAAAATCATATATAAATCATGGAATTTAATCATATTTCTTTTGATTGTGCAGTGAAGATGAGCATGTTGAACTCACACAATTGCCCGAAAATGATGTATTACATCGGGACCTGGCAGATGCACAAAGTGATGAAGAGAACAGTGACTATGACAATAATGCGGATGAATCCGGTGATGAGACACCCTTTGATTGTGAGGATGGTGATGTTGAGGATGATGAGACCTGGTTTGAACAGAGACCCCCCAAGTCAAAAAGTGTATGAGTCTGAAGTGCCGTTTAATTCAAGAGAGATTCCTTACATTGACAATTTACCAACCATGCCGGATGTGGAAGCTCTCACACGGGATTTTGATGAAATCCGGACTGCAATGTGGGATGAATCTAGACCAACGGTGCTTGCAAAGGGGATGTTTTTTCCTGATAAAGTGCGCCTAACCAGGGATTGTAAAATGCACAACGTAAAAGACTATCATGAGATGCTGGTAGCGGAGTCAAGTCCAATGGTATACAAGGTTATTTGTCGTAGGTGGTTTTGGCCATGTAATTGGATGTTGCGTGCGACAAAGAAGAAAACGGGTATGTGGAAAGTGGGTAAATACATTCCCACCCACACATGCGAAATGGACACATATCACTTTGATTTAGATATTGACTTGATTTCTCTTGTTCTTATTCCACACGTTGAACAGTCCATAAGGTATAAAATCAAAGACTGTATTACATCTGTCCAGCAAGAATATGGCCATACCATAACTAAAAGAAAGGCATTTCTCGGACGCAAACGAGCGTTTGAAATAGTGTATGGTAACCGGGATAAGTCATTTGCAGATCTGCCTAGATACATGGCTGCATTGTAGCATTTCAACCCCGGGACGGTTATTCAGTGGAAGCTTGAGCGAAGTGTAGGTATGTCCGAATATATATTCAATTATGTGTTATGGGCGTTTAAGCCAACAATTGATGGTTTTTTGCATTTTCGTCCTATAATATCCATAGACGGCACTCATGTTCTATGGAAAGTACGATGTCAAACTATTAATAGATGTGGCAGTAGATGCTAATGGACAGATATTTCCTCTGGCATTTGCTATTTGTGCCAATGAAAGCCAAGAGACGTGGACGCTCTTATTGAACCACTTGAAAGAGCACGTTGTGAAACAACGTTCTAGTATATGTCTAATCTCTTATCGGCACGGTGGCATCTTAAGTTCTGTTGAAAACTTGCCTCCATGGCAAGAACCCAATGCCTATCATCGTTATTGTGTTAGGCATTTAAAAGCCAATTTCCAGAAGGTATTTTTCAGTAAAGCTTTGCATGATTTGATATGGATGGCAGCAACAGATCATCAACAACATAAATTCCAGAGGCACATGGAATATATCAGGCAACTGGATGAGGCAGCTTATCGTTGGTTAATGCGAAATGACCCTGAAAAATGGAATTTGCATGCGGATGGTGGTAGACGATGGGGAACTCTGACTACAAATGTGTCAGTCTTTCAACGTGTTATTGAAGTCGGCTAGAGGATTGCTTGTTACAGCCATGGTGCGGATGTCATTCAAGCAGATGGCAGAGAGGTTTGTTCAGAGATCTGCAGCTGCAACGTCTTTGATGGAACGTGGTGTTGAATTTATGCCTGTGCCAATGGCGAGATTTGAGAAATACAGACGACGAGCACAGTGGCATTCATATTTGCAGTATGATGTGTATGAAGTTCGCACTCCTATCCATCAAAATCGGGGTAATAATGTGCATACTGTGAATGAAGTTGCAAGGTTATGCTCTTGTGGAAAATGGTCCATCTACCACATGCCTTGCTCACATGCAATCAAGTGCCTTCAACATGTTAGTTTAGGTGCAAGAAACTATGTTGATCAACAATATAGCGTTTCTAAGTACGTAAACACATATAGTAGTCAGTTGCAACCACTGGGCGCTGAGCATTATTGGCCTCCTGCACCATTTAAAATGGTGTGTAACAAGTCGTTTTTGCGTAAGGTTCGGGTGAAGAAGAGAACGCGTATACGAAACCAAATGGATGTTAGTGATACAGTTTATACGCGAAAATGTGGTATATGTTCGCAACCTGGACACGACCGTAGAAAATGTCCTTGTATGGCAACAATAATCAAGTTCGGGGTGGGTGTTCTTCTAGTTTACCTAACAATGTATGAGTTGTAATAATATGTAATGTGTATTTTGGTTTATTTCTAATGTGTATTTTGGTTTATTTATGAAATAAAATTATGTTTCATTAATGTTGTAGACGTTAATTCGAAGGCCTATACCTTTTGATCTATAAGGAATCAGGAAAACTTTAAAACACGAAAGTTGTAGACCTTCATGTCTACTTTGCAGAAAGCTAAATAAATTGTAATTTGGATCTCTGTAGTGAAAGTTATGGTCTATTCAAAATGACTAGTAGAGCTCGTTTTCCAGAATTTTCTTGCGGGGACCTATCAATGACATAAAGTATTAAAGTAGTCATAAAGTGACTGAAAAAGGTGGCATAAAGTGATTGAAAACAATGACATAAAGTAGACATATCAATGACATAAAGTAGACATATCAATGACATAAAGTAGACCGATCAATGACATAAAGTAGACCTATCAATGACATAAAGTGATTGTAAAAGCTGGTCGTGTACCATACAACGCCATTAAAATTGACGTTGTGCATACAATGCCATAAGAAGTGGCGTTGTATGTTCATTCACTCATCTATAAATACAGAGCTCATTTCGTTCATCACATACGCTCAAAAAAATTACTAAACCAGAATATTTCTTCAAAACTTTGAATTTTCCGAAGTAAAACTAAATGGCTCAATATGGTACATGTAACGACCCGGCCCGTTGTTACGGGAATTTCCACCCTGTTACCTTGCATTCACATATATTATGCTTTTATATCAGTGTTAGAACATATCATGTGAGTTAGGAGTGAATTGAATTGAAAAGGAAGCAAATAGCATGTTTGAAGGAAGTCTCAATATGGAAAGTCAACCTAGAGTTGACTATCGAGTTAGAGTGCTCGGAATCAGATTCTGATGATTCGACTAGTTTCGAGGGATCATTTATGACTTAGGGGAACAATCGGAATTGAATTTGGAGGTCCGGTGTAGAAATAGGCTTGAATTGGCTAAGGTTGAATTTTGGCGAAATTCGAACGGTAGGTGAGATTTTGATCCGGAAGTTGGAATGAAATTCCGACAGTTGCAGTAGCTCCTTTAGGTGATTTTGGATGTTCCTGCAAAATTTCAGGTCATTCGGAGGTCGTTTGGTCGGGTTTTTGATCGAATGTCGATTTCGGAAGTTTTGAAGAAACTTAGGCTTGAATCCGTGCGTAATTGGTGATTTTGATGTTTAGGATGGTGTTTTTATGATTGGAACAAGTTTGAATCGTGTTATGGAGTATGTTGGTAGTTTTCGTTGGGGTCCCGGGGGCCTCGGGATGAATTCGGGGGTCCAAACGGACCATTTTGAGCCAAAAAGGGGCTGCTGGATTTGCTGCAATAAAATTTCAGGTTTTTGTTCTCTGCGATCGCGGCCATAGCCACGCGATCGCAGGAGTAGTGATGCAATCGCGTGAGGTTGAGTGTTTGTTCATCGCGATCGCGGGTCGGTCGATGCGATCGCGTAAAGTCGTGTTCTTAAGCAGTGCGATCGCGACCCCTTTGATGCGATCGCGTAGGGTCGCTGAGTTGAGCACTGCGATCGCGTCCAGGCTCACGCGATCGCGTAGAGCAAAGTTGGCAGCCAGGTTTTTGTGCATCGCGATCGCACACCCAGTGCTGCGATCGCGTAGAGTAAACGGCCCAGGCAGTGAGTTTAAGTCCAGAAACATTTCATTTCGGGTTCATTTGCAAAACCCTCCATTGTTGAGCTCTAGAGTGAGAAAGTGACGGGAAATAGCTGGGAGATCATCGGGATATTATCGGAGGTAAGTTTTGTGGCTTAATTACATCATTTTTACATGAAATCCTTGGTTAAATTTCTGTAAATGGAAGATTAAATGTGGGTTTGAGCCCTCGGCCTAAATTGAAGAAAACTACTGATTTGAATAGGCAAATGGAGTCCGATTTTGGTAAATTTTATATGCCTAGACTCGTATCGAGATGAGGATTCCGAATATGTAACTTTTGTAATTTTTCGAGAAGCGTACCGAAAGTCGGGTTTTGGCAACTTTGTGAATTTCGGTGTAAATTGAGTTGTTTTGACTGGGTATCCTTCCATTAGCCTATTTTGATATATTTGTGCTGATTTGTGCTAGTTTTGACGTGCGTGGATGCCGGTTCGAGGAGCTAAGGTGTCGCGGGCATGAACTTTCATCGGTTCGAGGTGGGTAATACTTGTAAATGATGTCCTGAGGGTTAGTAAACCCCGGACTTGCACATCTTAGTGTTGTGCCGAGGTGACTTGCACGCCGGATAGCGGGCGTGGGGTAGAGCACCATTGGGGATTGTGACTTGGTTCGTCCTGCGTAATTAATAATAACACCTAATTGTTGAAATGAATTGGACTAATTATCATGCTTGGGCTTTGTGCCGATTATTTGAATCCTTCAGGGATTGGTATCACTGTCTTCATAACACTGTGCATATTTTATTCTAAATTTAAGGTTTAAAATGGTATTTTGCTATTAAGCATTTTTATAAGGTTATGAAAAACTTGAACAAGGTCTTAATAACATTTTTAGTTGTGAGCTAATATGATATTGTTGCCGTAGGGCTTTCTTGATTATTTGTTAGACTGATTGGGGCCGAGGGCCATATGTTAGGGCATGACATTTTATGTGAGCATATGCATACACGTGCATGGATCGGAATGCACGCCGCGGTGGTATACGGATCGGGCTGCGCTTCGCAGCAGGTGTGATATCAATATTGTGCTTGGGCTGTAGGAGCCCCTCCGTAGTCTGAACCCCCACAGTGAGCACGGGTACCCAAATTGGATCGGGCTACGCGCCGTAGCGGTCATATGCATTGCATGGCATATATGCATTGGTTTACGTGTACTACGTGGCATAAAATTTAGCACTCAAACATTACTGGCACACATGCATTGGTTGCCTTATTGACCAGATCTCCTGGTGTAAATTGATAAGGAGTGCTGAGCCCGAGGGGCTGATTTGAGTGCGGACTTGCACTGCTTGAGATTGTATCCAGGTATTGGTATATTATTATGAAAGAAAGTAGCTAAAATTGAGATTTCTAAATAATCTACTCACATATGCTTGAAAGGAATAAAAAGATAGTTCCGTATTGTGTAGCATGAGATAGTGCCTATCGTGGTTTTCTTCCCTTCAGCATTATTTACTTTTATTACTGCTGAGTTGGAAGTACTCACACCCGACTCCCTGCACCTTGTGTGCAGATCCAGGTACATCACAGCAGAGCTGATTCTATTGCGGCTCGGGAGTGCTTTTGGACAGTCGAGGTAGCTGCCAGCGTTCGCAGGACCTGATTCTCCAGTTTGTCTGTATTTTTGTTCTGATCATCCCACACTTGTGCACGGTTATATTCACTATTTACACTTTGTATACTCTGTAGAGGCTCATGACTCTTGACCCTTCGGTCTATGGGAGTTGGCACGTGTTGGGACTTGGTTCCCTGTTTTTAATATATCTATCACCGTTATGCTTAAATTGGATAAAGTGAGCTTGTGGCTCCGTGATTGTTGTTGATTGGTCGGGCTGGCCTAGCAGTGTGCTGGGCGCCATCACAACCGGATTTGACAGTACACCAGTGTGTTACTGTGGAAAAAAATGTGTGCAACAAACATGTTGGGAAGGTGATGATGTTGGATGTAAGAACTGGATGTGCATGAACCAGATGGATTGCTACAAAAATCCGAATGAACCTATGTGTGAGTTCAATGAATGGGCTGAGGAACAATGTCTCCAAGCAAACTACAGAGAACGAATGCTTAATCTGCATAATATGTGGTTAGCCCAAGCAGAAAGCAACTACAATAGCAATATAAGAAGGATAGAACTCAGGGACGAGGTGAGGGAAGAAAAGAATAAAAAACTGAGAGCAGAATGGAAATTGGCATCAGTTACGGGAGAAAACCAAAAAAATAAACAGGAAATTGCGGAGCTTAAGGCGAGAGTAAAAGAGTTAGAAGACGAAAAAGAACAATTGCTTGAATGATTTAAGTGGTTAGAACGTAGAATAAATGGAAGTAGGGACTAAATAATTCATACTATATGTTTAATTCATTTGTATGTTTGTCTTTCTTATTATGTTTAGTTCATTTGTATGTTTGTCTTTCTTATTATGTTTAGTTCATTTGTATGTTTGTCTTTCTTATTAATTTATGTTTGTGTTTGTGTTCCAGTAATTTAAGTTTAAGTTAAATATTATGTTTTTGTTCGTGTTTAAATATTTGGAGTTTTTGTCGCATACGAATCAAATAAAACAAATGAACAACTAAAAAAACTAATAGGTGTTGGTACAATGCCACAATAAGTGGCGTTGAACTTGCATATTTCTGAAACACACGTTCAACGCCACAATAAGTGGCGTTGTAATATAACGTCCGTTATATACAACGCCACTTATTGTGGCGTTGTATATACTTACGTTTTTTTTTTTTAACCTACTTCTGTTACTAATTTTAAAAAACACAATACTTTGATTCCGGATTCCAAATATCTCTATCATTGATAGATCTACGTATCTATCTCTATCATTGATAGATCTACGTATCTATCATACATCAACCGTCAGCCTTTATCTTTGACCTAAAAATCAAAAATTGGAATATGGCAGCTACAAGACCTCGTGCTTGATGACTCGTGATGAGAAGAGTCAAAAGATCGTCGTGGATTTCTTTTCCATTTTTGTCATATTTAGAAGGTAAGTTACGAAGAGGTAAGGTCTAATAGCGGTGGTGAGACAGACTATGTTATATAAGACGGAGTGTTGGTCAATCAAGAATTTTCACGTCCAAAAGATAAAGGTGACTTTATGAAATGAGGATATTGAGATATATACGGGCAGATGTGGAGCCAATGTATAAGTTACGAGTTCGGTCAAACCTAGTAACTTTAGTTCAAACCCTATATTTGTCTTAAGAAATTTATTAAATATTTATAAACTATTGATTTAGAGTCCAGTAGCTCAAAAGGATTAATAGATAGAATTAGAATGCGGGAGGCAAGACTTAGATGGTTCGAGCATGTGAAGAGGAGAGACACAGATGCACCGGTGAGTAAGTGTGAAAGGTTGGCTCTGGAAGGCCCAAGGAGAGAGGTAAAGACAGACCAGAGAAGTATTAGGGAGAAGCAAGATAATTAAAGTAGAGGGTTAGGATAGGTAGTTGAGCATTATTGGTAACAGTAGCTTTAGTACGCGATTTATTTATGTATTCTCGTACTCATTAACTTCTGTGATTACTTGTTATTGCCTCTGTGTCAACTTTCTAACTACAGTAGCTAGTGTATTTAGTTTTGTATTTTTGCTTTGGTTTTCTAATTGGTATGCTTGTTGTTGTTTCCCTTCTTTTTACTTATTTTAAGTTGAGGGTCTTTCGGAAACAACGTTTCTGCCTTCTTGAAGTTAGGAGTAAGGTCTGCGTACATATTATCCTCGCAGGCCCCACTTATAGGATTGCGCTAAGTTTGTTATTGTTATTGTTATTGTTGTTGACATATTTAGAAGTAAAAACTATACAATGTAACAGCTCCAAAAAATAGTAGCCGAAAAATGTGTGTTTATATATATTGTATATACTTTTTGAATATTAGTCTTCCAAATATAATTATTTTTTATCGACATGGTAAATGTGTATATATGTCGAACTATAATCAGGTTTGGCTTTTGATATCTAAATTATTATATATATTGTGGAAAAGAGAAATGTCGGAGAAATTACCGAAATTTGTTAGGAGGTGCGGGGTGAATGAGACATTACGTGGGGAATGTTAATTATATAAACCTATATTTTTTGGTTTCACACTGAATATTTGATTTCATATTTATATTAAAACCCCACAAAATTTGAATTCAAGTCGGAAAGTCTTATATTAATAAACGTCTTTTAATAAAGATAACTTTATATATACCCAAGCATCGAATCCAAGATCGATGGTTAAGAACGAAGGAGAGAGTTCATACCTCTCTATTGATATCAACCATCACAACTGGACTTGATATCTACTTTGCCATGATGTATTCTCTTCCTTTCACTACATCTCTGATCTCTCCTTATTTGTTGGCCTTTTCCATTGATCTGTTGCTAATTTGCAACATGTCTCTCTGAAGAATATTGAATTCTACTGCTGGATGAGGTAGAATTATTTTTTTCTAAGGGCTGTTCCAAATTCAAAAACCATTAAAGATTCTGCTTAATTTCATGATTAAGCTGCAATGTGACACCCGATTCTTGTACATACGTTTTAGAATTTGGTTTCGTTAATTTCTTGCAAAGTGGAAAATTTCTTATTTTAGAAGTTTCCTTGTTTGTGTTTCTCAAGTCGATCATTATGGGGATAGGTGCCTATGCCTAATCTTGTTCTTATTTTGGACTGTTCCACCATCCACCTCGATTCATATGACACATTTTTTTCTTTTTTTTTTTACCAATAACAACAATAATGATATTTTGGGGTAAGTGCACGGATAACTATTCCCAAAGATGCTACTACCTCCAGTCCTAAATAAATGATTTTTTGGTATTTTTTTGTGGTCCAAAATAAATAATTTTTTCGGATTTTAAGAATAAATTAATTATTTTTTCCCTATATTGTCCTTGGAGTTAATGGTGTTGGAATATGTGTTAGGGGTGTTTATGTGATATAGTAAAGGTTAATATGGCCAATTCAATTATGAATTAAAGCTAAAAGGTAAATTCCTTAATATGCGTGAAAACATTAAAAAAATCACTTATTTTGGACCGGAGAGAGTATGTAGAGCTTGTTTGAAAAGTCATCTTTGAAATGAATTTGAGTGTAATTGAGTTTAATTATACAGTTTGTCATATTTGTTTGACCAAGTAATTACATAGGTAATTATATTGTGCAATTGCAAGGTTGTTGTTTAGTTTCTTTCTTTTTTGTTTTTATTTTAATTGATTTGCTTTATAAACCTTTTATTTTATAATTTTATTTTTACTTTTTAATTTCTTTTGAAATTTTAAAATATATTTTACTTTGTACATTATTTATCTTTTATTTCTTTATTTTTACTTCTTGTGATTCAATGTAATTGCTTATATTTTATTTTTTATTTATTTTATTATCTATTTTTTGGAGTTACACCTCCTAATATTATAAATAATGAGTCATGATATATATATATATATATATATATATATATATATATATATATATATATATATATATATATATATATATGATGTTTACACCTTAATATTATCATGTTTTATTGTTGTTCTATAGGCAAATTGCCCACAAAATGCTCTAAATGATATTCTTTTGTTTCGCAAGGAATATTTTAAATGAGAAAGCACCCCAAAGTGTTTTGGAGGCAATAATGTGAAGAAAACGCTTACTCAAGAAGTACCCGAGCACAAAGAAGCAAGAAAATGGACTGAGCAAAATTCACCGTGATCGCGGTGGAACCGCGGCTGATCAAGAGTTGAGGCAGAATGCTCAGCGTTCACCGCGGTCGTGCCGCGATCACGGTGCACTGTTCACTAGCCGAAAATTTGGGGACCAAAGTGTAAATTCGGAAAAACTTGTGTCAAACCCTTATAAGCTTTAGAAACTCGCACAAGAAAGGTTTAAGCTTGTTTTGTTTATACTTGGAGGCAAGAACAAGTGTGACAAGAATAACAAAACATTAGAATTCTTCTATCTTCTTTTGATTATTTCAATTACCCGTAACGAACAATTTACTAGTTTTATTTTGTTTTGTCATGAGTAGCTAATTTCCTAGTCTTGGGTTTTGATGGAAGTTATTGAGGGATGAACTTCTTATTATCTTAATATAGATTGTCCGGTTTAATCTCTATTCATTCAACTATGTGCTTGTTGTAGTTAATTGACAGGGTGCTCAATTAGTTGTGCCTATTTAGTGTGCATAACTCGGGAGAGAGTGCATGTTTAGGCCAATTGTTGAACAATACCACTCCCAAAGTATATGAAGGATCAATAACTAAGGGTTTAAAGGTGAAATTAGGGGTAACGAAGCCTTGGGTGCAATATAAAGTGAGTTGTAATGAATAAAGTCATGTAGCGTAACTAGGGAGAGAGCGTCTAATAATTGTCGTGATTACTCGGGAGAGATTTACGATAATAATAGTGCTCATGATTGATAGAGATGATTAGGAAATTCTATGTGAAACATAACCGGAAGGGATTCCATCAATAGGGGAAAACATAACCTTAGAACCTTCTCTTAATTGTTTACAACTTAATCATAATTAGTTTTCAGCTGCTTATTTACTTTCATTTGTAGTTAATAGAATTACCATTAATTGTTATTTACAACATTTGGAAAGTTAATTCCGTGAAATTTAGTAAATCTAAAGAGAGTAATTGATAGGTAAATTCCTTGTAGGTTCGACTCTGGACTAAATACTCGGATTATTTTTGCAACGTCCGTGTGTCCTTTTTATAAGGCGTAGTTGAGCGTGATCAATTCATTAACAAGCTTGGCATATAATGAGTGGTGTAATTAAAGTGAATTTTCGTTGTTGAATATGGGTATAGGCTTATTATGTTCCTAATCTTAAGTTGTAGTGAAACTTACTGTTATTACGTTGGAATTTGACATTTTTTTTTTTTTTGAATTTTGAAATTGCGTTATATTCATGGTTCCAATTTTCTTGTTTTAGTAGTATTGACTCACATTGCATGTTATTTAATTTTTAATTAGAATTGATAGATAAGTTTTTTCAAACGTTTGAATAATTTTATAATATTATATTTATGAATATTAATTTATTTTATCAAACATAAATTCCATGATGTTCATGCAAGACGTATTTTTAATTTTTGTAAATATCAACAGTAAATATTATTAATTTGAAATATATATATATATATATATATATATATATATATATATATATATATATATATATATATATATATTACCTTTATAGTATTAGCTATAAATATATGACTACTAATTAATGTATATACATGAAAAAATATATATCCTAAATATCAAATATAATATCATTTATATAAAATATTATAGGCATAATTTATTATTTAACTTTCAAATTTTGAAAATTATTTTATTTAAAATTTAATCTAACTATGTAATTACACTTGCGCAACCAAACAGTATACTTCACTATGACAGACAAACAGATCGTCGTAATTACACAACTGTGTAATTACTACCCTAATAATTATACTAATTTCAATTACCTGATGACTTTCTAAACAGTCCCTTAGAGATTAACCAATACATATTTGTCCTGAAATTTTAAACTAAAAATCTTAACTTCCAAACAATTCATAACATCTTTTGTTCTGAAAATTGGAACTGAAATTCAGGACGCACTAACTAATTCTTAAATAACAGCCATTTAAAGTGGCTACCTTGTCATTTCTAGTGATACTTTTCAATATTTAGAAACAATTTAACTCTAAACTTTCCATTCCTCCTTTAATAACATGATTTTATAGCCATATAAATATGGGAAAAGGTCCAAATATACCCCTGTACTTTGCCAAAATAGTCAATTATACCCCTCGTTACAAGTTTGGCTCATATCCAACCTTGCCGTTACATTATTGGCCCGGATATCCCCCTAAACTTTAAACGGAGCAAAATACCCCCCGAACTTTACGATAAAGTCTATATATAACCCTCATTTTTTTAACAAAATATTTTTGTAAAAACTAGATATTTTGTTAATTTTTTTTCTGTTTTTACAACAAAACTTTAAAAACACTGAAAAACGAAGAAAAAATATTTTTCAAAAGCGAAAAATAATTTGTTGAAATATTTTATTCAGTTTTTAAAAAATAAAAATATTTTGTTAAAAACTGAAAATATTCTAATTCCTCGGTTTTTATATTTTTTCCAGTTTTTACAAAAAAAATAATTTTTGCAATTTGTTTAAAGTTTCACAAAAAGAAATGTCCTTTTCTTTTGGAAATGTTCTAATTTCTTTTTGTAAAACTTAAAAAAAAATTGCAAAAATTTACAAGGAAAAATGAAATAAAGAGTGCAAAGTTGCGCTAACCATAGAGAGAGTTGCCGAACCAGCACCAGCTTTTGCCTGAAGAAATGAGCACTATGTCCATTCAGCAAAAGATGAATTCCACCAATGGGGTTAGCTTAGTCAATAATTTGTGGTGTTATGACAGCAAAATAAACCATGACCGAAATCATCCAGAAATTTTCCTTGTTTACAAAAGGAGAGTAGCAAGGAAAAGGTAGGATAATGGAGAAAGAAGATAAATCAATCCAGGAAAGAGACCACAACTTATGGCAATGGAGCTGAGGCATGATGCTTGGACACGCTAGCACTGCATATTAGATGTGGAAGATAAGGACTGTAAAAGAAATTAGAACATTTCCAAAAGAAAAGGACATTTCTTTTTGTGAAACTTTAAACAAATTGCAAAAAATATTTTTTTTAAAAAACTGGAAAAAAATATAAAAACCGAGGAATTAGAATATTTTCAGTTTTTAACAAAATATTTTTGTTTTTTAAAAACTGAATAAAATATTTCAACAAATTATTTTTCGCTTTTGAAAAATATTTTTTCTTCGTTTTTCAGTGTTTTTAAAGTTTTGTTGTAAAAACAGAAAAAAAAAATTAACAAAATATCTAGTTTTTACAAAAGTATTTTGTTAAAAAAATGAGGGTTATATATAGACTTTATCGTAAAGTTCAGGGGGTATTTTGCTCCGTTAAAAGTTTAGGGGAGTATCCGGGCCAATAATGTAACGGCAAGGTTGGATATGAGCCAAACTTGTAACGAGGGGTATAATTGACTATTTTCGCAAAGTACAGGGGTATATTTGGACCTTAACCCTATAAATATCATAACATGCATATTTAAAAACCAAGTTCCAACATATTTCTTTCTTAAACTTCGTGCATAATCAAACACCATCGCATAACTTGAGATGGAGGGAGTAAGCTCTATGTTTGTATAGAGGTAGATTCAGATGGGTTACACACCATGTGCTCCTTTTATATGGGTCATTCAAAACTCTGAGACTTTAACTAATTTTACAACCTAATCAAGAAAAAGATGCTACCTCTGCATCTATGCTCGATCAAGAATGGAAATAAAGAGGACTAATATTTACATTGCATCTACTCTGATTCTACAGAAATGGTGTCATCAGCAGGAAACTTGCGGAAACGAGCAAATACCCGGGAATATGGCAATTGTCTACTAGTTGGAACTATTGACCTCTTTCGTCTCGAGGTAAATCCTTGCCCAGAAATTGCCTGAGACAACTCGTCCATATTCTTTTTCTCCCGGTCCCTGCTACTTTCGTCAGCGAACCTGTAACATGAGAAGGAAATGAACCCTGATTTTATAAAGGCGGGTCAATATGCATCCCGTACTTCTAAAAATAAAAGTAAACTTTGAAGGGACTTTTATTAATGGTAGAACTTATTGTCTAATAGATTACTGTAAGGCCATCGTGCGTAGATAGATTACAGCTCCTTTCTCTTTAAAAATCAAGATTCAGTGAAAACTACAGAAATATCTTAATCTGAAATTGATGTGGAACTCAACAGCATAGGAAGGAGAAAGTTAAGGAGGACAGCAAGCATCATAGTCTTCTACCATTTTCTCTTATTTTTTTTGTTTTTCTTCTGCCTTCTACTTTCATCCAGCTCATTGACTGCTAGGCCACAACTTCGAGCAAATGTATTTTATTTGTTTTAGTTTCAATTCCAAAAGCATGATTAAAGAATCAAAAGGAAGAAACAATTCATTTTATAATCAACTACACTTTCTTCCCCAAATAATTCTACTGAAATGAAGATCATCGTAGAAAAGATAAATAGTGCAAGCATGAGATCGCAATGACTTGACTCCTAACTACAATCACAATAGATCATAGCAAGAACCATGAAATATTCAGTAAAAGGAAATGAATTCTTACCGTTCACGGATGATCTTAAATGCTTCTTTAGTTGCATAAGGAAGCCCAGTCTTTGGGTCACGATACCTGAATTCAATGATGAAAATAACAATTAATAGTACAATAAAGATCCAAATTAAAACTATTATATAAATATAGAAAGATATGTCATAGAGAGGTGACAATACATCAACTACAGCATCCCAACAAGAGGGTCATGTACATATCTGTAATCTCTCTGCCCTTTTTAGGCATTAAACAAGCAAAGCTTACAGAAACACAGACCAATTATACAAGAGAGTAAAGTATAGAGCTCCAATTTTAGATTCTGCACGTCTCTGTGTATGTGTGTGTGTGTGTGGGGGGGGGGGGGGGGGAATAGGAGACGTTCAAAAGAATGAAAATAAAGGTGTACCCCCGTTTATCCTGTACCATTACAGGAGAGATGACATTTTGGGAGACAAACAAAAGGGATTAAACCAGAACAGGCTAGAACTACAAGTTGTTTTAATGGGGACTTTACAGTAGGACTGTGGCAGAGAGTTTGAAGACTAACGTACATGTATACTTCGAATCTTTTTGGTAAAGGAGTGGGATATTAGTATATATACAAACAATACATAACTTCTAGAGTGTGTATATATATAATGGTAAATGATTAGTATATATATTGCCAAAATGCTAAGAAATGTCGGTTGCTGCCAAGTTAAATGAGATGGAGGAATATTCATCTAGGCTGAGAGAAGAAGCTTTCTAAGCAAAGATAGAATGACATGATCCTGGATAGCACGGAGCATCTTATGGATCCCAAACAGTCAAAAGGACCACTGACTCCTAAGAACAACAGCATTGCGTGGAAGATGCCGAAAATGTAACTGCTGGATGGTGAACTGCGCCGTGATGGTTTAGTATGACATGCTGGAAGTGCCGAGGTTGGATGTGTCACACCAAGGCACGAGGAGACAAGTGGGCTGGAAATTACAACTTAGTGTGACGTGCTGAGCTTAAAGAATTATTCTAGTGCAATTAGCTTGCCTGAGGAATTGAGAGAATTTTACTTTGGGCAATTTTATTTTTTCTCAGGCATACGTAATAGATATATCTATAGTTGAACTCATTTTTGAAAGTAGTTTGGCATATTTTGAGGTTGATCAACATCTTTGTGATGTTGGAAACTTTCTTATTCGGATTGAGCTTTGAAATTACTTTCAAGCTTTGATTCTTGACGATAATTCTTTCTTCTTAAAATCTTTATATCTTTGGTTCTTGTTTGTTGTTCTTTGGGATGAATGATTCCATATATGATTAGTTATCATAAACGTTCAGTTAGGGTATGAGATTCTTTATGTTCTTCACTTCATGGGGAATTTATACTTTTTTATTTTTATGAATCAATTCTTTTAATTATTCCACTTGCGTGTATCCCCAATGGTATCAGTTGGTATCAAAGCTTTGCTCGAGCTTATTCTTTAAAACTCAGTTCCTTAGCTCTTGTGTTAATTCAAAAGTCTAAAATTTTAATCTATTTGATTATTGCTCTTATTTAGATTTGAGAAGAATTATCGGTAAAAGACACACACAAAAATTTGTTTGATTGTTAGATAGTTTGAAGTTTTGCATTGTATGGGTAAATTGAGATCCTCTGTTGCTGGTTTTACATTTGAGATTCTTGCTAAGAATGAAATAGTGCTAGTTCACATTAAAACGTTCTTAATATTTGAATTCAATTAACATTCGCTCCAATTCCTTTGTGTCTTCTTGTTTATTTCGTGATTCGAGTCTGTTAGCTAAATGGTCCTTCTTTGTTTACATCCATTCCTTTCTAGAAATTGCCTCAGGAAATTCGTTACCTGTTGGTGATTTCAATGACTTGGAACAAACTTAGAGGATTCCCATGGAGTGGAAAAATGCTCAAGTGCATGGGATTATTAGAATGGAAAAGTCATTAAAGAGCGAAAATGAGGATTATTATATTATTTATCTATTTATTTTTCGTAATGTACTTTCAGTCTATTGCTATTGAGATGTCAAAATCAGGTGTTAAAGATGACTCAAGTGAAGCTAAGACTACAAAGCAGATTGGGGATACCAATGCCTTGCTGCACACACTTGCACAGCAAATTAACAACATGCAATAGCAGTTTCAAAAAGTGTGCGATGATCTCGCCAATATGAACCAGAGAATGGATCAAAATGAGGAGCAAATTGATAATATTGAGAGGAGAGATCATTCTGTACCACTACCGATTCCACCTCAAGCTGTGAGGAGGAATAGAGCATCAATCCAAGTACAATCATAGAATGACCCTTTGATGAGGGGGGTAGATGAGGCGATAGGTATGACAAAGAAGCTGGTACTAGACAGTGGTATACCAGCTTGCAGTTTTTGGGTAATTTGGTAAGGAAAAGAATCAGAGATGTTTGAGGGGAAAAAGAGCTTAACAAAGTATCAGATCCAACAACAACAACAACAACAACAACAACCCAGTATATTCCCGCAAAGTGGGGGTCTGGGGAGGGTTATATGTAGGCAGGTCTTACCTCTACCCAAGAGGGCAGAGAGGCTGTTTCCAATCGACCCTCGGCGCAGGGAAAAGAAAAGAAAACAAAAACAAAAACGAAACAGCATTAGTTACACCAACATACATCGTATAAATAATTAACTAACTATAAGAGACATATGTACCATAAATAAATCGGCATGCAATAATATTAAAACAGTAGCTACCAGAAATGACTACCATAAGATAACACAAACTAATCCTCTAAGGGTGGCCCTACCGCGCCTCACCCACCCCGGGAAAAGAGTACGAAAGCTCTAGAAGCCCCTATCCTACAACCTTTATACTGGACCTCCAGGCTGTCCTATCTAGGGTCATGTCCTCGGAAATCCGCAACCTGGTCATGTCCTGCCTAATTACGTCTCCCCAGTATCTCTTAGGCCTCCTTCTACCTCGCCTCACACCGACCACCGCTAGCCGCTCGCAACTCCTCACCGGGGCATCGGGGCTTCTCCTCCGCACATGCCCGAACCACCTAAGCATCCTCATCTCCGCAACCTTCATCCTCTGAATGTGAGATTTCTTCACCGGCCAACACTCCGTCCCATACAGCATGGCAGGTCTAACCACAGCTCTATAAAACTTCCCCTTGAGTTTCTGTGGCACTTTCTTATCACACAAGACTCCTGATCCAAGCCTCCACTTCGACCACCCCGCCGCTATACGGTGAGTGACATCCCCGTCTATCTCTCCGTCTCCCTGGATCACCGATCCAAGGTATCTGAAACTATCCTTCTTGGCTATGGCCCGAGATCCAATCATCACGCTCCCTCCCACTTCGCTCGACTCAGCGCTAAACTTGCACTCCAGGTATTCTGTCTTAGACCTGCTTAGTTTAAACCCCTTAGACTCGAGAGTCTGTCTCCATTCCTCTAGTCTCTCGTTAACACCGACCCTCGTCTCGTCTACCAGGACTATGTCATCAGCAAATAGCATACACCAAGGAACATCCCCTTGAATATGCCGCGTCAAAGCATCCATCACCAAGGCAAACAAGAGGGGCTAAGCGCAGATCCTTGATGAAGCCCCATAACCACCGGGAAATGGTCTGAGTCGCCACCCACTGTCCTGACCCTGGACTTAGCTCCATCGTACATGTCCTTGATTACTCTGATGTAGGCTTCCGATACGCTCTTAGCCTCCAGGCACCTCCATAGTACCTCCCTAGGGACCTTGTCATACGCCTTCTCCAAGTCGATAAACACCATGTGCAGGTCCTTCTTCATATCCCTGAACTGTTCCACCAATCTCCTGACAAGGTGGATAGCTTCTGTAGTGGACCGGCCCGGCATAAAACCGAACCGGTTCACGGAAATAGATGTCGACTCCCTTACTCTGGCCTCGATCATCCGCTCCCAAACCTTCATGGTGTGGCTTATTAATTTGATGCCCCTATAGTTGTCGCAACACTGGATATCCCCTTTGTTCTTATACAAGGGCACCATTGTACTCCACCTCCACTCCTCCGGCATCCTTTTGGACTTGAAGATCGCATTGAACAACCTAGTGAGCCACTCCACTCCCGGCTTACCCATGCATTTACCGAACTCCACCGGGATTTCGTCTGGCCCGGTCGCTCGACCTCTACTCATCCTACGCAAAGCCCCCACGACCTCTTCCACCCTAATGCGCCCTGCAGTACCCTAAGTCTCTATGACGCTCCGAATGCCCCAGCTCCCCTAGCTCTATGGTTTGGTCCCCCTCCTCGTACAGGTGTTCGTATTTTTTTAGCTTTTTGGAGAAGCATGTTAAATGCATATGACGTAGATGCTTTGCCAAAATCTTTGCTGCCCGACAGTATGGAGTATTGACCACACCGAGGGACAGGCCCTGAAGCGAAGGACGGGAACGAGCCCAACCTTTCCTTTAGTAATCTTACAACGAACAGGAGTTTTTCCATTGTAAATTCGTACAGAGCAATCAACGAATTCCGGCGAAATAGAAGATCTACGTGACCAAATTTTCCTGTTAAAAAGAGGATCTCTCTTCTTCTTTCCTAGCTCCTTCATACTACAAGAGGAGTTTGAGTTTTTGTATTGTAGATAATGGGAACCTTTCATGGAATGAATCTTTACTTTTCAAAAAAAAAACAGGTTAAAACTATAAGTTTTAATGATGATTGCTAGAATTCTGACACCTAATAAAAACAAATATCAGTAAGAAAATGTGGAAATAACATGTTACCGTGCAGGCAATCCAGTAACTGCACAAACTGCCTTCTCGGGGTCTGTAAAGATGAAACCAGTCAATAATCATACGCTGTCAGTGGTTTGGAACACGTGAAAGAACTAAACTGCAAAAATGATAAGACTTCAACAATCTTAGAAGATCATATAGTTGCTCGAAAAAGAAGCAAAAATAGTGTACTTATGCTCCAGAAAGCTAGTCTAAGATAACCAATGTAAACACCATTTCCTCTTTCATGAAGGCTTTGTTTTCCCATTAATTGAGTATAGATTTATGAGGGAAAATAACTAAGTTAATGTTCAGGAAACTCGGAAAATAGAGCAAACAAGGTAACTTCACCTAACTGCTGACATGAGTGGTAATTAGCTATCAGTGCACACTTTTGGTATTTGATTTATTCAAACCTCATACAGATAATAAGCAAGACAAGTGCTCAAACTCGAAAAAAATACTAAAATTGTCATCTCTTGACCAAAAACATTCTTACTTTTTCTTTTAATTTGGACTTGCTGACAACTAAGACTTCACAAAGTTCATAGTTCATACGGTTTTGACTGTGAAGAGAAAATAAGAACAAGTTTCACTAGAAAAGTTAGAGCTAGGAAAGTTTCTACTTTAAAAGATTTGACTTGAACCAACGACTCCTTTCCCTCCACTTATATTATCAGATGAAAAAAGCATAACATGTACTCATAAGGCTTTCATACAGCAAAACATCTTCCTAATACCAATCAGAGAGACTTCATGTGGCCACAGTATAGTTTTCTACGAGAAATGTTGCAGATTCGGGACCGTACAAAGTATTAGATGATAATTAGATGCTCAGTTAGAAGGTTCAGGACAGCAAGATACATTCGTTGATATCATATGAACAATATGCTTTATGTGCATTCTGAAGGATTATATGTTTCCATAAATTCCACAAACACAGAATAATTAGACCCTTACAATTAGTTCCATTGGGGTAAGCACATAGGTAACAATAATAACAACTAGGTAACCAGAAAGCTAACAGCAAGCAGTTACAGAACATTTACCTAAGAAAATCAGGTTTTTATCATAATGGAGTAAATTGTGATAAATAACATCTGAAAATACGTTAGCAACATGGAATCACCCATATGCCTATGATGCTGATTGTTAGGGCTATGTAAACTTAGAGAGGAATGGATTATATCAAGACTTGTAATTACATGGAGTGGAAGTTGTTGAAATCTGTGAATTGAAATATGCTCCATTGACAAACTCTAGATAGGAATAACCTGCAGAGAGCAAGACAAGCTTAACATGCATGGTTCAGAATGATAGCAAACAACTGAATTTTCAAATGAATATTCAACAGAAAAGTATTTCAAGTGGAAGCAGCTATAGTATATGAATGTTTTATTATATAGAGAAGAGAGTAAAGTTTTAGGGATCCTAAATTATTGTAAGGTACTTGCCTTCTCTGGATAAGTATCGTATCTGAGGGCCAGCGTAAACTGCTTTATGCACAATGGCTTTTTTCTTGACTTCTTCTTCCCTTGCTAAAACACGCTCCAAATTCCTCAGATTCATGACCTCTGCAATTTTTTCCCAAGACAGGTTACATATAATTAGTGGAAAATGCACAGATAAGAACTGAAAGTAATTTTATTGAGTAAAGAAATGAATCCAAACCTGTTTGAGCGGCTTCAAGAAGCATCTCTTCTTGAGTCATCTTCTTTTCCTCACCTTCCTTTTTTCTTTTTATAGGCTGAAGAATCAGAAGCATAATCAGAAGATAGTGACACAAACCAAATAGTGGAAGAAAATAAAAACAAACTCTTATTTCAGTGTCCAAGTAATGATTTCTGAAATCAAGAAAAACCAGCATTTGACACAGGATTACAAACTAAATAAACCTACAAGAATAAAAGGGATGTTTCCTAAGTCCAGAAAATAATTGATGTATTGAGCTAACAATCCCTCTTTTGTACCTTTTGATGTCTTTTAATAAAACATCTTACTTCATAAAAAAAAAAAGAAATAAAAAGCGTGATATATAAAAAATTATGGTAGTTAGTATTATTATGACAAATAGCATAGTACTGGAAGCACCAAACCTTCATTGTTGCCTGCAACGCTGCACGTATGGCTTCCCTTTCAGCTTGCTTTACAATGACAGCTGTTCTTGTTGATTTCCTAATTGTTCTTTCCTCTTCAATATCATCATGAGCATCATGATGTTCAGAAGGAGTGGATGGATCTAGATCTGGAGCTTTTTCTTTTTCTTGGGTTGCCTTTTCTGACTTGGTAAGGTTTTTCTTTTTCTTTTTCTTCTTTGCAGATGGTTTTCCTGGAAAAATCAATCGCTTTTTGGTCCGTGTCCTGCCATAGAAAAGAGAAGAGTTATAATCTAATGACTGTTCATATGAAACAAAAATGACACTTCCCATCAACTTGAATGTGTGAAACCTGTCATCTGGTTCATTTTCTCCTTCTTCATCAGGCTCGGGTTCCTGAGATCAACAATAGGTTACTCATTTTCAACAGAGGTCACACGACAACAGACTTATCCATATAAACATAACCTTTCAAACTAAAGCTGCTAGTTCACCTGACCAAGCAGTCACTAAAATCTGTGTAATGAAAAGGTCAGTGATGAGAAATGGAACACTCTGGACTTACATCTTCATCAAAGTCACTATCGAAAACATCAACAGCTTCCCCTTCCTCTTCATATTCTATGTCATTCTCTTCCTGAGATGCATCCAAGCAAAAGCGCATTAAATTCAATTAGCAAATTGGCCAAACAAGCAGAAACCAACTATTTTAGGGAAGTTGCATGGCTCTTGATTGCCAACCAATTAAGAACTTAAAACTTGCAAGCCCGATATCCAATCATGGATCGGAGATGTCGAGACCTAAATTTGAGTAAAAAATTGCACTCCAATTGGTGCTGCTGGGCATAATGGAGGCTGCAGTTACTATAATTATCATTATTATTTTAGAAAAGTAGAGTACAGAGGCTGCATTCCAGAGAAACATATTCTACAAGCACAATTAAACCTATATCTTAGAAAATTCAGTTTTCATCATATTTCTTTTCCTGCTCTAATGCTATTTTTTGACTTGCCAGAGAAAGCAAAGATATGAAAATCTCTAAAAGCCAGTAGCAGTTGCACTTCACTCTGCCTCTACAATTCCCAATAAACACATATCAGATACTAACGCGTTTGGTTTCGTAGTTCTCAAATTTTCCACCCGACATTTCATTTTATTGATTCGTAAATGTGATCATTTTGAGCCTTACAATGAGTTGGATAGGCATGTTCTATGGAAACAAGGGGCCCACAAATGGAAAAAAGAATTTGTTTTTTATGACATTGATGCCAGGGTCAGCTTGCACGCAGCTCGACTATTCCACCAGGGACTTGCTATCTCCCACCGGGATAGGTACCGGGCAACTTTACCGACCAAGACTTAGATGGAAATGAAATCACCTACGTAGTATTTTTTTTGCTTCTTTTGGGATTTGACCCTAAGACCTCGTAGTTCTTATTCCACTTCGTCGAACACTACGACACACCCTTGGTTGCTAAATTTTTTTATCTTTTTTCATAAAATTATAGTAGTAATATATACCTTGTACGCACAAACATTAAACATAAACTGCTACATACTGGCTATAATTTGAAACAGATACACAAAAAAGGTACTAACATGTTAGTGAAACAACAGATACCTACATCCTTAAGAGCTTCCTGATTCCAGAAAAGTTCATCCTCTTCTAATTCATCATCCAACAATTTGGTCATCCTGTAACAAAAATCCCATTTGAACAGGCAAATAAACTTAATTACACTCAAATTTCAGAAAAATAAACACAACAAACACTCCCAGAAAAGATTAAAAAAAATAATTGAAATTGGGATTCTTGATTTACCGTTTGCCTCTGGTAGCTCGAGAAGAACGATCGAGAAAAACAGCATTTTTCTCCTTATTGCTCTCCTCCATATTTGTGTTTCTTCGAATAAATTTGCTGGTGCGGATTTCAGAATCTTGCTTTTGGTTATCAAGTCAAAACCTGTACAGACACTTTGTCGAACAATTGGTGTTCGTTACGCTATCAGATTCACAAGTAGCGGAGAAATTGCAATTTCCCTCTCTTTCCTTTTTAATTCGAGCAAGGAAGTGTTCAAAATCAAATGCACTTGGTATCTGCCACTCGAGGTTTTGGCTATGTTTATAAACTTGTCCACTCATTTATACTTAATTTTTTGTTTATTCTTGGTAAATACCAAAGTATTTATAAAAGAAGTTGGTCACTCCAATTTGATTTTAGCACTTTTTAGTTTGACCAAGCTTTTTATTAGTTTATCCTTAATAATTAAGGCGGCTTTTATTGGACGATTATTTAATCTTAATGTTTTGACTTATTGGTTATTCGCTAGCCATCCGATTAAATATGGGCGGATGATATCGATTTTACTCTTATAGGGCGGCTATCTAGAGGTTTATCACCCTAATTCAAGCACTTTTATATATAACTTTTAAGAATATATTTCATTGTTATAGCACTTAAGTAGAAGCCTTTCCAGGGCACTTCATATGTTGAATTTTCATTTTATACTGTTATGTCTCAACTTTGTTCTACTTATTTTAGATGCATATAATTTACAAATAAAGCAATTACTAATATGAATATTGTACCTATATGACTTTTCATGTTGGTTTTCACTTTGTCATTTACCATTAATTTGACATTGAACTTTACGCAATGAACTCTTATGGCAGAGTAGGTGTTACGACCCAAACTCGGTTGTGATGGCGCCCAACTCTAAAGTTAGGCAAGCCTCACCAACAATCGCTCACAAATCAACCTTAAACCTCACAACCGACAATTTAAGGAGAATATAATAGTTTTAGAATAATAATCAAATATTTATAAAGGAATAATACTAAGAAATTTCGATGACTGATAAAATACTCCCAAAAGATTTGGGGTCACGAGTCTAGAGCCTCTAAACAAAATCGGATAACAATATCTGAACAAAATACTCAAGTCTGAAAAATGTATATATATATATATATATATATATATATATATATATATATATATATATATATATAAAAAAAAAACCGAAATAAGAAGAGAAGTCAGGTCCTGCGAACGTCAAGCTCAACAACTCTGATAACTCTCGAAACAAGACTACTCAGCTAAACATCCGGTGTACTTGAATCTATATACAAAGGTGTAGTGAGTAGGAGTGAGTACTAAGTACTTAGTGAGTAAAAAGCACATAAAATGTCTGAAAATAAGAAATCCACGAAATGCCACAAAGTAAAGCTAAATCTACAGTCTAACACCTTACTACGAGCTAACAACAACAGTTAATAACAGATAGCACAAGTAAATAACAATGCATGAATGCAATGCAATGCACATGACCGCTACAGCGCGTAGCCCGATCCATTTAACGTCGATGACGCTCACTAGGGGTGTGTACAGACTCCGGAGGGGCTCCTTCGGCCCAAGCGCAATATAATTATAACATTTGTTGCGACGTGCAGCCCGATCCATACTCAATCGTAACATTCGCTGTTGCGTGCAGCCTGATCCATACTGAGTCCACAGTATGCATATGAGTCACGTAACAGATTCAATTAATTTCCAGTTTCCAATTTATTAAGAAGAATATACTTTAGATATTTAAATTCAGGAAAAATGACTTAGCATTTCATAACAACGATTAAACACAAGACTGAGATCAATGATTATAAAAATCATGCTATCACAATGATATTCATCTTTTGAGAATGCTACAGATCGGCACAAGGCCCCAAACATGGCAATAAGCCCAGATATATTCAATACAGGGTGCGTATTAGTTGCCACTACAAAAACATTCTTGTTCGGGATGGACCAAGTCACAAACCCCAGTCATAAACAATCACGCACCTACCATGGGGTGCGAGTCACACCCTACAATAGCGTCACAATGTGATAAGCCGGGTTTCAAACCCTCAGGCCATCATATACACCAACTACTCGCCTCAAGCTGGACAGAATCCTAGCTCTCTATTCCCTTTCCTCTCAAATCGGCCTCTTCACGCGTCGAATCTGACCAAAACCACAACGAATATGTCACATTATGCTATAAAATCAAAACTCAATCGAAAAGAATCGAAAAATATCAATAATCCCGAAATTAACAAAACTCGCACCCCAAGCCCACTTCTTGAAACTCATAATTTTTTACAAAAAAGTATTGTTCATCTTCTCCTGATTTTGTACATGTAAAGAACACCAAAATCGGAGTCCGTTTGACCCCTCAAATCGACCCCTAAAGGTCTCATAATTTCATGCCCCAAAATCCTATTTTTCTACTATTTTCATGAATTAAAGAATGGGATTATGGTCTATAATCACCCATAAATGAGTATTAATAATTAAATCACTTACCTCTGTGATACCCACTAATTTTCTCTCTTAAAAATCGCCCTAGAAGCTTCTTCCCGTTCCAAAATTGGAATAAAACTCAACCTGCTCATTATAGATATATTGTTCACGCGTTTTACTGCTCCCAATAGATTCCTTGTGAAATTATAATGAATTTAGGCTTTTGAATCACTCAATTTGACCTTATAATGAAGGAGATACGTAGGTTTTTAATACGCCGTCAAGGGTAATTTCGTCATTAACCTGAAAATCTGGGCAACCTTAGTAAAATGGCCATAAAATCCTCATACAATGTCCAAATTCGATGATTCTTTTTTCTATGGGTTTGTAATTACGATACGGATCTAATGCTTTATTCAAAACAGTAATCGGAGCTCATTTGTTCAATATGGTACCCCTTTATATCCAAAGATACGATGTTGAAACATTAAATGAGAGCGTGATCACAACCCGAAACACACCCGAGGCCCCCGGGACCTCAACCAAAGGCACCAACATATCCCAAAACATCATCCAAAATTGTCCCAATCATCAAAAAACACCTAACAACACTGAAATCATCAATTCACATCGGATTCAAGCATAAGTTCTTCAAAAACTTCCGAAACACGCATTTGATAAAAAAACCCAACCAAATTACCTCCCAATAACCTGAAATTTTGAACACATATCTACGCCTAAAAAGCTACAAAACTCTTGGAATTCCATTCCGATCCTCGAATCAAAATCTCACCTATCAACCGTGATTCGCCAAAATACTAACATTCGCCAATTCAAGCCTAATTCTACACCGGACCTCCAAATCCAATTCTGATTTCACTCCTAAGTCACAAATCATCCCCATAAACTAGTCGAATCATCAAAAATCCATTCCGAGCCTTCTAACTCATAAGTCAACATTCGGTTGACTTTTCCAAACTAACATTCTTATAGAGACTTAATGTCTCATTTCTACCCGAACTCTATCCGAATTACTTCAAATTCTCCAAACACATATAATAAAACCTATAGAAGAATAAAACGGGGAAAACGGGGCGGTAACTCTTGTGATGACGGGTTAGGTCGTTATATCCTCCCCAACTTAAACAAATGCTCGCCCTCGAGCATATCGAGAGTTGTTCTAGAAGCCAACCAGTAGCTGAATGATCTTATCAACCATATACCCGGGGTGATCCCTCGTCACCCTATCTCGCATAGACTCGATAACGCAATACATCCGAACTTTCACAGTCCATTTAATCCATAAACCAGACTATAGAACCACGTCGAACTTTCCGAAAATCATACATAAGATCAGAAATTCACATCTGTACTCAGAGTATGCCCGGACCATCTATAATAACCCATACTTGCATCCTCAGGTGAAAACATATGATATACCACCAAAACCAAACACTTGGAATCATAACTTCTATTCACAGCAGTTGTCCCCGGCAACCAATTATCGACAGAGAACCTCTTATTAGCTAAAGCTTTATTCCCACACACGTTCCTATACTGCCAACAATGAATGAAACATGCAATAAATTATAATCTTCTCTCGGATAAACCATTCATGAAATCACTTCCCTTGACTGATATCACAACAAGCTGAGATCAAATTTGTCTGTATTCATTAATGAACCCAATGATCACCTCGAATCCAACACCACTTTGATGATATGATACCTCAATACAAGTCTAAACCACATCTTGCATAATACACACACCAGTAAGAAATGATCTGAACACACTCGAATCATAACAAATGACTCAATTGAAAGAGTTGTACCTCAAGCTCATCAATGCCATTACGATACAAGGCTAGGACCCCGTCTCACATCATAGAAATAGAATGCCTAAATCTACTCCGAAAGATCATAAATCCCCTAGCCTCGCTACAATGCGTGATCCTATCCCAACACCACTACACCTGAAACACCTCAAGCCTCTATGCTCAAAATCAACAACCACGCACATTTGACGTCTGAAACCAACACAATTCATTACACCCACGGCAAAATAATTAACATATGACACGCTACCTGATAGGTCATAACCTACACTCCATTTACCGAGCAACATCCAATTACTCTTTCCGCTTGACTTCCATTATGAATCCCCAATAGAACCGCACCACATGTGCCTATAACCAATAAATCATAACACCTCACAGCACCAAAAAATCAACTCATCGATCTTCTCAGATCACTAACAAGTTCAATAACGATAGACTCAACCTATTCCTCAATAATACAACTCAGGGTCAACCAAACTAACTCAAGCTAAATGCGTAGCCATATCGTCCTGCCAACGAACTCAGTACCAAGAAGCCTGAAATTGTTTCTTCCACTACTATAACTCCTGCAGAAGTCGTACGATATAGCGCCCTGCCCCAAATCAATAATCCACAAATCTCGCCTGACGATATGTCCGGCCATAAGTAATGCATCCCAAAAGTCCCTCAATAACGGAACGGGGTTAATAATAACAACCTCTACACTGACATCTATCACAAATGCCCAATTAAGAAAATACTCATTCCCATCTGTCCGTTGGTTCTTTGAAAAATAAATCATTCTGTTAAAACATATTCGAACGCACTTCACCACTTAACCCATGGCATTTCTAGCGTAGCCCCTAATACAATAGTTCAAAATCACCCAACACTAAGACAACATGTCCGAATTCCAACATCACATCCAAAATATAACATACCAGCGAATAATGACCCACCACCACAACATAGCTTGTACATCAGAACTCCATATAACACACAAATCATCATACCTGATCCCAGTTTCCACCGTGCGAATACATGCACCCATTTGATACCTAATCATTCCATGACAGATACTCGATGTTTACTTGTGCTACCACGCAAACCCGAATACCACTAGTGGACCCAACAAGAACATGTTGCAATACTACTGAAATATAATCAGTTTAATCACATTACCTTTTTATGAAACACATACTCGCATCAAATCACTTCCAATTAGCAATACCATCTTCCCTAATCATCTGAAGCTCTCTTATCTAATCGCTTAGAAGGAATCACTACACATCTCATGCTCTGCATGACATACACATGCCTTGTGCAAATTCTTACAATACTGACACAATGGATGAGATCTATATACATTCTTAGCCAATATCGAAACAACAATTCATTAGTTCTATACTCTTGGCAAGAACTATCACCTTATTCTGAACCAAACAATGGTCTTAGTTATTTACTTTACTTTATATTCTTAGATTGCACCGATCTCGAATTCAATGATCTCATCTCACCCTGTACGAATTGCTCGAGCAATAAGCCACTCCAGGCACAATTAAATGTCGCATGTGATGCCCCAATGTGCCAATAGGCTACCAATTCAAATGCGGTACTAAAGAAAATGAGCTCTGGAGGAATTATCAAATCATATGCACTAATACAAACTTTCTTTGGAAAACAGGAAGTAAGGCATACAAAGATGGCATATAAAAAACTATACTCGATATCACACTGTTGCGGCGTGCAACCCGATCCGGATAACATACCCATGGCAGCGTGCCACTTGATCCATGCATGGATCTCATATGAGGAGATGCACACCGAGCCAAATTTGCTCAATACAACAAAATACCTAATATCAGTCGTACGCATGCTAAGTGCACAATAATATATTTGAGGGACATATAGCGTTATAAGTTATAACAGTCAAGCACAACTGAGGCACGATATACAATCGGAATTTCAACAGCCAAGTTTGCTCATATAACATCATTCCTACGCGGATTCTTAATATGTAAGCAATTTCTCGAGTTGTCTCATAACTCACATGGCGCAATGCATCATTACGCGAGATATCTAAGAATGAAACATCATCCTAACTACTCCTCCATGAGGATCGCGTTACAAAAATGCACACATCTGGCCTGATATAGATCTATTATTCACATTAATTCCATCCACCGACTTCAAGCAGATCCTGATCACAATGAACTAGTTTGACAACCTTTCAAGGGTCCATAATAACTCCCTTTTTTCATAACACACAAGAACAACCATCATAGTCGGAGTAATCCTCCCTAGTTCACAACCCAATAGGCCAAGTACCCTCCAGGCATGAATTTCTCAATTTAACAACACTATCACAACCTTCATACTTGGTTTATATCTTTAATCAGTCAAGTGAATGCATGCCACACTTATATGATCTTCCAGTGGAACACACTCCCACAACCTACCACAATAATATCTGGAGTGCACCTCCAAACCACCAGTCGCACTAACTCTGAAGAGCGATCAAGAATCATTAACCAGGACACAACACCGCTCTTAGGTGACGCTGAAGACGATACTGTCACACCTCCTTTTGGCGCGCCCGCTACCCGGGGGTAGGAGCGCGAGAGAGTTTTTCCAATTTAAGTGACAATATTCGAAACGGGATTATTTTATTTATTTCAGAGTCGCCACTTGGAATAAATTAAGGTGTCCCAAGTCACCGATTTATTTAAATTCCGAATCGAGGAAATTTCGACTTTCCAAATGAAGTCTACGAACCAGAAATTCTAAGTAAGGAATTATGTTGACCCGGAGGAAGGTGTTAGGCACCCCGGATCCCGTGGTTCTAGCACGGTCGCTTCAACTATTATAAATGGCTAAAAATACCTGATTTTATACATGTTTACAAATTATATGTTCCAATTAAATCTTTTAAAACCGCTATATTAATTTGAAACCATGCCAAAAGAAAAGACTAATTGCAACATAGACTCGGACTTTTTTGACAGATAGGTGAATATAAAAAAAAGTATCCGGATTATTTATTTGAAACTATGCCGATTAAAACCATCATAAAACTAACCCCAAAAAAATCAATTTACTTAACAGTGTATCCCTTAAAATTATTTCCGATTAAAGAATCATACCAAACGATATATTATTTCCTAGCTTTGATTTATGGCCGGAGATTGAATGACAAGATATAAGCTAACGGAAAATTGATCAAAATATGCGAAATAGAAATAATTCACCTTGATCCAATTATTAAAAAGTAAGATTGTTTACTATCCTTAATCCGATGTTAATTAGCGAAAGCAAGACTATGCGATTATAATCGATCTAACATTAGCATCTAAAACCCGGGCTAACTTATCTTGTCTACTTAAGTATAAACAGATTTCAAGAGAAAATCAAGTGAAGAAATTCAAAAATGATTCAAAATACCTTGCATTAATAATTAACATCAACCAAATTAATAACTTAAACATGCTTAAATTAATTGACTTTAACAAATTACCAATTTAACATATCAAGGGAAATCTCAATCCGTACAAATACATTATACAACTAACAAATGTATATCACAAAATTGAATCCGGTTCTAAAAATTACTAACCAATAACCCAAAGTCCCTTTAATCTAATTACTAAAACAAAACTCCGGAATTTCTAATGGTGACTTGATGTATTCCGAAAATCTATGACTGCAGTAACTGATTAAACAAAGATGCAATACAGAGGAAAATTAAAAATGATAACAGTAGTTTCTTCAGTTGATTCCGAAATGATTCAGGTACATTGAGTGAAAAACTTCAAAGCATTATAGAGGATGAAATACCTGGGATTTGAATTGAAATAGAGCAAAAGAAAAGGTCAGCGACAGCAAGTGAAGAAAACAACAATTGGCAGCAACAAACAAGCAACAGCAGTAACACTTGAAACTCCAGTACAACTCAAAGACCTCAAACTTAGACAGGAACAGAATCCAAGCAACGACCCAAGATCAATTGGTGAACCAAACAGAAACAAACGAATGATCTCCAAAGAATTGAACACTCAAAATTCGAAAGAGAACACTGTATGTGTGTGTGTGTGTGAAAACAGGGATATACTCTTCTGATACACACACTGTGAAAACAGAGAACACTGTGAAAACAGTTTGTATGTGAAAACAGTTTTCTGTTCTGAGTGTGTGCCTGTATGTGTGAATTCCAGAGAGTATTCACTGTATGTGTGTGTGTGTTCACTGTCTATCACTGTTGTTTTAAATCAGAGAGTATTATCAGAGAGTATATAGAGTATGTGTCTGTTTTTTGTGTTCCTTAGTGAGTGTGTGTACTGCCAGTTTTATAGCTAAACCTTACAGAACTTTACACTTCAGATTCAATGCTTTTCCTAACAAAACACATGGGTACCTTTAACTTTTGAATCATTCTTTCCATGTGAGCTATCATTTCCAGCTTTTAAAACACTTAACAAAGCTAGAAGTACTGATATCTCTGATTATTCCAACCTGATTTTGTCTAAAGGTGAGCTTTATACAATTAAACAAACAAACGAGGGCAAAACTAAATGGAATATGCTGTTGTCCAGCAGTTCCAACAGTTTAAACCATGTGCAGTGCACTCTTAGTTGCCTAGCTGTTGGCTTTCAAATTCTAACTAAAACGACTATCAGCAGTTAACTCATAAACTAAAATCAACCAAACAAACCTAATTCAATTCAACAGTGAATCAATGAATCTCGGCCAATGCCGGATTTGTAGCTCTAGTGTTCTAACAAACGAACCTACGAATCTAATCGACGACATTCGTATAGTCGATTACAACAAACACAATCAATAACACCCAATCGATGAACAAATTTTCATTTATTTAGCAACTAGGCCGAGAGAGAAAAAGAAAAAATGAAAGAAGCAAGAATGTCATTCGGCTTCAATAATCGACTCGAATACACACACTTATCAACAAACAACAATCAATCAATTACGATAATCAATCTCAAAAAATAGTGAATCAAGCAAATTCTCGGCTAGAACAGTCCAAAATGAAGAATTGTCTATTCGACGAAATATCGAATCGAGTTCTTATTTTATAGCAACATCATTCATAGCAATCAATCGGAAACAACAAATCGACCAAATAAAACGGTCCCAAGAGATGAAGAAAAACAGAGAATTGATGAAATCACAACAAAAATCAATAACAAACGAAAAACTACTAAAGCGACGAGTATAATTAAACAAAAATAGAGAAGAAAAAAGAAATACCTTGAAACAAAAGAAATGGAGACTCGGCCGACTTGGGTCTCGTTCATTCGAGGTCGAAAGGACCTTAATTGAAATGTTTTCAAATGAAAACAATCCAATTAAGGTCTATTAGACCTCAATTCCCCTTTGAATTTAAACGAAAAATCCCTAATTCAAATCTAGGGTTCTTGAACCTTGGTTTTGGGGCTTGACGACTTCCGGCCAGATTCGAACCGGACCAATAGTGGTGTGGAGATTAGGAGGGTCATGGGAGTGTTTGGGGTGAGTTTGGACTCGATTGGAGTGGATTCGTACTTTGCTCGAATCTTCGAACGAAGATTCGAAACGGCCCAAGGTGATTCGAGGTTAATGGAGTGTGGCTTTGGAGAGAGGGAGTTAGGGCGGTTCAAATGGTGTTAGTTTTGGTGGCCGGCGACGCCGTGCCGCCGGGTTTTGGGCGTGGGGGTAGCCCGGCGGCGGCTAGGGTTCTTGGGGCGTTTTGGGGTCATCTCTCAGAGACGATGGGGGGGGGGGGGGAAATGATAATGGGGCGTGTGACAAAGGGTTTGGGGGTTTTGGGGTTCAAAATGCACGAAATAATCTCAACCGTTGGATCAAATGAATCCAACGGTTGAGATCACATGGGCTAAATTAAATGGGGTTGTTTTGGGAAAGGGTAACGGGTAAGGGAGTGGGTTATTGGACTGGGTTGAGGTGGGTTTCAATTTTGGGCTTCACATTTTAATTTAGCTGGCCCAAATCCGAATATTATTAATTTCCAACTCTTTTCTTTTTCCTTCTTTTTAATTAAGAGATTTAACAACAAATCTAAAAAAATAAGTTGTAAAACAAAATTTAAACTATAAAACATTACTTGACCAGTTGACCCTTAAAAAACAAATAACGCACGAGTAAAAAAAATAAAATCACACAACGGCGTATTAAAATGACAAAACAGAATAAATGTATATTTTTGTGATATTTCATCTTTCATAAAACAAACTTAATTACTCTTAATTGCAAAACTTGAATTTTATAAAAAGATGCAATATATATTTATTTAAACAAATAGACATGCACACACAAAAAATGCAAATAATAAGAGAAAATTAACACGAAATCACAAAAATCAACGCACAACACAAAACTATTTTATTATTATTATTTTTTATTTATTTATTTTGGGAGTAATTCTCATGTAAGGCAAAAATCACATGCTCACAGCTGCCCCTCTTTGCGTGTAAACTCGAAGAGTTTTCGTGCAAAGACAACTGAGCAAATACGAGCGGTTTTTGCCCATTTGAATACTTCGTGTGAAGCATTTTGAAAGAGTTTTGACCGAGCCTTTGCCTCGGAGGCCTCCTACATATCCTGGGCTAAACAGGAATCAGGTCAATGTAGTTCGGGAAGTTTTGGTAGCTGGGACTACAGTGGACTGACACTTTGCTGTTACTGTTGCTATCGTTGCTGCATGTTGCTGCTTACTGCTTACTGATCTCCTTATTACACCAAAAGAAATTAAAGTTGAACTAGCTATGCTATCAAACTATGAGTTACAAGATTCCTATCTATGATTCTCTTGGAAACTTGATCTTGAATCTTAGCTGATTTGCTGGTAGACCTCGATCTGAATCTTGATGCTCCACAAGTTGTACGTGCTCGTTTATTTCTGTAACATTGAGTGAAACGGAGTCGGCGGAGCTTGTTACTTCAATCATCTTCTGAGCAATCCGCGCCTTTGTTTACTCCAACGTTTGAAATCTTTTCTCTCGGTTCTTTTCTTCTTTTCTTCATTCTGGATTGATGTTCCATTTGTAGGTTATCTCGATCCTTGCATCCCGAGGTCAAACCTATTTAGACAACAAAACAAACAAACGAACGAAATTTTTCTGCCCCAGTTTTGCTAGGAAAATTTCGTGAGTTAGTTATGACACAGAAAGTGATTAAAAGACTCTTTGGTATTGGGTAAGAAAGTCATGGTTTCACAAACGTTCAACGGCTTTCTGGCCGGGATTTTGTAGAAAGGTTTCACGGCTTTCTGGCCGAAATTCAAACAATATCTAACGATTTTGGCCGTCAGATCCTCGGTTTTTTGGCCGGGGTAAAAGTAAATGGCTCCGCAGTTTTCTGACTGGGAGATCCTCGGTTTTCTGACCGGAAGAAAAGTTTCACGGCTTTCTAGCCGGAATTCAAACAATATCTAACGGTTTTTGGCCGTCAGATCCTCGGTTTTTTGGCCGGGGTAAAAATAAATAGCTCCGCAGTTTTCTGACTGGGAGATCCTCGGTTTTCTGACCGGGATAAAAGTTTCACGGCTTTCTGGCCGGAATTCAAACAATATCTAACGATTTTTGGCCGTCAGATCCTCGGTTTTTTGGCCGGGGTAAAAATAAATGGCTCCGCAGTTTTATGACTGGGAGATCCTCGGTTTTCTGACCGGGAAGAAAAGTTTCACGGCTTTCTAGCCGAAATTCAAACAATATCTAACGGTTTTTGGCCGTCGGATCCTCGGTTTTTTGGCCGGGGTAAAAATAAATGGCTCCGCAGTTTTCTGACTGGGAGATCCTCGGTTTTCTGACCGGGATAAAAGTTTCACGGCTTTCTAGCCGGAATTCAAACAATATCTAACGGTTTTTGGCCGTCAGGATCCTCGGTTTTTTGGCCGGGGTAAAAGTAAATGGCTCCGCAGTTTTTTGACTGGGAGATCCTCGGTTTTTGACCGGGGATAAAAGTTTCAACGGCTTTATGGCCGGAATTCAAACAATATCTAACAGTTTTTGGCCGTCGGATCCTCAGTTTTTTGGCCGGGGTAAAAGTAAATGGCTCCGCAGTTTTTTGCCTGGGGAGATCCTCGGTTTTTTGACTGGGGATAAAAGTTTCACGGCTTTCTGGCCGGAATTCAAACAATATCTAACGGTTTTTTGGCCGTCAGATCCTCGGTTTTTTGGCCGGGGTAAAAGTAAATGGCTCCGCAGTTTTCTGACTGGGAGATCCTCGGTTTTCTGACCGGGATAAAAGTTTCAACGGCTTTCTGGCCGGGAAGACCCTCGGTTTTTCTGACCGGGGTCCAAACAGATATTGGACTGATATGATTTGATTCTCTTTTTCAGAGTTTTCCTTTTCTTTTATTCTCTTTTTTGGCCTTCTTTTAGGCGTTCTTTTTAACCATCAACAAATGCATAAGATAAATCTCTAAAAAGAAACTTACTTTTTTATGTGTTTTCCTTGTTCCAAAGCCATTTCAAAGCTTGCGTATTTCACTTCTTCGAGTGGTACCTTCTTCTTGCACAATTAAACAGACCTGCTTTCAACAAAGAACATTTTATCAGTTGAAAAAGTGGTTGGCTTTGCGGCCTTGGTTATCTTCATTGCTTGATCGTTTCCCCATTTCCATTGAGAAGTTTGCTACCAATTGTCTTTGGGATGACTTCCTTTCGAATTGACTGGGTTCATTTCCGGAATTCCATGGGGATTTTCCGTGTAGGTTCTATCCTTCTGCCTTATTCTGTCTCTTCTAAGACCTTAGCCTTTGATTTCCGTTTCCTTTCTAAAACTCTTTTCCTTTGGAAACAATCGATCATTACGATCCAATCGTGGATTGTAACAATACACCACTGAGGCTGTTTTTCTTTTCTTCTTTACCAGGCGGAGTCCTGTAAAACCGGTCCTGTCACCTTCCTTTGTAATATTTTCAGAATTAAAATTAAACCGAAAGGGATTCAAAGAAGAAGAATGAATCAAAGAATGGAAAAACGTATCAAAGATAGAGGAGTCCCTTTCGAGGGAGAAAAGAAGGACTTATCTGAGGTATACGCTGACTTTAACCAACATGACATGCTCCTCGGACTAGATGCTTGATCGTCACAAAACTCCTATTTTCTTATGAACCAAAATGGGTCTATATTTCCGAGCTAAGGAGCCGTGCCAGGACCTCTCGTGGTGAAACAAACTTTTCGGTTGATAGCGCCCTTTGCGGGTTTTCGCTAATCGACCTCTCTCATTTCTCTTCTTACCATCGCCAGATGGCACTCTTTGCGAGTTTTTACCAACAAGCTCTCTCTCATTTTGTATTTCTCTACTTCCAATCGTCTTATGGTGCCCGAAGGTTTTCACCAATAAGACTCTCTCATTTTATTTCTTTTCATTCCAGGAACCTCGGATCGCAACAATGATGTTCTCACAACTTCCAATCGATCTTGAAGGACTTGTACTCGGTTCGGGTAACAAGAATTGTAAACAAAATTACAACTTTGGAATCATCTTGGCGGATCTTAAACCGAATCAAAAATATCATCTGCCCCAGTTTCATTTTTGGGGAAACCGGGATTTTTGTTTTGGTGTGACTGAACCTCAGGGAGAGGTTGCCTACGTATCCTTTCGGAATCAAGTCAGAACGTAGTTCAGGATACTTTGTTTTGTTTTGTTTGTTTTTTTTTTTTTAATTATTTTGGTTTGGATTCCAAAGAGGGTAGCCAAAGAAAGGTAACCGGCTCAAAGGGTTTACAAAAAGGGTTGGTAGTGTTTGGGTAGCGGGAATAAAAGCCTTCAATCATTTCGACTTGTGAGGACCTCATTGAAGCAAGTTTAGACATAATACCTTTTCACAACATCCGCATTCACAGCCGTTTCAGGATCTTTTCCTTCGATGTCTCCCAAGTATAATGCTCATCTTGGTAGTATTTTCCTGATGATGTATGGTCCTTTCCAATTAGGAGCGAATTTTCCTTTCGCTTCCTCATGATGTGGAAGAATGCGTCTTAAAACCAATTGACCTACTTCGAAATTTCTCGGTCGTACTTTCTTGTTGTAAGCGCGAGCCATTCTTTGTTGGTACAATTGTCCATGACAGACTGCAGCCATTCGCTTTTCATCGATCAAAGTTGTGACGACCCGGCCCGTCGTCACGAGAATTTCCACCCCGTTATGTTGTAAATACATGTTTTATGATTTTATATCAATATTAAAGTCTATCGGGTGAGTTAGGAGTGAATTGGATTGAAAATGAGGCATATAGCCTTTGTGAAGGAAACTCGAATAAGGAAAGTCAACCCGGAGTTGACTATTTGGTTAGAGGGCTCGGAATCGGATTCTGATGATTCGGTTAGTTCCGGAAGGTGATTTGTGACTTAGGGGAGCGATCGGAATTGAATTTGGAGACCCGGTGTAGAAATAGGCTTGAATTGGCTAAGGTTGAATTTTGACGAAATCCGAACGGTAGGTGAGATTTTGATCCGGGAGTCGGAATGGAATTCCGACAGTTGCAGTAGCTTCGTTAGGTGATTTTGGATGTGCCTGCAAAATTTCAGGTCATTCGGACGTCGTTTGGTCGGGTTTTTGATTGAATGTGTAATTTGGAATGTTTTAAGGAATTTAGGCTTGAATCCGTGTGTAATTGGTGATTTTGATGTTTAGGATGGTGTTTTTATGATTGGAACAAGTCCGTATCGTGTTTTGGAGTATGTTGGTGGTTTTCGTTGGGGTCCCGGGAGCCTCGGGTTGATTTCGGGGGTCCAAACGGACCATTTCTTCTATTTTTGGAACTGCTGTTGGCTGTTGGTTTTGTTGCAGACGGATGCTCTATGCGATCGCATAGGGTTATTGCGATCGCATAGAAGGATGGAAGTGAGCCCCGAGTTGTTCTATGCGATCGCGTAATAGGAGATGCGATCGCATAGGTATGGAAACTGGCACTATGCGATCGCAGGGTCATTTGTGCGATCGCATAGAAGAGATTGGAGGGGTGAGAAAAATGTTCTATGCAATCGCATAGCAAGGGGTGCGATCGCATAGGTTTGTCAGACTGTGCATTGCGATCGCATAGCTAGTGTTGCGATCGGAGAGAAGAAAAGATGAGGCCTGGAAGGTTGTGCTATGCGATCGCGGGAGAGCATTGCGATCGCATAGAAGGGGAAATTGGCAGGAAATTTAACTCTATGCGATCGCATAGGGTCATTGCGATCGCATAGAAGAGATTGTTCGGGCAGTGAATTAAATCACAAAACAGAGGGGTCGCGGGTTCATTAACCCAAAACCCCATTTTTGAGTTCCAAGAGGAGAAATTGACGGGAATTGCTGGTAATTCATCGGGGATTCGTTGGAGGTAAGTTTTGTGGCTTAATTACATCATTTTAACATGAAATCCTTGGTTAATTCCCTGTAAATGGAAGATTAATTGTGGGTTTGAGCCCTAAGCCTAAATTGAAGAAAAACACCGTTTTGAACGGGCAAATGGAGTCCGATTTTGGTAAAATTGATATGCTTAGACTCGTATTGAGACGAGGGTTCCGGAAATGTGAATTTCGTAAATTTTCGGAATGTGGGCCGGGGCTCGGGTTTTGACAACTTTGGGAATTTTGATGTAAATTGAGTTGTATTGATTGGGTGTCGTCCCATTGGCCTAAATTGTTGTATTTTTACTGTATTTGATCAGATTCTACGCGTACGGAGCTTGATTCTCGTGGCAAGGGCATTGCGGAGTAGTCGTCGCGCCGTATTGAGGTGAGTAATAGATGTGGGTGATGACCAGCGGGTTCGAAACCCCGGTATACCACTTTGTGACGCTGTATAGCGGCGAGACACGCACACTCTTGAGAGTGCGGGGTCGATCATGAACTGGAGACTATATATTAGTCCGACCTGTTGATACTGTATTATTGGCTATTCTAGAGCCGTCGAACCTCCTTCTCGGATGGTTGCATATATATATATATATATTGTGATAATGGCCACTCTTGAGCCGAGGAACCCCCTTCTTGGGCGGTTGAGTATACATGTGGGCCGTGAGCCAGTTATTGGATCCCGTGAGGATCGTTATCATTGTCTTATCACATAGACATGCTAGTTTACTACTAGTCCGCAGCTATTTTTGTTATTATGCTAATTCCAATCTCTGGAACTTGATATTACTGTTTTCCAACTGAAAAATGATAAAAGAGTTTTCAAAAACTACTTTTGAGCCTGCGAGGCTGTATTTGCATATTAGCTGACTAGTAGTGGATCGGGCTGCACGCCGCAGCGAGATATATGTTGGATCGGACTGCACGCCGCAGGGATATCTCTATGAGATGTGCTTGGGCTGTAGGAGCCCCTCCGGAGTCTGAACCCCCATAGTGAGCACGGGTACCCAAAATTGGAGTCGGGCTACACGCCGTAGCGTTCATATCATGCATTGCATTGCATTTAGCTACATCTGCTAGCTGTTATGCTATTTATTGGTAATTGTTGGAACAGGTACAGTGGAGATTGATTCTATGACAGGGTAGCTGATCATAGCTTTACATAGTGCTTTATTGCGGATTTCTTATCTGCGCTGTCTTACCCTTGTTTATTACCACTGAGTCTGGCAGTACTCATTTTACTCCCTGCATCTTGTGTGCAGATCCAGGTACCTCTCAGCAGTGATCCAGTAGCTGTGCGAGGCGACATCTGTGGGATATACGAGGTAGCTGCAGAGTCCGCAGGACCCGATATTCTTTCCTACCGTCTTTTGATTTTGTATTGACATTTCTTTCCGCACTTGGTATCTTGTAAACCTTTATACACTCATGTTCAGTAGAGGCTCATGACTCTTGACCCTTGGTCTATGGGAGTTGATGTATTATGGGACTTGGTTCCCCGTTTTCCTTACGTGATTTGCTTTTATTTCGTCAATTAATTTGCTTAAATGGGTTAAAGAGAGCTTCTTGCTCCGTGGTTGATATGGATTGGTCAGGCTGGCTTAGCAATGTGCTGGGCGCCATCACGACCGGATTTGGGGTCGTGACAAGTTGGTATCAAAGCCTAGGTTTACTAGGCCTCCTGAGTCTTGAGCCGGTTAGTAGAGTCTTGTGGATCGGTACGGGGACGCCTGTACTTATCCTCGGGAGGCTGCGAACCTTTAGGAAACACTTCACATTTCTTGGAATTCTTATCGTGCGCACTTGATTCAGCTTGAGAGATAATTTTTGAAATTCCTTCCACACGTCTGTGTACGCATCGAGCGCTCAGTAATGTAATTGCCTTATGGCTTGTGATGTCCTCGAACGAGGGGCAAGATATAATCTCGGTGAGTTCTTGTTGGGCCAGTCAGGATGACTTGAGGCTGGACCTTGTTTATGACTTGAGCATTGAGGTGCTGATTTTGTGAGTGGTGGCAATAGATAATGTCCTGAGATGGAACACGCGCCATGTGACGAGTGTGGTGGTATTATGACTGGGGATTTGGACTTGATCCTACCCGATTGATAGATTACTGTGTATAATGACTGAGACTGGCTTATATCGATGTATTTGGGCTAGTAGCCGTGTTTGGGTCTTTGTGCCGATCTGTAGAATATTAGGGAGGCTTACTAATGGATGGGCTATTAATTGTTCGACTCTTATCTAATTTGTTGTGTAGCCCCGAGCTATGGGCATGGTGAATAATTATCATATCTCGTAATTGGAGGGTAAAGTGCCTTAGGTGTAGTGGAACGAGTTTAAACTCAGGAAGACTAAAGTGATTTTGCTATGTGTATCCTCGTGGAAGGTATTGTGATGAAATGCCAAATTGAGAAGAAGTAGGAGGGTTAATCCTCATGGGTAATTGAAAGGTATTTGATATGTGTTATGATTCGAGCAGGTACAACGCAGGTTCAAGTATAAATTGTGATAATATGATTCGTATAGTATTGAGATTTAATGTTGTTTAAATACATTGTGATATCTTGTTGAGTTGTGGGTGTATTGCTAGGGTGGTTTTGGTGATTCTCTGGCAGGTGGATAGGCCAATTCGCAAAGGAAACTCTGTCGAAATTTTTGGAAAATTTGGGACTTAGAAAGATTGTCACCTAAAGAGTGGGCGTAACTGTTGTGTGTGAATGAATGCAAGAATTGCAAAAGAGTTAATATTTCTGATGATTTGAATCTTCGCCGAAGCTTGCAAATGACTTGAGTTCAATCTAACTAGAACTTTGTGGTATCATTGGAGTAAGAAGGCTATGAGTGGCTAAAAGTGCTTTGATGTATGGCTCCGAGCTAAGTTGGGGAGGTTGCTATTGATTAACTAATTGCATTATTGTGTGCTATGTGATTCTGTCTTTAAGTATGTTGGGAAGATTCTGACAAGGTTATGGCGCTTCGTAGATGTGAATAAATACTAGGATGTTTTGAACTACTGTTGGTAGAGAATGTTCGGTGTATAGAAAGGAAAGATGGCTCATTGTATCTGTAAGTAATCATGTTCTGCGATGTCAGAATTCTAACAAGGCACGAGTGGTTCTGTTCAATAAGACAGCTGAATTATAACTGAATAAGGATGAATGACGCCCAAGAATGGTTTGCAATGTTCAAGATTTTGCTTGTAACAGTCAGGTGCCTTAAGATTGTGTATGTGGCTAAAGATGGCGGTTTCGTTGGAAAAGATCAAAGCTTGTGTTATATCATGTGAATGATGGGATTCTACGTATCTGCATTGGGAAGTAATGATAACAATTTAAAAGTCGCGGGAAGTTCATCAAAATAAAGTGTGGTAGAATGTGGTACTTTTGGGAAACATTGAGAGAGTATTCAGTGGCCTATGGGTCTTAGACCGTGTGGTCTTGTGTACGAGTCTGGTGTGGTAAAAAGGGGTTGAGGCATTGTCGTACTACAGTAAAGACTGATATGAAATTTGATATGAATCAGAAAGGAAACTGGGTAAATGGAACAACTTGTGCAGCGAAGCTCTTGAGTGCTGACAATTGTGTAACTTGATATGGGTATTAGGACTCGGTCCTGGCAGTTAAATTTATGCAATGAATGGGAAGAAATAGTTTGTGTTGTGTTTTATCATGGTTTGAAGATTAGTATATTCCTATCGATATGCGAAGCGTGGAATGTGTAATGAGTTTTCTTCTATATGGGATCACGAGAGTCCTTGACTAGTTGAGTGCGCCAATGTTGAGGCGGAGGAAAGGGATATGAATTTCCATGTTGTCTTAGTGTGATATGGTATACACGATGTGTTATGGAAAGTTGATAATGGTATATTCTAGGTTTTGAGATCGGTTCATAATATATGGGAAGTCAATAAAATTATTGAGCAGCGCGGAGCGGCTGCAGGTGATTTAAAGAATCGACCTTTCTGGTGACTAAAGAAAATGGTACTGCTATTCTAGTAATTTGGCAGGGTATATGGTCCAAAAGGACAAAGTAATGTAAACTGATAATATCCAGTGGTATGGTGGTATTCTCTTGTTGGATCGCCTGTAATAATTGAGTCGTTGATGGCATAGTGAAATTCCTGAATGGCTTTCGTGGTATGAATGGACGCTTGATGTGCGTTATGTATTCGTACGGTGGAGTACGGAATCAAGCATAGTGATTCATGTGTTATATATGTGTTGGAGACTTGAAGTTCTCGTTAGTCCGCCTATGCGGTGGTTGAATATCATGTGTATCGACACTGTTTTGTGATTATCGAAAATTAGAAGCTCTAGTGGCTTTTTCTCTCGGCTTGAGATGACGAATTTGGATTATGATACTTGATTGCTGGCTGGTCATCATTGGGCCAGGTTATCTAGACTAATGTGATATAGACTATGATGGTATGGCACAAATTGTGTAGCAGAGTGCATCAGAGTATGCTCCAGCGGGGTAGTTGTACCTCAGGACCAGCAGACGGCTGGTGGGTATTGCTTGTTCGGTTGGGCCTTCGTGGCGGATATCAGTGCAGAGGTTTCTATCGTTGATTTGGTTCTGGTATTGAGTAACTTTGTCGGATGCGGTTCTTATGGCCAAACTTGAGGCTATATATGTTTATTATGATGAGCAACTTGACTCGACGCGTATTTATTTGACGAGGGTTACTTGGATCGGGTGGCACGCCGCCACGGGTATGTCATTGGAGCGGGTTGCACGCCGCAACAGTGTAAAAAAAAAAATAGAGTTAGTTATATGTTACCTGGTAAATAATACCTCCTGGCTTTTGAGGAAAAGTCCGTATTGAGTATCGCTCGGCGAATGGCACATCGGTTGTGTCCTTTCAGGATTTGATAGCATATGTTAATTGTTTCACCGTGGGTGAGGTTGATTGCTTGGGTCCAAGACCTAGATCTGTGCGTGGCTAACCGTTTTGAGCTTCGTAGCTTGACGTGCTTCATGAATAATAGTGTTTGGATAGAATCACAAATCGTGGCAAGGCCACGTGATGTTATGACCTCTCGAGAGGGATTCAGGTACTTTATTTCTATAATGCGAGACGCGGTCTCAGTTCTATATTATGATGGCACAGAGGGATTAAATTGCAGCTCTATTTGCTGGAGACAGTTGTCATGAATTGAGTTGTCATGATTCGAGTGTGTGCATACGTTTCTATTGGAGCCTATGTTGTGCTCGTCGTGGCTTAGGCCGGTGTTGAGATGTCATGTCACCAGTGTGGTGTGTTATGATCAAAATGACCGTTGGAGTCATTAATGAATACGAGCATATTGGATCTTAGCTTCTTAGAAAGGTAAAAATCGAGGTTTGGCTCCGAAACCTATCATGGTATGAGTTTTAAAAAAAAAAAAAAAAAAAAGGAAAATAGATTCACGAATGGTTAACCTGAGAGATGGGTTCGGTATATCGCGTGCTTCAGCTGCCGTGGGCAGGATATGGAGGTGTTGGAATAAGACTCTATCTAATGAAAGAGGTTTTCAGCTAGTATTTGGTGATTGTGGCCAGTTGTTGTGATTAGAGACTATCGTCTCGAGTGATTGGGTTATTGATACATCATATGATCTCACCCGGAGTAGTGAATATGGGTTATTGCAATGGATTCGAGTGTATCCTGAGTATATGCATGAGATTTGCATTTGGCATATGATTTCAGAAAGTACAATGTGATTTATGGTTCAGATGGGCTGTGAAATTTTGACTATATGGTGTTTTCGGAGTTGTATGAGATAGGGTGACGTATGATCGCCCGAATATATGCTTGGTAAGGTCATTCAGCTATTGGGTTGCTTCTGGTACAACTCTGAGTCCGCTCGAGGACGAGCGTTTGTTTAAGTTGGGGAGAATGTGACGACCCGGCCCGTCGTCACGAGAATTTCCACCCCGTTATGTTGTAAATACATGTTTTATGATTTTATATCAATATTAAAGTCTATCGGGTGAGTTAGGAGTGAATTGGATTGAAAATGAGGCATATAGCCTTTGTGAAGGAAACTCGAATAAGGAAAGTCAACCCGGAGTTGACTATTTGGTTAGAGGGCTCGGAATCGGATTCCGATGATTCGGTTAGTTCCGGAAGGTGATTTGTGACTTAGGGGAGCGATCGGAATTGAATTTGGAGACCCGGTGTAGAAATAGGCTTGAATTGGCTAAGGTTGAATTTTGACGAAATCCGAACGGTAGGTGAGATTTTGATCCGGGAGTCGGAATGGAATTCCGACAGTTGCAGTATAGCTTCGTTAGGTGATTTTGGATGTGCCTGCAAAATTTCAGGTCATTCGGACGTCGTTTGGTCGGGTTTTTGATTGAATGTGTAATTTGGAATGTTTTAAGGAATTTAGGCTTGAATCCGTGTGTAATTGGTGATTTTGATGTTTAGGATGGTGTTTTTATGATTGGAACAAGTCCGTATCGTGTTTTGGAGTATGTTGGTGGTTTTCGTTGGGGTCCCGGGAGCCTCGGGTTGATTTCGGGGGTCCAAACGGACCATTTCTTCTATTTTTGGAACTGTTGTTGGCTGCTGGTTTTGTTGCAGACGGATGCTCTATGCGATCGCATAGGGTTATTGCGATCGCATAGAAGGATGGAAGTGAGCCCAGAGTTGTTCTATGCGATCGCGTAATAGGAGATGCGATCGCATAGGTATGGAAACTGGCACTATGCGATCGCAGGGTCATTTGTGCGATCGCATAGAAGAGATTGGAGGGGTGAGAAAAATGTTCTATGCGATCGCATAGCAAGGGGTGCGATCGCATAGGTTTGTCGGACTGTGCATTGCGATCGCATAGCTAGTGTTGCGATCGCAGAGAAGAAAAGATGAGGCCTGGAAGGTGGTGCTATGCGATCGCGGGAGAGCATTGCGATCGCATAGAAGGGGAAATTGGCAGGAAATTTAACTCTATGCGATCGCATAGGGTCATTGCGATCGCATAGAAGAGATTGTTCGGGCAGTGAATTAAATCACAAAACAGAGGGGTCGCGGGTTCATTAACCCAAAACCCCATTTTTGAGTTCCAAGAGGAGAAATTGACGGGAATTGCTGGTAATTCATCGGGGATTCGTTGGAGGTAAGTTTTGTGGCTTAATTACATCATTTTAACATGAAATCCTTGGTTAATTCCCTGGTAAATGGAAGATTAATTGTGGGTTTGAGCCCTAAGCCTAAATTGAAGAAAAACACCGATTTGAGTGGGCAAACGGAGTCCGATTTTGGTAAATTTTATATGTATGGACTCGTGGCGAGACGAGGGTTCCAGAAATGTGAATTTCGTAAATTTTCGGAATGTGGGCCCGGGGCTCGGGTTTTGACAACTTTGGGAATTTTGATGTAAATTGAGTTGTATTGATTGGGTGTCGTCCCATTGGCCTAAATTGTTGTATTTTTACTGTATTTGATCAGATTCTACGCGTGCGGTGCTTGATTCTCGTGGCAAGGGCATTGCGGAGTAGTCGTCGCGCCGTATTGAGGTGAGTAATAGATGTGGGTGATGACCAGCGGGTTCGAAACCCCGGTATACCACTTTGTGACGCTGTATAGCGGCGAGACACGCACACTCTTGAGAGTGCGGGGTCGATCATGAACTCGAGACTATATATTAGTCCGACCTGTTGATACTGTATTATTGGCTATTCTAGAGCCGTCGAACCTCCTTCTCGGATGGTTGCATATATATATATATATATATATTGTGATAATGGCCACTCTTGAGCCGAGGAACCCCCTTCTTGGGCGGTTGAGTATACATGTGGGCCGTGAGCCAGTTATTGGATCCCGTGAGGATCGTTATCATTGTCTTATCACATAGACATGCTAGTTTACTACTAGTCCGCAGCTATTTTTGTTATTATGCTAATTCCAATCTCTGGAACTTGATATTATTGTTTTCCAACTGAAAAATGATAAAAGAGTTTTCAAAAACTACTTTTGAGCCTGCGAGGCTGTATCTGCATATTAGCTGACTAGTAGTGGATCGGGCTGCACGCCGCAGCGAGATATATGTTGGATCGGACTGCACGCCGCAGGGATATCTCTATGAGATGTGCTTGGGCTGTAGGAGCCCCTCCGGAGTCTGAACCCCCACAGTGAGCACGGGTACCCAAAATTGGAGTCGGGCTACACGCCGTAGCGTTCATATCATGCATTGCATTGCATTTAGCTACATCTGCTAGTTGTTATGCTATTTATTGGTATTTGTTGGTACAGGTACAGTGAATATTGATTCTATGACAGGGTAGCTGATTATAGTTTTACATAGTGCTTTATTGCGGATTTCTTATCTGCGTCTTACCCTTGTTTATTACCACTGAGTCTGGCAGTACTCATTTTACTCCCCGCACCTTGTGTGCAGATCCAGGTACCTCTCAGCAGTGATCCAGTAGCTGTGCGAGGCGACGTTTGTGGATATTCGAGGTAGCTGCAGAGTCCGCAGGACCCGATATTCCTTCCTATTGTCTTTTGATTTTGTATTGACATTTCTTTCCGCACTTGGTATTCTTGTAAACCTTTTATACTCATGTTCAGGTAGAGGCTCATGACTCTTGACCCTTGGTCTATGGGAGTTGATGTATTATGGGACTTGGTTCCCCGTTTTCCTTACGTGATTTGCTTTTATTTCGTCAATTAATTTGCTTAAATGGGTTAAAGAGAGCTTCTTGCTCCGTGGTTGATATGGATTGGTCAGGCTGGCTTAGCAATGTGCTGGGCGCCATCACGACCGGATTTGGGGTCGTGACAAAAGTTAATTGTTCCAAGCGAGTCTTAACCCACTCGCTATCTTCAATCTCTGCTTCAACAATCGTACGAAGTGAAGGAATTTCTACCTCTGCCGGTATCACGGCCTCGGTTCCATAGACTAGCAGGTATGGAGTTGCTCCTACCGATGTGCGTATTGTAGTACGGTATCCCAGTAAAGCGAACGGTAATTGTTCATGCCATTGTCTAGAACTTTGGATTGTTTTTCTCAAAATCTTCTTAATGTTTTTGTTCGCCGCTTCCACGGCACCGTTGGCTTTGGGCCGATAAGGGGTGGAGTTCCTATGCGTTATTTTGAATTGCTCGCATATTTCTTCCATCAAATGACTATTCAGATTCGTAGCATTGTCTGTGATGATAGTTGCAGGTATACCAAAATGACAGATAAGATTTGAGTGTACAAAATCCACCACAGCTTTCTTAGTGACTGATTTGAGAGTGATGGCTTCAACCCATTTCGTGAAGTAATCGATAGCCACTAGTATGAATCGGTGTCCATTCGAGGCTTTCGGCTCAATCGGGCCGATGACATCCATTCCCCAAGCGACAAATGGCCACGGCGCTGACATAGGATGCAGCTCAGTTGGAGGTGCATGAATCAGATCTCCATGTACTTGACATTGATGGCATTTTCGGACAAAACCGAAACAATCTTTCTCCATGGTCATCCAATAATAACCTGCTCGAAGGATTTTCTTGGCTAAGACATACCCATTCATATGAGGCCCGCATACTCCTGCATGTACTTCGTGCATGATTCTTCCTGCTTCTTCGGCATCAACACACCTTAAAAGGTTAAGATCCGGGGTTCTTTTATACATGACCTCGCCGCTCAAAAAGAAACCACCTGCATGTCGCCTAATGGTCCTCTTTTGATCTCCAGTAGCATGTTCTGGGTATTCTTGCGTTTTCAGAAATCTCCCGATATCGTAATACCATGGCTTGACGCTCGGTCCTTCTTCGATTGCATTGCAATAACCGTGGCTTTCCCTGATTTGAATTTCCAAGGGATTGACATGGGCATTGCTCGGATAAGGTAGCATTGAAGCTAAAGTGGCCATTGCATCAGCTAGTTCATTGTGACATCGCGGGATATACCTGAACTCTATCGATGCAAATCGCTTGCCAAGAATGTTCACGTGCTGTCGATAAGGGAGGAGTTTAACGTCTCGAGTTTCCCATTCACCTTGAGATTGTTTGATAATTAGATCCGAATCTCCCATGATCAACAAATCTTCGACGCCCTGATCAATTGCCATGTTCATGCCCATGATACAAGCTTCATACTCAGCCGTATTGTTCGTGCAGAAGAAACGGAGCCTAGCCGTGGCCGGATAATGCTGACCAGCAGGAGAGATCAAGATTGCCCCAATCCCTACACCTTTAGCGTTTACCGCTCCATCGAAAAACATTTTCCAAGCATGATTGTCTTCCGAAACAACTTCTGTCGTATTTACCTTTTCATCAGGAAAGTAGGTATTCAATGGTTGATACTCTTCGTCGATCGGGTTCTCGGCCAAATGGTCCGCCAATGCTTGGGCCTTCATTGCCGTGCGAGTGACATAGACTATGTCAAACTCAGTGAGCAGGATTTGCCACTTTGCCAATCTTCCGGTGGGCATCGGTTTCTGGAATATATACTTCAAAGGATCCAACCGAGTAATGAGGTGAGTCGTATGGGCTTGGAGGTAGTGTCTCAATTTCTGAGCGACCCAAGTTAAAGCACAACACGTTCTTTCCAAGCAAAGTGTACTTGACCTCATAACTAGTGAATTTCTTGCTCAGGTAGTAAATCGCATGCTCTTTCTTCTCTGCCGCATCACGTTGTCCGAGAACACAACCAAAAGAGTTTTCCAAGACTGTTAAATACAAGAAAAGAGGTCTCCCCGGCTCTGGCGGGACTAAGACTGGAGGGTTTGACAAATATTCTTTGATCTTGTCAAAAGCTTCTTGGCATTCAGTTGTCCATTTGATTGCAGCGTCTTTCTTCAACAACTTGAATATGGGTTCACATGTGGAAGTCAATTGAGCGATGAACCTACTGATGTAGTTCAGTCGGCCTAGAAGACTCATTACATCTTTCTTTGTTCTGGGGGGAGGTAAATCCCGGATGGATTTTATCTTTGTGGGATCTAATTCAATACCTCTTCTACTGACTATGAAACCCAAAAGTTTACCTGACGGGACTCCAAAAGCGCATTTGGCCGGATTCGGTTTCAAATCGTACTTCCGCAACCTCTCAAAGAATTTCCTCAAGTCTCGCACATGATCGCCTTGAGTTCTGGATTTGATGATCACATCGTCTACGTACACCTCTATTTCCCGATGCATCATGTCGTGGAAAATGGCAGTCATAGCTCTCATGTATGTTGCTCCTGCGTTTTTCAAACCGAATGGCATGACTCTGTAATAGTAAGTCCCCCAAGGTGTGGTAAAAGCAGTCTTCTCGGCGTCCTCTTCATCCATCAACACTTGATGATATCCCGCATAACAATCCACAAACGACTGTATCTCATGTTTGGCACAGTTATCAACAAGGATGTGGATGTTCGGTAAAGGAAAGTTATCTTTAGGACTTGCTTTATTCAAATCTCGGTAGTCAACACATACTCGAGTTTTTCCGTCCTTCTTTGGCACGGGCACAACATTAGCCAACCACGTGGTGTATTGTACCACCCGAATTACCCCCGTTTTCAACTGCTTAGTGATTTCTTCTTTGATTTTATCACTGATGTCAGTCTTGAACTTTCTTTGCTTCTGTTGCACTGGGCGACAGTCAGGGTAGATTGGTAATTTGTGCACCACTAGATCAGCTCCTAATCCCGGCATGTCATCGTAAGACCAAGCAAACACGTCTTTAAATTCAAACAAGAGTTGGATTATTGCATCTCGTGTTTTCTCATCTGTGTGGATGCTTATCTTGGTCTCTCGGACCTCTTCATCAGTTCCCAAATTAACCGGTTCGGTGTCATTCAAGTTTGGCTTAGGTTTATTATCGAAATGTTCCAATTCTCGATTTATTTCCCTAAAAGCCTCATCTTCATCGTATTCCGGTTCTTGGTTCATTATTTCCAGATTAGGTGGCGTGTTCGGATCTGAGCATGAGTTCCGCAAGCATGTCATGTTATTTAAAGCCGCATTATTAGGACTGAAAAGGAAGAATAGATAACAAAATTAGAAAGAGTGCAAAAGTAAGGAAATATTTATTTTATTTTCTTTGAATTTTCTGAAAACAAACAAATTACATTGGGGAAACCAAAATACAAGAAAGCAAATAAAAACATCCAAGCTACATCCTGAAGTAACTTGTGATGAAGGAAAAACGACAGGACAAATCTACCAGAACTCCCGCCTGATTGGGAAGGGTGTGGCTTTCCAATTTTGCAATTTAGCTTCAGGGCCCACATACAGCACCTCAGCGGTGCTTGTTCCTTCTCCTGATTGGACCATATTAACATCATAGAGCATTTGCCTCATGGCCCCACATATGTCTTCAATTTCCTCCGCTGTAAAGACCTCGTCTTCTTCTTCTTCACCGTACCTTGGTCGGACAAAAGTTTGGTACAGATGCGGCAACGGTTGCGGCAGAACCCATCCTTTCTCCTTTCTCTTTTTGGCCCATCTTTCATCTTCAGGGGTTGGGCGAAAGCCCACTCCGAAAAACTTTTCAGCTATAGGTAAAGTTATCAGCTTCGGCACTCCTTGTAGGGATTTCCCCAAACATTTTCCTGGCTGGAAGCCATGTTTAATCATTTCTTTCGCCACCATGATGGAGGCATTAGACAAAAAAGGTTGGGGGAGAGGGTTCCCTTCTTCGTGTTGATCCGCCAACACAATCTCGAAAGCTTGATAGACAATGTTTTCGCTTCCCGCTTCCGCTTCCAAGCAAGGTATGGATGGATCTCGATAAATTGATTGCTCATCTTCCCCGTGGACCACGATCTCTTGTCCCTTGTGCTCAAATTTCAACATCTAATGGAGGGTAGAGGGCACAGCTCCGGCCGCATGAATCCATGGTCTCCCTAGAAGAAAATTGTAAGAAGTGTCCATATCCAAGACTTGGAATGTCACGTCGAAGTCCACCGGACCGATGGTCATAATTACATCAATCTCTCCGACAGTATCTCTTTTCACACCATCAAAAGCTCGCACACATATGTTGTTAGGCCGAATCCTTTCAGCTCCGATTCCTATGCGGCCTAAAGTGGAAAGCGGGCATATGTCTACCCCCGAACCCCCATCAACCATGACCCTCTTCATATAGTAGCCTTCGCTTTTGACAGTCAAATGCAAAGCTTTGTTGTGGGCGGCACCCTCCAAAGGCAAATCAGCTTTACTGAAGGAAATCTTATTGATCGCGAAGAATCTTTCTGTCATTCTTTCAAGTTGTTCGGATGAAGTCTCAATAGGCACGTATGCCTCATTCAAGGCTTTTAGCAAAACCTTTTGATGTTCAGTAGACTTCATTAGAAGGGACAACATCGACACCTGCTCTGGGCATTTACGCAGTTGGTCTATCACCTCATAATCAGGCATTTGCATCTTTTGAAAAAAGACCTCTGCCTCTTCAACACTTACAGGTTTCTTTGACGGGAAACGCCTTTGTGTGGCGTTATTTACCTCCTGTGTGTTTAAGTACTTCTGTCCTAGGACACTCTCAGATGAATTTCCCACAATCTCTTTCCCTTTGCGCGTAACAAGTGTTCGTTGGTAGCTCCAGGGTACTGCGGATGGATCTGTCATTGGTTTTTGTTGCACGCGTGCAATAACCACAGGTTCATCCGGTTTTCGGGCCACATAAGTTCCCTTTGGTACATACATTGATGTTTCTCTCTTTAAATGGAACTTCTTGGGGGCACCTATGGACAATGGTTTTTCCACTCTACCTCGTGGGAGGTAAAGGACTCCGCCCTTCCGAGACGATGCTTTCAATTCAATCGTCTTTTCGGATTTGGTTTCAAGAGCTTCAACCTTTTTCCCCATTTTCTCTTGTTTCGGGGTAGCCTCAGGACGCTTCTCTATGTTGGCGATGGCGATTATCGCTTTCAAAGCTGGGTCAAATTCTTTGTCGTCACAAATCATCCCAATCACCGGTCCGTTGTTGTGGGCCGGTAATGGGTTGTTTGTCACATTTGGGATGTCTTCATCTGCGAAGACGATCCTCCCTTGATTGATCAATTCTTGCACCTGCCTTCTTTAACGTCCAACATTGTCAGTACTGTGTCCTTCAACACCTGAATGATATGCACAGTATATCCCCCTCCGGTAGGCAGGAGAGTCTGGATTCTGCCTGTTCTGCGGAACAGGCTGCAATAGGTTTTCTTGCCTGAGTTTTGGGAAAAGAGTGGAATACGGCTCCCCAATCGGTGTAAAGCTCGTTTTGGGCTGCTCACGGTGGCGAGCGTTATTTGGCCGTGGATTATACTGGTTTGGGTAAGGAGGTTGGTTTCTCTGGAATGGAGGTGGATTCCTGTTGGCTGGTGGCTGTGGCCGTGCCCGAGGTTGAATGTTCATGACTGCATAGGGTGGAGGCGGAGGAGCATAAGCCATGCCGTGATGTGGATAATAATGTTGGGGGGCCCTGTCGGAGAATACCTGCCTTGAGGTTCGATATCTCCTGTCTTCTACCGCCGCCATAGCAGATTCTTCTTTCTTCTTGCTTCGGGGCATCCCTCCAGACCCGCCTTGAATGGCTTGGGAAGTTGCCCGAATGGCCGCTTGGCTCAAAATTCGCCCCGTTTTCAAGCCATTTTCTACCATTTCTCCGATCTTGATAGCTTCGGCGAAAGGTTTTCCCATCGCCGACATCATATTTTGAAAGTAATCGGGCTCTTGAGCTTGGAGAAAAGTCGTGACCATTTCAATTTCGTCCATGGGGGGTTTCACCCTGGACGCTTGCTCTCGCCACTTGATGGCATATTCTCTGAAGCTTTCTGAGGGCTTCTTTTTTAAGTTCGATAGAGAATTCCTGTCCGGCGCAATATCGATGTTGTATTGGAATTGTTTTACAAAATCTCTGGCCAGATCATCCCAGGATGTGCCATCGAGATATGTCTTGATCCATATACCATTCGGATGCTATTCCGACCAAACTTTCTCCGAAGTACGCCATCAACAATTATTCCCTGCCGCCGGCACCCCTCAATTGATTGCAGTATTTCTTCAAATGAGCGATGGGGTCGCCATGTCCGTCGTACTTTTCGAACTTTGGTGTTTTAAAACCTGATGGCAAATGGACGTGCGGGAACATGCACAGATCGGCGTAAGATACACTCTTCTGTCCACTCAGACCTTGCATGTTCTTAAAGCTTTGTTCCAAACTCCTCATTCTTTTTGCCATCTCATCCTGCTCGGGGTCTTTGGATTTTGGCTCGGTAGGAACTCATATCGAGGTGGCTGAGAATATGTATTGGCTGCAATCTGGGTATGGTCCCGTGTGAGCGGTGGTGCTGGGAATGTAAAGGATGAGGAGTCGAAGAAAGGAGCGTGTGTGGTGGGGTGCGTTGTGATTGGAACTGGCAACTCAACGGACGTTCTTGCAGATGTATCATGTGGTGCTACCCGAGGATGGGATGTGGAGGGTGATTCAGAGAGGTTTGTAGCATTGGAATACCCGAACAGAGTAGGCGGGTAATTGATGGGGGTATTTGAAATACCGCTCGACCTGAGAAGAATTTCAGGGAACCCAGGGACCAGACTCGGGGGCTCTTTCCCGTTGTTCCAATCGTCCAACATCTCGAGCATGCGGCAACGCAGCATTCTATTCTCTTCCAAAGCTGCCGACTCAGTAGCCGGGATGGTTGCCAATGAGCTTTCCTCTGAAACGGGGATGGTTGCTAAAGGCATTTCTGAAGACATGTCGGCACCCTTTTTTGATCTAGTGAAATAGGAATGAGTACTCTCAGGCTGCCGAACTTTTCCTTTGGACCTTGTGAAGTACGAATGTGGTGCCAGATTACCGCAAAGTCAACCACTTTTACTAAAACCTGGATTTCGGCAAACAAACGGTTAGTCTGAAACAACATAACAGATAAGTAATCTCACGTTGGGTGTGATGCACTTATACAGGTGATAATGTTGCTACATGTATTCGTTTGCGATGCGTCATTCCGGTTTGTATTTTCTTTCGCTTTCATCTTTCGTCGATCTTCTTTTTCTCTTAACTTCTTCCCCCCCCCTTTTTTTTCATTTTTATTTTTATTTATTTATTTTTTAGTGATGGTCGAATCTTATGTGGATTGCCTACGTATCATGTCCCCGCATGAATCAGACCGGGCGTAGTTCGGAAACAATAGACATAAGATGAAGTGTTCATGAATTTTATTTCAACAAACTTAAAACTCGAAACACTTTCAAAATATAGCAATGGAGAAAAACTTGTAAAAGGACAAACAGACTCTAAAACAAAAGACTCTCCTAAGCATGTTCCAAAGCCTCGAATCTTTGCGCCCGGGGGGCGTTGTTTGGCCTTGCTGCAGTTCTTGGGGTGAGATCTTTCTGTATACTTCCCAATTCTGCCATGACCTGGTGGACACATTCCATGATTGAAGAAAAGAGGGCAGGCCGAGGTACTTGTTCGCAGTTCAAACACTTCATAGTAATGTAGTGCCCAATCTCATTGATCCTGGTTCTGATTATGTCTTTTTCTCCGAGCAGCTGCCCTATGTGCCTGTTCTTTGCCCCTAATACTTGAGAGTTGCCGGAGACATGGTCCAAGAGCCTATCTATTTGTCTTTCCATCCGTGCCATCAACTTGTGACAACGGTCTCTATCTGCTTTAGCATCCTGGACTTGCCTGAGAGTTCGCTCTTTAAGAGTGGCATTTGCTTTTCTCAGATCAACGATGATCGCATCATAGTCTTTCTCTACTTGTCGTAGACGGAGTGCTTCTTGGTGGGCCGCTCTCTTCCATTTTGTTCGGACTGCAACCAAAGCCGCTTTTGCCTTCTCCAAGTCTTCTTGGTGTTCAAAGGCTTTCCTTTCCAAATCGTTTATCGGCATCTGATCACTCCGACTCCTCCTTGACCTTTCTGCGGCCAATTGCATCTCTTGAATTTGAGTTTGGAGTGCTTCTCTTTCCTGCTCCCAACCGGCCCTTTCCCGATCGAAGTCAGCCTGTTGTATGTCCATGGCTGCTTCCAGGATTCCTTTGTCTTCTTTTAAAGTGTTAATGCAAGATTGGAAATTTTGTGCTGTCTCATGCTCAACCTCCCTAACTCCGGCTTCTATTTCTCTCTCCCAATCGACGGCATACTTCACTGACCTTTCTGACCTTTGCTCTGGTATTGGTTGGTTGTGGAACCATTCAAGATAAGCAAGACTCACTTCTCCCCGTTCCCGATCGGCAACCATTTCGTTGATGTCGGAGAGTCGACTACCGAACCACACCTTCTGTGCATAAGTCTCCCTTGGGGTCTCTTCCGTCACAAATTCCCACACAAATGATCGCATATCCTCAATTGGGGCCCTTTTCTGTTCTCTTCCTAGCTGCCGCATGACACGTAGCGGGGCATATGGTTGGAAACCCCTGAAACCCATTAATATGTAGAATGGGCGGTATGTCGACATATGCATGATTTTGGCGGAAGGGAACCAATAATAATTCCAGGTAAGTTGATCGGCTTTCAAAGAGTTGAGGAGTTCTTGCCAAGTCCTCAAGTCTTCTGGAAGGTTACAACGGGCGGCTCTGTTTGTATGACAGCGAACATAATTCAGCCAATCTGCTTTGAAGTTTATCACAATTGGGTGATGGTAGAGATGCTCTATAAACCACATTTGTAATAAAATATTGCAACCCTCAAAATAGTCTTGTCCTTCTTGGCACCGAGTTAAGGCCCGGAAGATGTCTCCTAGTATCATCGGAAGAACAGTGTGTTCCTCGTTACTCCGTAGATATGAGACCACCGCAGCTAAACGGATTCTGATGCGTCCACCACGTTCGGGAAAAACCATGGTTCCCAAAAAGCGATCATGAAAGCATAGATTCTTAAATCTCCCCAGGCGTCATAATTTAGCTGGTTAACAAATTCGACGTTTGAGAATTTCCCAAACCCTTCCTTATCACCAAATCTGTCGTAGAGATAATCTAGTGGCACCCAACCGTTCTCCGGACAACCGAGGGGAACCCGCCGGAGACATAGCTTTTTCAAGAAGTTATTCACACTCATCTGCCTAGGAGCTGCAGGTCTCATCTTGTGCAAATCTCTTCCGAGCCCTGTGAGTCCGCCCAATTCTTCCAAAGTGGGTGTCATTTCACAATCCCGGAATTTGAACACATTGCTTGTTGAATCCCAAAAACTCACTAAGGCTCTGATCACATTTTTATCCGGTTTTATCATCATGATGTCCGGAAGAAATTTGAGGTGCTTGTGAACTTGATTTCTTTCCCAAGCTGAAAAACTAGTCCACCATTTACGGAGCCGATCCGGGGTTTTGTCCTGGACCATGAACATAGGTGGCATTTCGTCTCTCACCCTTTTCTGGCCGATTCGTTGCGAGGAAGTCATGCTGATCCTAGAAAAGATAAAAAATGGATTTAAGATTTTTTTTTTTTTTTTTTCAAGAATTTTTTTTTATTATATAAAAAAACGAATATTGTTAATACGGCCTTTCAGCACTTGAAGAAGATTTGAAGGCTGTATAACAGGATACCGGTGTGATGTCTATATTCCGTTTTGCGAAATTAGTCCTCCGGCGCCCTTTTGAGGCGTTTGGCTATTTTTGCAAAATTTCCTAACTCTCGACTAAGAACAAAAATCCTAATTCTAATATTTTTATTATTGTTTTTTATTTTTTTTTTTAAAATCAGTATTAGTTGAGCCCGATATGGGTTGCCTACGTATCTCATTTTTGGTGAGAATCAAACTTGCGTAGTTCGAAAATAAAAGAACTAAATCATTTTAAGAAAAGAAAACGAACTATTTTTTAAACAGCATTTCTAAAACAAATCATTTTCAAAGGAACTAAGAAAATTTATTTGGAAATTTATTTTCAAAGAAACTAAACTATTTTGTAAAATTAAGAAAATTTATTTGGAATTTTTTTTTTTACATTTTTCAGAATTTATTTTTAAAGAACTAACTATTTTCGTAAAATTAAGAGAATTTATTTGGAAATTTTTTTGCATTTTTCAGAAATTATTTTCAAAGAACTAACTATTTTTATAAAATTAAGAAAATTTATTTGAAAATTTTTTTTTTTGCATTTTTCAGAAATTATTTTCAAAGAACTAACTATTTTCATAAAATTAAGAAAATTTAGTTTGAATTTTTTTTTTTTTTTTTTTTTTTTTTTTTTCAGAATTTATTTTCAAAGAACTAACTATTTTCATAAAATTATTTTAACTATATACCCTGACGTTTTCCACTTCTTCCTCTTTTTAACAAACCGGTCGGCATGTAAGATCGAAACAAATAAATGCACACAAAAAGATGCAACAAGTTGGTCTTTTTTGTTTCAGGTACACTTGTCCTAGACAGGCCCAACCCCTGTGTTGAGCCTCCTAAGTCAAATATGCACATGATGCAAATAAACGTTCCTATCGGGGATCCGGCATAAGGTCTTGTTATTCTAAGTCATCATCCCGTTGGAAAAGTGTCTAGACTGGCTTTAACTCGAGCGGACAACTCGAGCCGAAGAGTATCAGTGCACCGGTAGCATGGCTTTCCGGCTTAATTGACAAAACTCTCCGCCTAAACATGTATGACTACAAAATCCTTCACCGGGTGCCAAGCACCACAGCTATCTTGAGAAAAACGTGCTATGTCCAGCAAATGCCCGGTATTGTATTTCAAAAGACTCATAAGAGAAAAATGGGTATCGGCACAATTTATATACAGTTCACGAAATATCAAAGCGGTAAAGCAACATTTAGCATATAAAATATAAACATGTAATAAAATCGGATAATAAATAAGCCAAATACAACAATTATTCAAAGCTCGAATTCTTAAACCCTGAACCAGTAGCTCTGGGTTTTCATCCCCAGCAGAGTCGCCAGAGCTGTCACACCTCCTTTTGGCGCGCCCGCTACCCGGGGGTAGGAGCGCGAGAGAGTTTTTCCAATTTAAGTGACAATATTCGAAACGGGATTATTTTATTTATTTCAGAGTCGCCACTTGGAATAAATTAAGGTGTCCCAAGTCACCAATTTATTTAAATCCCGAATCGAGGAAAATTACGACTTTTCAAATGAAGTCTGCGGACCAGAAATTCTAAGTAAGGAATTCTGTTGACCCGAGGGAAGGTGTTAGGCACCCCCAGATCCCGTGGTTCTAGCACGGTCGTTTCAATTATTATAAATGGCTAAAAATACCTGATTTTATACATGTTTACAAATTATATGCTCCAATTAAATCTTTTAAAACCGCTATATTAATTTGAAACCATGCCAAAAGAAAAGACTAATTGCAACATAGACTCGGACTTTTTTGACAGATAGGTGAATATAAAAAAAAAGTATCCGGATTATTTATTTGAAACTATGCCGATTAAAACCATCATAAAACTAACCCCAAAAAAATCAATTTACTTAACAGTGTATCCCTTAAAATTATTTCCGATTAAAGAATCATACCAAACGATATATTATTTCCTAGCTTTGATTTATGGCCGGAGATTGAATGACAAGATATAAGCTAACGGAAAATTGATCAAAATATGCGAAATAGAAATAATTCACCTTGATCCAATTATTAAAAAGTAAGATTGTTTACTATCCTTAATCCGATGTTAATTAGCGAAAGCAAGACTATGCGATTAGAATCGATCTAACATTAGCATCTAAAACCCGGGCTAACTTATCTTGTCTACTTAAGTATAAACAGATTTCAAGAGAAAATCAAGTGAAGAAATTCAAAAATGATTCAAAATACCTTGCATTAATAATTAACATCAACCAAATTAATAAACAAATTACCAATTTAACATATCAAGGGAAATCTCAATCCGTACAAATACATTATACAACTAACAAATGTATATCACAAAATTGAATCCGGTTCTAAAAATTACTAACCAATAACCCAAAGTCCCTTTAATCTAATTACTAAAACAAAACTCCGGAAATTTCTAATGGTGACTCGATGTATTTCGAAAATCTATGACTGCAATAACTGATTAAACAAAGATGCAATACAGAGGAAAATTTAAAATGATAACAGTAGTTTCTTCAGTTGATTCCGAAATGATTCAGGTACATTGAGTGAAAAACTTCAAAGCATTATAGAGGATGAAATACCTGGGATTTGAATTGAAATAGAGCAAAAGAAAAGGTCAGCAACAGCAAGTGAAGAAAAAACAACAGTTGGCAGCAACAAACAAGCAACAGCAGTAACACTTGAAACTCCAGTACAACTCAAAGACCTCAAACTTAGACAGGAAACAGAATCCAGGCAACGACCCAAGATCAATTGGTGAACCAAACAGAAACAAACGAATGATCTCCAAAGAATTGAACACTCAAAATTCGAAAGAGAACATTGTATGTGTGTGTGTGTGAAAACAGGGATATACTCTTCTGATACACACACTGTGAAAACAGAGAACACTGTGAAAACAGTGTGTGTGTGAAAACAGTTTTCTGTTCTGAGTGTGTGCCTGTATGTGTGAATTCCAGAGAGTATTCACTGTATGTGTGTGTGTGTTCACTGTATATCACTGTTGTTTTAAATCAGAGAGTATTATCAGAGAGTATATAGAGTATGTGTCTGTTTTTTGTGTTCCTTAGTGAGTGTGTGTACTGCCAGTTTTATAGCTAAACCTTACAGAACTTTACACTTCAGATTCAATGCCTTTCCTAACAAAACACATGGGTACCTTTAACTTTTGAATCATTCTTTCCATGTGAGCTATCATTTCCAGCTTTTAAAACACTTAACAAAGCTAGAAGTACTGATATCTCTGATTATTCCAACCTGATTTTGTCTAAAGGTGAGCTTTATACAATTAAACAAACAAACAAGGGCAAAACTAAATGGAATATGCTGTTGTCCAGCAGTTCCAACAGTTTAAACCATGTGCAGTGCACTCTTAGTTGCCTAGCTGTTGGCTTTCAAATTCTAAACTAAAACGACTATCAGCAGTTAACTCATAAACTAAAATCAACCAAACAAACCTAATTCAATTCAACAGTGAATCAATGAATCTCGGCCAATGCCGGATTTGTAGCTCTAGTGTTCTAACAAACGAACCTACGAATCTAATCGACGATATTCGTATAGTCGATTACAACAAACACAATCAATAACACCCAATCGATGAACAAATTTTCATTTATTTAGCAACTAGGCCGAGAGAGAAAAAGAAAAAATGAAAGAAGCAAGAATGTCATTCGGCTTCAATAATCGACTCGAATACACACACTTATCAACAAACAACAATCAATCAATTACGATAATCAATCTCAAAAAACAGTGAATCAAGCAAATTCTCGGCTAGAACAGTCCAAAATGAAGAATTGTCTATTCGACGAAATATCGAATCGAGTTCTTATTTTATAGCAACATCATTCATAGCAATCAATCGGAAACAACAAATCGACCAAATAAAACGGTCCCAAGAGATGAAGAAAAACAGAGAATTGATGAAATCACAACAAAAATCAATAACAAACGAAAAACTACTAAAGCGACGAGTATAATTAAACAAAAATAGAGAAGAAAAAAGAAATACCTTGAAACAAAAGAAATGGAGACTCGGCCGACTTGGGTCTCGTTCATTCGAGGTCGAAAGGACCTTAATTGAAATGTTTTCAAATGAAAACAATCCAATTAAGGTCTATTAGACCTCAATTCCCCTTTGAATTTAAACGAAAAATCCCTAATTCAAATCTAGGGTTCTTGAACCTTGGTTTTGGGGCTTGACGACTTCCGGCCAGATTCGAACCGGACCAATAGTGGTGTGGAGATTAGGAGGGTCATGGGAGTGTTTGGGGTGAGTTTGGACTCGATTGGAGTGGATTCGTACTTTGCTCGAATCTTCGAACGAAGATTCGAAACGGCCTAAGGGTGATTCGAGGTTAATGGAGTGTGGCTTTGGAGAGAGGGAGTTAGGGCGGTTCAAATGGTGTTAGTTTTGGTGGCCGGCGACGCCGTGCCGCCGGGTTTTGGGCGTGGGGGTAGCCCGGCGGCGGCTAGGGTTCTTGGGGCGTTTTGGAGTCGTCTCTCAGAGACGATGGTGGGGGGGGGGAAATGATAATGGGGCGTGTGACAAAGGGTTTGGGGGTTTTGGGGTTCAAAATGCACGAAATAATCTCAACCGTTGGATCAAATGAATCCAACGGTTGAGATCACATGGGCTAAATTAAATGGGGTTGTTTTGGGAAAGGGTAACGGGTAAGGGAGTGGGTTATTGGACTGTGTTGAGGTGGGTTTCAATTTTGGGCTTCACATTTTAATTTAGCTGGCCCAAATCCGAATATTATTAATTTCCAACTCTTTTCTTTTTCCTTCTTTTTAATTAAGAGATTTAACAACAAATCTAAAAAAATAAGTTGTAAAACAAAATTTAAACTATAAAACATTACTTGACCAGTTGACCCTTAAAAAACAAATAACGCACGAGTAAAAAAAATAAAATCACACAACGGCGTATTAAAATGACAAAACAGAATAAATGTATATTTTTGTGATATTTCATCTTTCATAAAACAAACTTAATTACTCTTAATTGCAAAACTTGAATTTTATAAAAAGATGCAATATATATTTATTTAAACAAATAGACATGCACACACAAAAAATGCAAATAATAAGAGAAAATTAACACGAAATCACAAAAATCAACGCACAACACAAAACTATTTTATTATTATTATTATTTTTTTATTTATTTTGGGAGTAATTCTCATGTAAGGCAAAAATCACATGCTCACAGATACTAATTTATTTTAACCATTGAAACTTCCTTCCTGCTCATCCGATCTCTTGACATCTTGTCAAAAAAGTTTCTTCACTCGTGCCGTTCTCGGCTTAATTTTTGCAATCAGAACTGGTTCGCCAGTATACATTAAGACAGAACCAACATAGAATATAATCGTGCAATCAGCTAATCAACGACAACCTCCCAAAACTTAGCTCGAAGCCATATATATCACAACACATATACTCTATTGTTGTCGTAATACCATGGTGAGATTAAACTCACTCTTTCACAAGCTTGTAGAGACAAGGATCATCAGAAATTTTAACTCTTTGCAATTCTTGCATTCATTTATGCAACAGTTAAGCCTACTCTCTAGGCGACCAAATTTTTACTAAGTCCCAAATTTTTCAAAAAATTCGGCAGAGTTCCCTTTGTAATTGGGCCTATCCACCTGCCAGAGAATTACCAAAACCATCCTAACAATACGGCTACAACTCGACAAAATATCAGAAAGTATATCAACAACATTAATCTCAATACTACCTATATTATATTATCAAAATTGATACATGGACATGCGTTGCACCTATTCGAACCATGAAACATAGAAAATACCTTTCGGTTACATATAAGGATCATACCACTTAAGGACACCCCGCGGAAGATATCCCACCTGCTTCGCCTCAATTCAGTATTTCAGCATGCCTTCCACCATCATACACATAATACCGCCAATATAGTCTTTCTGAGTCTGAACTCATACTGCCACACGTATTTCACTTAACTTTCCAACTAGGAGATATAACAATATTCTTCACGCGCCCAAAATTTGGGGCTACACAACAGATCACAATAGGAAATAAATCTCTTAACAGTTTATCTATTATCCCACAGACTTTTTTGTCACTACCAAAATCACATAGATACACCTCACAGCACTAACATACTCATCATGTAGATATCCGACCGCCATCCCGACTAATAAGGACATTACCGAACACATATGTTCAAAGCACTTGCTCGCATAATCAGCACTTCTGTGCTCAAGCCATAAGCAAAGATCCGGCCTCAAGTCCTCCAGACTGGACCAACATGAACTCACGAAGATTACATCTCACCCCTCGATCGGGGAATCACCAGCCATCAAGGAAAATATATTACTGAGCGCTCGTATGCGCGTTAGACGTGTGGAAGAATTTCAAGAGTTATATCTCAAGCTGAATCAAATAAGCACGATAAGAATTCCAAGAAAATGAAGTGTTTCCTAAAGGTTCTGTAGCCTCCTGATGATAGATACAGACGTCTACGTACCGATCCGCAAAACCCTACTGAACCGGCTCATGACTCACCAGACCTAGTAACCTAGGCTCTGATACCAACTTGTCACAACCCCAAACCTGGTCGTGATGACGCCCAACACATATGCTAGGCAACACGGCCATTTACTCTCTCAACCCGAGCACGAAGCTCAAAACCAATTAATTAAATATTGTTATCAATAATAAAGCTAAAATCTTAACTGATAGATAGAAGCTAAACTGAATAATCTCCCAAAGACCTGGGTTCACGAGTCTAGAGCCTCTAAATAAAACCAGATAACAATATATGAATGAAATACTCAAGTGTGAAAAATGTATATATATAAATAAAACTGTAATAAGAAGAGAAGCCAGGTCCTGCGAACGTCAAGCAGCTACCTCAACAACTCTGATAACTCTGAAAATAAGACTGCTTGGTTAAACATCAGGTGTACCTGAATCTGCATACAAAGGCGCAGAGAGTAGGGGTGAGTGTCACACCTCCTTTTTCCGCCTTATGACCCGTGAGGGCGCGATGGAGTTTTTCCAATTAAAGGACAATCAAAACGGGATTCATTTATTAAGAGATTCAGAGTCGCCACTTGGAAGATTTATGGTGTCCCAAGTCACCGGTTTGAATCCCGAATTGAGGAAAAGTTTGACTCTATTTAACAGTCCGCGAACCAGAAATCCGGATAAGAAATTCTGTTAACCCGGGAGAAGGTGTTAGGCATTCCCGAGTTCCGTGGTTCTAGCACGGTCGCTCAACTGTCGTATTTGGCTTATTTATCTGATTTATACCTTGCTTTAATTCATGTGAAAAAATTCAACTTTTAACCGCTTTTAGTATTATTTTACAAGAATTACAACGTTGTGAAAATGTATTTCGGATCACACCGTACCTGTACGCCTGTGAGCTTTAACGCATTTCGACTTCGTTGAGATTTGGATTTGAGTCACATAAATGTACACCCGAATTTAAGAAAGTAATATTATCAAAGTACGCGCCTAAAGCAACTACGCGTTTATTATCTTTGGGGAATACCGTAAAATTCGCTAAACGGTCCATCCCGAATTCTAAGTTATTTTAATTAAGTAATTAATGAAGGCCCCGCATTTTATAATTTTGAATTGGCTAGGTTCGTCTAATTTATTATTAGAAGGATGACCTAAAACAAACTAAAGTTTTTTTTTTATTATTTATTTATTATGTATCTCTAAAATGCCCATTAATTCACATTTATAAAGTGGGGCCTCGAATTCAAGTCCGAATTTCAAACAAAAGGGAAGACACTTTTAACTTGAACCCGCTATCTAATTTGAAACCCAATTTTGTATTTTTAAATTAATATCTCACATTTCCTAATAAATTTTTAAAGGGTTTTATTATTCAAAATTGTTATAATCGGGTTACATAAAATGCACCCCGATTGTTTAGGATTACACTATTATCATATCCTAATTTTTTTTATTCAGAACATTCAAATTGTTTACTCAAAGATCAATTCAAAATAAGTACCTAAGAAACAAAAATGTAATACTACTATAATTTTTCCTTTTTGTAAGCTTTCATTTCTATAACTTTGTTTCTATGTTGTTGAAACGTGGAAATAAACAACCGAAAGTAGAAGCCGCAATTCATTAAGGTCGAAGAAACAATAAGTTAAAAAATGAATATAATACATGATTAAAGCAGTTTAACAACTATACATGAGGCCAAAATCAAATAATAGTTTGTATGAATAAAATCATCATAAACTAAAAAAAACCTTTAACTATAACATATTAGTAGGCATTAGGTGTTAACCAAAAGGCAAAGAAACAAGACATAGGGAGTGAAATGCTCAATCTGATCAAACGAAATCACACATTAAACGTGAAACAATTCGGACTTAATAGGGCGTATAACATACCTGAAGGCAGAAAAATACTAATCTTAACATTAAACAGGCAGCAACGAACAGTAATAGACAACAATTCCAAGCTCCAGCAGCCTTTGTAAACTTTTAGTAACTAAATCTCTCCTTTATTGTCAAGTGTATCCAATGGAATTACAATAGATGAAATCGACGCAGAACAAACTCAAACGATGGGGTTCAAACAGAAACATAGCGACACGGGAAACTCAAATGCAACCTCTAACGAAAATAATTCCCCTTACTATAACTTTCAGAATTTAACAATAGAATGATTAAATATTATACATAACACGAACTAAGCTAAGATACAGCAGTCAATTATTTCAATAGGTGCAGAAATGATATATAACCAACATGATATGTCAAAGATTTCCTATCGAATCAAACAAACTTCATATTCTTCTATTTCATGTACCAAACGACTGTAATAAATACCTGGAAAGGAACAAAAAGAGTAATGAAGTATCAGCAAGAGCAGCAAACCAACAACAATCTCCACAGCACAACAACAGTAGGTATCAGCAACAATGAAACAGTTTACATCAACCAATATAACAATTTGATCTCCAAGAATGATTCATTGACTCTCAGGACCAAACAGAAACAGAAACTGAACCAACGGTGATACCAAATAGCTTCTAAAATACTCCAGGAACTCAACAGACCATGATTCACTTAAAAACACCAAGTTTGACTTGAAAACAAACAATTCATAGAGGATAACTATTGGAACTCTCAATCACTCCATGTAACAATAGTAGTTGAACTAATTGACTGCTTAAAACTTCTCAATGCTCTCAAATCTATCTTTCCTCTGCCTATCCCCTCTTTTTTAAACTCCTTCAATCTCCCTCTATCTTAGACTACTCCCCTCTATTTATCAGAATTGGCTCTCCCCCTTTTGCCAGACTAATCTTTATCTATTTAAAGACTAGAGTTAGTTCATTTTTTATTTCAAAACCCTCACTTTTCAGCCTGTATTATTCCCTCCATATGCACAATTAATCCTTTTAGATCAACCTCCCATGTTACCTTACTTTCCAGCTATTAAAACACTGAGCCAACCAACGAGCCTCCTTTTTATTTTAATTCATTACCATTTGTTAAACAATCCCCAACCCATGTTATTATCTTCCCAGACCTGAATTCTTATAAGCAACCAAATAATTCTCTAAACTGAATCCTAGACAATCAGGACTAGAGATTATTTCAGTTTATTCTTTAATCGACAACCTTCAATGTGATTATAGTTTTGCAAAGAATTTTGAACTATAGCTTACAAAAATCGGCAGTAGCCAATAACGAATGCAGTAACTTCAAAAATGAAGAAGAGCACAATGATAGAAAAACAGGAACATATGCACTATCAAGAGCGGAGCTTTGTATTTCAGAAAAACTCGATTTCACTAAATGACCGGAATCAGAATCTTAACCGAAGACTAGTAACAACAAATTGAGAACAAATTTCTACTAAATACTTCAGAAATTAATCCAAGCATGCTAGTCGAATTCATTCGAATCAATTAACTCCAAACCAATCTAGTCCAAATTCAGCTATACCCAATTCGATCCCTATTTCAGAATAAATCAACAACTTAACTCGATTCAACAGTACTAATACTGTCCGGTACAACTAAATCTACGAAATTAAACGACGACATTCAAATCGCATATAATTAACAAATAACAGAAAAATTTGACCAAATAAAGGGTCATTTGAGAAAAAGCAAATGAAAATCTGAAACACACAAACACTAATGCTAAACAACCAGTATAACAATAAATAAAACAAAAGAAGAAGAACAAATACCTTAAGAAAAGAAATCGGCGCCAAACGGGCTTTAGCCAATCTTGGATTTTGACTCGAATTTGTACTTTTGAAGTCGAACCGAACTTAATCGAAGTATTTCCAACTGAAAATACTCCGACTAAGGTCTATTAGACCCCAAATCCCTAATCAATTAGACAAATTTTACCAATTTGATTTTAGGGTTCTTTGACCGGTTTTTTCGATCTAAAATTCGGAAAGTCTGGCTAAGTTTTGAGGGATGAGAGTTAGGGATTTGGAATGGGGAGAGGGAGGAGGTCCTAGGGTGTTGTTTTGGTGGTCATTGGCGTTGTTGCCGCCGGGGTTTGGGTGTGGAGGTCGTCCGGCGGCGGCTAGGGTTTGGGGAGGGAATTTTGTATCTATAGAGAGATGATGGGTAAGGGTTGTTTGGGTAAAATGAATGAGTGTCAGGGGCTTTGGGGTTTTTTTGGGTAATTAAACCTGAGGTTCAATCTTAACCGTTGGATAATTGACATCCAATGGTCCAGATTAGAAGGGTGGTGGGGCGGTTCGAGACCGGGTCGGGTTGGAAAATCTGGACCGTTTGATCCAGTTAGATCAACGGTCAAGATAATGCATGGTGGTAGGTCGTCTTGGGCCGGGTAAGGGGTAGTATTTGGGCTAGTTTTGGGGTGGGCTTGGTCTGAATTCCTCTTTGATTTACATTTCTTTTCTTTAAAAAAAACTACCTATTAAAACTAATCTCTAAATTATATTACAAAAAATCAAATTAACTTATAAAAATACTACTTAACTTCTAATAATAATTATCATACCAATTTTGATATTAAACACTAAAAAAATTCAAAAAATACATATTTTTTGTAATTTTCTATATTTTTTGTAAAATAAACTTGATTATTTTTTTAATGAATCCTAAATGCAAATGTGACCTATTTTTTGTATTTTATTTTATTTTTTTATTAATTATAAACAAATAAACACGCACAGATAAATACAAACAATAAAATAAAAATAAACCAAAATCCACAAAAATCACACACAACACAAAACTATTTTGTTTTGAATTTTTTGGGAGTAATTCACATGTAGGGCAAAAATCACGTGCTCACAGTGAGTACTAAGTACTCAGTGAGTAAAAAGCATATAAAATATTGAAGAAAGAAATCCATGAAATGCCACAAAGTAAAGCTAAATCTGTAGTCTCACACCTTACTATGAACTAACAACAACATCTAATAACATATCGCACAAGTAAATAACAATGCATGAAAGCAATGCAATGCACATGACCGCTACAGTGCGTAGCCTGATCCATTTAACGTTGACGGTGCTCACTGGGGGTGTGTACAGACTCCGGAGGGGCTCCTTCAGCCCAAACGCAATATAATCATAACATTCCCTACGGCGTACATCCCGATCCATACTCAATCGTAACATTCCTTGCAGCATGCAACCCGATCCATACTCAGTCCACAGTATGTATATGAGTCACGTAACCGGTTCAATTAATTTCCTGGTTTCCAATTTATTAAGAAGAATATACTTTAGATATTTAACTTCAGGACAATGACTTAGCATTTTATAACAGTGATTAAACACAGGACTGAGATCAATGATTATACAAAACATGTTATCACAATGATATTCATCATTTGAGGATGCTACAGATCGGCACAAGGCCCCAAACATGGCAATAAGCCCAGATATATTCAATACAGGGTGCATATCAGTCGCCAATATAGAAACATTCTTGTTCGGTATGGACCAAGTCACAATCCCCAGTCATAAACAATCTCGCACCTACCATGGGGTGCGAGTCACGCCCTACAATAGCGTTACAATGTGATAAGCCGGGGTTTCAAACCCTCATGCCATCATATACATCAACTACTCACCTCATGCCGATCAAAATTCTAGCTCGCTATGCCCTTGCCTCTCAAATCGACCTCCTTACGCATTGAATTAGACCAAAACGACAATGAATATGTCACATTATGCTATAGGATCAAAACCCAATGGAAAAGAATCGAAAAATATCAATAATCCCGAAATTGACAAAACCTGATCCTCGGGTACACTTCTCAAAACTTAGAAAATTTTACAGAAAATTGTTCTTCATCTTCTCCTGATTTCGTACATATAAAGAACACCAAAATCACAGTCCGTTTGACCCCTCAAATCGACCCCTAAAGGTCTTATAATTTGAGGCCCCAAAATCCTCTTTTTTTTTTTACTGTTTTCATGAATTAAAGAATGGGATTATGGTCTATAATCACCCATAAATGAGTTTTAATAATTAAATCACTTACCTCTGTGATACCCACTGATTTTCTCTCTTAAAAATCGCCTTAGAAGCTTCTTCCCGTTCCAAAATGGAAAGAAAACTCGACATGCTCATTATAGGTATACTGTTCATGCGTTTTACGGCTCTCAATGGATTCCTAGTAAAATTCTAATAAATTTAGGCTTTTGAATCATTCAATTTGATCCTATAATGAAGGAGATATGTAGGTTTTAAGATTTGCAAATAGTGCAGGTTTTTAATACGCCGTTAGGGGCAATTTCGTCATTAACCTGAAAATCTAGGCAACCTTAGTAAAATAACCATAAAATCTTCATACGATGTCCAAAATTGATGATTCTTTTTGCTACGGGTTTGTAATTACGATACGGATCTAATACTTCATTCAAAACAGTAATCAGAGCTCATTTGTTCAATATGGTACCCTTTATGTCCGAATATAGGACGTTGAAACATCAAATAAGAGCGTGATCACAACCTGAAACACACCCGAGGCCCCCCGGACCTCAACCAAAGGAACCAACATATCCCAAAATATCATCAAAACTTGTTCCAATCATCAAAACACACCTAAAAACACTGAAATCATCAATTCACATCAGATTCACGCCTAAGTTCTTCAAAAACTTTCGAAACACGCATTTAATAAAAAAACCCAACCAAATCACCTCCGAATAACCTAAAATGTTGCACACATATCTAGAATCACCTAACGAAGCTACTAAAACTTTCAGAATTGCATTCCGACCTTCGAATCAAAATCTCACCTATCAACCGGAATTCGCCAAAATACTAACCTTCACCAATTCAAGCCTAATCCTACACTGGAACTCCAAATCCAATTCTGATTTCACTCCTAAGTCACAAATCATTCCCCGAAACTAGTCGAATCATCAAAAATCCATTCCGAGCCTTCTAACTCATAAGTCAACATTTGGTTGACTTTTCCAAACTAACCTTCTCACAAAGAAACTTATTGTCTCATTTCTACCCGAACTCTATCCGAATTATTTCAAATTCTCCCAACACATATAATTAAACCTATAGAAGCATAAAACAGGGAAAACGGGGTGGTAACTCTCGTGACAACGGGTCGAGTCATTACAGTGGGGTGTCCACTTACTCGAGGAACCAGTGCTTCATCCGGTAACTACTTTGTAAAATACAAATTTACTAATTGCATTATGTATGAACTTTCTGACTTTTGTAAAGTAATAACAAGGAATATATTACATATTTTTAGTAATTCAGATTATTTAGGAATTAGACATTAGAACTTAGAGATAGAGTAGTGTAAGAGCGGAAGACTGGAGTGAAGAATTTTTTTTATCTAATATATATACACACACACATACATACTTAACGGGTTAACGAGTTATCCGTTAAGAAAATTGAATAATTCTCTCCTAAACCGATAAGTCGTTAGTGAAAAAATTATATATATACCTAACGGGTTAACGAGTTATCCGTTAAGAAAATTGAATAATCCGCTCCCAAACCGATAAGTCATTAGTGAAAAGATTTATATATATATATATATATACCTAACGGGTTAACAGGTTATTCGTTAAGAAAATTGAATAATCCGCTCCCAAACCGATAAGCCGTTAGTGAAAAGATTTTAACCCGTTCCTCGTCTGTTATACTGTTAACCGATACCAATAAGCCATTAAACTTTGATTTTGGTTCGGTTTCGGTTGGGTTTTGAACACCCCTATTAATAACATCGTTTAATTCATAAAATATTTTTTCCAAAATAAGTTTTCTAACTTTCTTCTCATTCCACATTCGTTATTAATTTTTTCTTTACAATTTGTTTTAATTTATAAATTTTTGTAAAGCCTTTAAAGATATTTTAGTGATTTTAATAAAAGAATTACTTATTATTTTTTTTCTACCAAATACATCAATTGCTTATTATCAACTTCAGCACGTCTATCTAACTCGTAAATGGCTATATAGAAAAATAAGTTTCGGCACTTAAAAATCTTCAGCACTTAAAGCTTATTAGCTATTTTACAATAGCGACTACAAACGGGCTCTTAGTTGACCTCTATATCAATAATTTTATTTAATTAATTATTTTATTTTATTTATACAGTATTTAATATACTAGGATTTGTTTTACTTCTAGCCTGCACCAAAAACTATTTACATTTGATAGACAAGAAAATATATAAAATTTGTATAAAATGTATACATATTTTTCGACTATTACTTTTAAAGCGGCTATACAACTTTATTTTCTCAGTATACTTGATGCTCGTTAATAAAAAAAATTTATGCTTAACCAATTGATTTTCCACTTGAAGGAATTGAAAATAAAATGAGAGAATTTTAAATCATAAATGTTATTTGACTTGTGTCAAAGTTTTTGATGAAATATTTTGAGTATTTTTGCCAACTTTTTGTAGTTGATTTCATACATTTTTTCGTCTTACCATATAAATTATAATGTTTCTATAAAAATATCATGTAGTCATAATGCCAAATTGAAAAAGTAAAACTGTCACTTCAAGTTAGGGCATTTGCATCTATACTCGCTTTTTGAATCACGTTTTAACTTGTGTCTGCTTTGCAAAAAAAAAATGCAAACGTACGTGCTTTATCGCATAACTTCAGCATACAAGGCTGAAGTAGCAAAGACATTCATGCAAAACTTCAGCATTCTAGTAGACGGGACTGAAGTAGCAAGTGCGCTGAACCAAGTGTGCTGAAGTTTTTGTTTGTAATTGCTGGACTTAAGCATATTAGCTGAAGTTTTGTTCTCTATTTGCTAAAATTTTTGTTTGTAATTGTGACGACCCGACCCATCGTCTCATGTGTTACCATCGCGTTTTTTTCATTTATTGCTTCTTCATATTTCATTATCGTTATATGGTGTGTGATAGTTGATTTGGAATGGGTTTGATAAGAAATGAGACCCTTACTCTCTTTAAGAAAAACTTAAGTTGGAAAGGTCAACCGAACATTGACCATTGAGTTAGAGGGTTCAGATGTAATTTTCGGTGATTTGGTTTGCTTCGGAGAGTGATTTGTAACTTAGGAGTACGATCAGAATTGATTTTGGAGGCCCGGTGTAGAATTTGGCTTAAGTTGGTGAAGTTAATATTTTGGTGAATTCCGGTCGATGGGTGAGAATTTGATCCGAGGGTCGGAATGGAATTCCAAGAGTTTCTGTAGTTCCGTTAAGTGATTTGGATGCGTGTGCAAATTTTCAGGTCATCTGGACATCGTTTGGTCGGGTTTTTGATCGAATGTGTGTTTTTAAAGTTTTAAAAGAATTTAGGCTTGAATTCGATATAATTCGATGATTGTAGTGTTAATCGAGGTGTTTTGATGATTGGAATAAGTTAGTATGATATTTTAGGAGGTGTTGGCATTTTTGGTTGAGATCTCGGGGGCCTCGGGGTGATTTCAGATTGCTAACGAGAATTTTTAAAGTTGGAAAATGCTGCAGATATGCAGCAGTTAGTGCACAACAATTTTGTTTTATGCGATCGCAATGCTCTAATTCGATTGCATAGTGTTAGCTACAGTACCCAAACTTTTGTTCTATACAATCGCAGAGGGTTAGCTACAGTACTCGAAATTTTGTTGTATGTGATTGCATCGTGTTAGCTACAACCGGGCAGAATGTTAAAAATATTTCAGTCGTGAAAACAGCCCATTTCTCCACCATTTTTAGTCATTTTGAGAGCTTTTGGACGGGGATTGAAGGGAGTTTCAACCAAGATCGATTGGAGGTGAGTTTTATGAGTTAAATACATGATCTTATTGAAGAATCATCCTAGAAATTCATGAAAACATAGCCAATTTATAAGAAATTAGGGCTTGAGATTGAAATTCTAAATTTGGAATTTGATGACCCATTTGAGATTCGATTTTGATGAATTTTATATGTATAGACTCATGGCGAGATAAGAAACATTTTGGTGTAAAATTTTCTAGATTTCGAGAAGTAGGAACGGGGCTCGGGTTTTGCAAATTTCATGGTTTTCGACATTTTTTCGAGTCTTTTCGATTGAGTATTATCCCCTTAGCACATTGTGATACATTCGCTCTGATTTTGGTTAGATCAATGCTCGTGGAGGCCGGTTTGAGGGGCAAAGGCATTGCGGCTAGAGATGTCACCGGTTCGAGGTGATTAATACTTGTAAATGATATCCTGAGGGATCAAAACCCCAGATTTGCACATCATAGTGCTGTATTGTGGTGAATTGCATGCCAGATATGAGCGTTGGGTAGAGACCATTGAGGATTGTAACCTGGTCCATCCCGGCTGTTGATTTTACTGCATAATTGACTGAAACTTAGTTGCTGCTATTATGATTTGGGCTGATTGCCATTTTTGGGCTTTGTGCTAGTTATTTAAACCCTGTGGGGGTTATTATCACTGTTTTTATGACACTTAACATATTAAATAATTTCAGTCATGAGTTAAACACTGTTATGAAATACGTAGTCATATTTCTAAATTTTAAAGGCTTAAATTGCATTTTTCTGATATTTTGAGTTAAAAGCTATTACTTGACATTGCCCGAGTGGATCATTTGCATGTTCTGCACTGAGACTGGATCGGGATGCATGCCATAACGATGCTATGATGATATTGCGCTTGGGGAGCCCATCCGGAGTCTGCACTGTGAGGCATTATGATTTGTTGATTATGGGCGCATATAGTGCAGTTCTATTGAGGATTCATAGTGGAAGTCGAGGGGGAAGAGTAATTGAGTGTTGCTCCGTAAATGGAGAATTGGTTATGGCCTATCGGGTTGCGTGTCATATGTTATTTATTTCACCGTGGGTGTAATGAATTGCTTTGATTTCAGACATCAAAAGTGCGTGGTTGTTGATTTTGAGCATAGCGACTTGAGGTGTTTCATGTGTAACAGTGTTTGGATAGGATCGCGCATTATAGCGAGGCTGCGTGGAGTTATGACCTTTCGGGGTATATTCATGTGTTCTATTTTATGATGTGAGACGGGGTCTCATCCTTGTGTTGTGTGATGGCAGTGATGAGCTTGAGGTACAACTCTTTCGTTTGAGTCATTTGTCATGATTTGAGTATGTTCAGACTGGTGCTCATGGGTGCGTATTATGCAAGTTGTGGCTTAGGCCTGTGTTGAGGTATCATATCACCAGAGTGGTGATCGTTGGAGTCATTAATGAATGCGAGTAGATTTTATCTCAACTGGTTAGAAGGATAATATCGAGGTTTGGCCCGAAAATCTGTTGTGGTATTAGCTAAGAAGGAAGCGTTTTATTTATCGTTGGTAGTATATGAAAGTGTTGGAAAGAGACTTTAGCTAATAAGAGGTTTTCTATCGGAATTTAGTTGTTGTGGGCAACTGCTGTGAATAAAGACTGTCGTTTTGAGTGTCTGGATTGTGTGGTATATTATATGATTTCACTTGAGGGTGCAGGTATGGGTTATTACAGTTGCTTCGGGTTTATTCTAGGTATAAATGTGAGGTCCTAATCTTGTGTATGATTTCAAAAATTGCAATGTGGTTCTACGATTTATAGTCTAGATGGACTATGAAATTTTAGCTGTGTTGTATGATCGGACCTATATGAGTTAGGGTGACGTGGGACCACCCCAGGTGTATGCTTGGTAAGTTCATTAAACTATTGGTTGGCTTATAGTACAACTCTAGGTACGCTCGAGGACGAGCGATTGTTTAAGTTAGGGAGGATGTGACGACCCGACCCGTAGTCTTATGTGTTACCATCCTGTTTTCCCCATTTATTGCTTCTTCATATTTCATTATCGTTATGTGGTGTGTGAGAGTTGATTTGGAATGGTTTTGATAAGAAATGAGACCCTTAGCCTCTTTAAGGAAAACTTAAGTTAGAAAATTCAACTGAATGTTGACCATTGAGTTAGAGGGCTCGGATGTGCTTTCCGGTGATTTGGTTTGCTTTGGAGAATGATTTGTAACTTAGGAGTGCGATCGAAATTAATTTTGGAGGCCCGATGTATAATTTGGTTTAAATTGGCGAAGTTAGTATTTTGGCGAATTCCAGTCGATGGGTGAGAATTTGATACGAGGGTCGGAATGGAATTTCGAGAGTTTTTGTAGTTCTGTTAAGTGATTTTGGATGTGTGTGCAAATTTTCAGGTCATTCGAACATCGTTTGGTCGGGTTTTTGATCGAATGTGTCTTTTTGAAGTTTTAAAAGAATTTAGGCTTGAATTCGATGATTTTAGTGTTAATCGAGGTGTTTTGATGATTGAAACAAGTTGGTATGATATTTTAGGAGGTGTTGGCATTTTTGATTGAGGTATCTGGGGCCTCGGGGTGATTTTGGATGGCTAACGGAAATTTTTGAAGTTGGAAAATGCTGCAGAAATGCCGCAGTCAATGCATAACAATTTTGTTCTATGCGATCGCGATGCTCTAATGCGATTGCATAACGTTAGCTACAGTACCCAAGATTTTGTTCTATGCAATCGCAGAGGTTTGGCTATAGTACCCGGAATTTTGTTCTATGCGATTGCATGGTGTTAGCTATAGTGACTATGCAAAATGTTAAAAATATTCCAGTCGTGAAAACAACCCATTTCTCCACCATTTTTAGTCATTTTGAGAGCTTTTGGATGTGGATTGAAGGGAGTTTCAACCAAGATCGATTGGAGGTAATTTTTATGAGTTAAACACATGATCTTATTGAAGAATCATCCTAGAAATCCATGAAAACATAGCCAATTTATAAGAAATTAGGTTTTGAGATTGAAATTCTAAATTTGGGATTTGATGGCCCATTTGAGCTCAGATTTTGATGAATTTTATATGCATAGACTTGTGACGAGATGAGGAACATTTTGGCGTAAAATTTTATAAATTTTGAGAAGTAGACCCGGGGCTCGGGTTTTGCAAATTTCGTGATATTCGACATTTCTTCGAGTCTTTTCGATTGGGTATTGTTCCCTTCGCACATTGTGATGTATTCGCTCTGATTTTGGTTAGATTCAATGTGTGTGGAGGCCGGTCTGAGGGGCAAAGGCGTCGTAGGCTAGAGATTTTATTAGTTCGAGGTGAGTAATACTTGTAAATGATATCCTGAGGGTTTGAAACCCCGGATTTGCATATCATAGTGTTGTATTATGATGAATTGCACGCCAGGTATGAACGTTGGGTAGAGCACCATTGGGGATTGTGACTTGGTCCATCTCGGTTGTTGATTTTACTGCGTAATAGACTGAAACTTAGTTGATGCTATTATGATTTGGGCTGATTGCCATATTTCAGGCTTCGTGCCGGTTATTTAAACCCTGTAGAGGTTATTATCACTGTTTTCATAACACTTAGCATATTAAATAATTTTAGTCCCGAGTTAAACACTGTTGTGAAATGCGTAGTCATATTTCTAAAGTTAGAGGCTTAAATTGCATTTTTCTGATGTTTTGAGTTAAAAACTATTACTTGACATTGCCCGAGTGGCTCATTTGCATGTTCTGCACTGAGACTGGATCGGGCTACAAGCCGTAGCGATGCTATGATGATATTACGCTTGGGCTGTAGGAGCCCCTCCGGAGTTAGTACATACCCCTAGTGAGTGCGGGTACCCAAATGGATCGGGCTGTGCGCCGCATCGGTCATGTGTATTGCATTGCATTCACGCATTGATTGGCATAACATTTAGCACTCTCATATCATTGGCATCCATTCTATTTCTTGCATTGAGTACCAAATACCCTGGTGTTATTTGTTAATATAGTGATGTGCCGAGTGGCTGATTTGTGTGCGGACTTGCACTACTTAATATTGCATTCATATGCTTAACTGTTAATAAGGAAAGAAAGAGATGTTTTCAAAAGAGGTTTTAAAATGATCCAGATATTTTATAAATGATTTTCGTGGAATTACTGTTTTCTAAAAAGGGTTGTACTGTCTTATATAGCATAATGAAGTGTTCTTACGTGATTTCTTACCGCTCAGTTATTATCTACTCTTATTACCACCTCACATTACTCCCTGCACCTCGTGTGCAGTTGCAGTAACTGTTCACCCGGTAGCGGGTTATTAGCAACTGAAGGTATACTGTTGTAGCTGAGAAAGGTGGCCGCCAGCGTTCACGGCACCAAACTTCATCTTTTGCTTCTAAATCTTATTTTGCATATAATATTGGCCATGTAGTGGCGTTCAGTTTTTTTTAGATGCTCATGACTTGTGACACCCTGGTCGGGTTGAGTTGGGTTGTAGTTGACGATTTTAATGTCATTAAGTTGTATATTCTATTCATTTATATTTATTAATTGTTAGAAAGACGATTTAGGTTAGTTGGTTGGCCTTGTCTTCACGAGAGGCGCCATCACGATCAGGTTTGGGAATTGGCTCATAACAGTAATTGCTGAAGTTTTTGTTTTTGTAAGTGGCGAACTTCAGCTCTAGAGTTGAAGTTTTTATTTTATAACTAGCGAACTTCAGTTCTAGAGCTAATTTTTGTTTTATAACTAGCTGAAGTTTTACTTTTGTAACGGGCAAACTTCAGCTCTAGAATTGAAGTTTTTATTTTGTAACTGGCGAACTTCAGCTCTAAAGCTGAAGTTTTTATTTTTCTAACTGGCAAAACTTCAGCTCTAGAGCTGAAGTTTTTGTTTTGTAACTAGTGAACTTCATCTCTAGAGCTTAAGTTCTTGTTTTGTAACTCTCGAACTTCAGCTCTAGAGCTGAAGTTTTTGTTTGTAACTGGTGAAGTTTTTGTTTGTAACTAGAGCTGAAGCTTTTGTTTGTAACTCGCGAACTTCAGCCTTCTTAGAGTTGAAGTTTTAATTGACTTTTCATATAATTCGATGCTAATTTGGTTTGATTGGATTGCCTCTTTCAAATGGTGTCCTGCCACAATCTTATATGCATACTAAAAGTTTGGCTATTCTTCAGAAACAGGTAAATATGATTAAAATTTGTTGATAACTGTTAAGATACTTATTATGTTGCCTCTAGTGCTGCTACATTGAACGCTAAACACTTCATGTATTGCCAATCAGTTGATTAGGAAAAAGATGGTTGAACGTGAAAAGAAGAGTATTAGAAGAAAAGCAAGAAACTCTAAAATCTGTGGTAACATGCAAGCTGTATTCATAAAGATAGATAGTTCTCCTGTTGATGAACTAAAGGTTTCTATCTCCACATCCCATGTCAATTACTGGAACATTTTCACAATCAGCAACTTCAGAAAGGAGTGGCCTATCAGATTGAGGGCGGATATAACTTTGAGGAGGAGAACGAGGAGAAAAGAGGCTGAAGGTGTTTAAATGAATTTTATCTACTATAGCAAATGTTGATACCTTATTTATTTTAAATAAATACCCTTTTAAAAAACTATATTCTATATTATATGTTATTCATTATATTCACCGTCTCTCTATATGCCATAAATGTATTCATATATTTTTTAATTAATATAATTTATTCAGATGTATTATATAATTTCTCTGAAGATTACTATGTTTTGGGATATTTTTCGGTTGAGAATATTTTTTATATCTGAAAATATAAAATTTATGTATTATAATTGAGTTTGTTGAGTTATATTAGGAGTCTATTATGTTAATTGATTCACTTTCCGTTTTAAAAGCAATGTAATTCCCTATTTCATATCGTGAATACAGTCGAATATAATTGAATACAATAATCTGTCTGGCTGTAATCCCATATTTAACTCCATGAATACACTCGAATACAACAACTGATTAGCTGGACTTCACTGATTCACGTCTTTTTTTGCTACTGTATTCATGAATACAATAGCTTAAATACATCAAATACATCTTATAACCACACAAAATGTATCTATAATCCATAATATAGCAATGGTATCTATATAACTAATTAATACCAAAAGATGATGCTTTATAAAAATTTCTCTTGTTTAAAAAGTGGGTACAAGTTATTTTTTTTTTAAAAAAATGGGTATAGATTTAATGAGGGCGACCAAATAAGGCGGGCCCCGTGCACATTTAAATACAGAGTTTTAATTTGAATATTTCACTCTTAAAATCTACATCAATCACACTAAAATTGTTTTCAAAATTGATGTCTATTTTCCTATTTATACCTTCTTTTATCCACTATTTATGAAAAGAAAAAATTTATCATTTTTATTATATCCTCGTTTAAAACCGGGGATACCCAATTCACTGATATTCGACCGGCTCGGTTTAAATTAACATGCCACTCCCAACCGTAAAGAAAAAGGCTCAAACACCACCCTGATCTAAATTCTGTACCAAAAAAAGGGGAAAACGAGTTTCACAATTGGAGTAGCTTGGAAATTGAAATCCCAGTGAAGAAAAATAGAAAATGGTGAGCTTCAATCTTTTCAGAAATGACATTGTTATTTAAAACTTAGAATTACCTCCGATCGCTGCTTCTTAATTCATAAAAATTACTTCTTTTTCACACTAATAGCCAGCTAGCTGTAGTGAAGTTCTTTACCTGATTGGGAAGTAATAAAGATTCAGTTTTCTAGTTTTCTTATAAGGATTTAAGTTATATACACGGACAGTGTAGTGAAATTTAACCTGTTATAGTAGGTTACTTACCATTTATACTAGGTTATCGATCAAATGCTTATTAATTAGAGTTACTTGCAGTCTTTAAGCGACCTAATTGTGTAAAAAAGATTCAATTTTGATAAGGATTTAAGTCATAAATACGCCAACAATGTAGTAATTTTTAAACCATCACTGTAATTTAACCTGATATAGTAGGTTGGTTGGTTATCATTTATTATTGGTTACCAATCAATGATTATTTAACTAGAATTACCTGCAACCTTTTATGTGACATGATTGTGTAAATATTTTTTACACCGTCAGTGCATAGAACTTAAAAGCCGACTGATGAATATATGTTTTTGTACCAAATTAATATGTCATAATAGTGTGTGGAATGAGACTCTGCACCCACTTGCTTAAATTTGTGCTATTGTTCATGGTCAATGTGCATATTTGTATTCAAGACCAAAAAAGTTTTTATTTTTATTTTTAAGTGAGTGTCATTGGTTTTAGGCTATGTTGTGGACCCTCCAAATATGTTGCCGCACTCGTGTCGGATTCTCCAACAACATACGGGGATCCGACGCACGCCCATCAACATTTTTAAAGAGTCCTAGCTACATATATGTTAGGCAACAAATGTAAATGTTGCCTCAATTGGGACATAATCAAGGGCATTCTGATAAAGCGATAGAGAATGATCCAATGATGAAATTACATCACTGTAGTTTATGTGGAATGAGTGCAGAAGTGCACCCAGTACTCCTATGGAACAATGGGAGCAGAAATTAATGAATTTACCTCTACACATAATTCGAGCTGCATTTTTTGCTGAAAAGGTAGATTGCCTATGTTTGTATGTCGGATTGTCAATAGCACAATCACAGAGTGCCAATCGTGTGGGATCCATCATAACATATTTACACATTGAAGTCAGCTGCATGTTTAGTTGCCTTTTGCATACACAACTTGAGGTCTAAGATTGCATTGATTGTCTGATACTCGAACATTTTTGTTAATATATATTTTTTTTTCAAGAAAGATGATGTACATTGCATTTTAGTTGGAATCCTCTGATCATCTGATGCTTGATACAGAAAAATTGCTCTTCATGATTACCAGTAATTCGGAATCAAGAATACTGGGAAGGAACTTACTCAGCATATTCAGATTTTGCTTCCATTTTGCAACTGCATTGCGTTCCAATATCATTGTTAATGTTAACCAAATTAGGCTGAATTTGCCATTGTTAATATACTGATACTGTGATACATCTCAGAAGCTAGCATATGAATTCTCCAGCGAGCAAATGGCCTGAAGATCAACAGTTCAGTAAATGTACTGAAAACTCTTTGATTTTTGCCAATTAGATCTAGAATTTTTTAGTTTGCCTATTCCGAGAAGAAAAGAGAAAATTCTTATTCGAATAGGTGATTAGCATCATACAAGAGGGTTTTTTATGTAGGAGTTTTGAACTACATGAATAAGAAAGTAAACTAATTCTTGCCCCCAAAAGGGCGTCATAGCGGTCAAAGAGTTGGATTGACAACCTTAGAAATCAAGATTCAAATTCCAATAGAGGCGAAACCAGGTAAATTATTTCCATATGTTTAAACCATGGTGAGCAGACTGATTTGTTCTCTATGCTGGTCAGAGGTTGCAAGCATACGATGTTTAGACGATGTTTGGACACTACCGTTATAAAAATATTCACCAATTCTTGCGTTCCCTATTTCTACGACATAATCGTTATGAATCCTACCAAATATTCTTAATTGTTCCATTGACTTTCCTCTTAGCTTTCAATGCATCACCTTAAACTCAAGATGGTAGAACAATTGGATTTGCTAATCGATACTGATAAGTCAGAATATCGGGGAAAGTTACTTTGAAGGAGAAATTATTAGAATTTTTTTCAGTTTAGTTAGCTAAGGAGGTCAAAGGGAGTAATATTGACTAATGTATGAGTTTGACAGGACACTTTGCTCATTACAGAAGCATGTTTTTTGATAATGTTATGTTTTGTCTAGAAAATTGTCAAGGCCTTATATGATACTGTTTTCTGAGTCAAACTTAGTTAGTTTTGGAGCTTGATGATGCAAGCTGATTGTGTTAAAAACTCCCAAATATTCCTTGTGTATATATTAGCTTACTAAATGAGGTATACTTTCTTTTCTTTTCTTTCTAATGACCGAGAAATCGACTATGTCTATCTTCAAATCTCAGTAGATAATGGGCATGCCTCTCTACCCTTCTCCGTTTAAATGAGATGGAAAGTTCAATTGGCTAATTCCATTATAGTTTTTCTGTTTGTCTGTTTTATGTTGCTTGTTTGCAAACGTAATCCTCACAAGTCTGCAAGGTAATTGCTTTAATTTATGTAGCTGTTCTTTGGTACTTTTGGGAAGCAACCATCCTCCATATAAAGGGGAGGTATTATTATTATTTGTGGAAATTTGTCTCCAGATCTTTAGTAAATATTACCTAATACCTGGATCTTTCTGTTTACAGAAGAGAACAGGATCGCAATTTGCTACGAAACCTCAATGTTACCAAGTATCTGGTGTAAATCATATAATTAGTGTAATTTAGGACACCCTGGCTAAATCAATAGCCTATCCAATTTATAGAGAATTTTATATTAAATAAACTCAAGTTCACCATTATGTAATTTAATTAACATCCTAGCATGATTATTCTAAGCCGCTTATTTTATCAATTTTAGTAAATTTGACACTCTCCTCACCTCCGATCCCGAGATGCACAGATATGGCAGAAAACTCCAAAAGAGGATGAGGCCAATTTAGAATATCGGTGATTTAAACAGCTTAAGTAATTTAAAAAAAAAATGTTGGCTATCTATCCTTAAATTTCCTTGCTATCTGTTACCTTCTCTACTTCGCGCCATTATCTCTTACAGATGCCTCACTTTCCTGTGTTGATTTTACCTACTTGGATTATTGGGCAGGAAAAGGAAGCAAAGAAAGAAGCTTTCAGGAAATATCTGGAGGCCAGTGGAGTTCTTGACGCTCTAACCAAAGGTTCTGTCTAACTCTAAATTAGTGTCGATAGTCATCATTCTTTTTTGGTTAATTTTTATCTGAAACAGTCCCATCTCATTTGTGTGTTTTCCTGTCATTCTAGTCCTTGTCGCACTGTACGAACAGAATGACAAACCTTCTTCTGCTCTTGAGTAAGTATTCTTTAGAAACCACCAAACTCATTCTATAGATGATTAACAGCATCGCTTGTGACTATTATGGTGGGGTTGGTTGAAGCACCATCATGGTTTCATCTCAAAATAACATATGTATGTGAAAAGGCACAAAGCTTTTGCTTAAATTTGTTCTTGTCATCTCATGGTAGTGCTGATTATTCTTTTATGATCCTTCTCTTTAGAGAACTTATATGAAACAATTGTTTGATTTCTGATTTTTCAGATTTGTCCAGCAAAAGTTAGGTGGTCCAACGGTGTCCGAATATGAAAAGCTACAAGCTGAGTTATCAGATTTGCAAATCAGATATGATGAACTTCTAAAAGAGCACCAAGAAAAATGCAGGGAGGTATGACCAACCTAGTTCACTGTAATTTCTTAAGCTGTCTAGAAGTGCAGATGACTGTTTTTGTTGTGGCAATTTTTTCTTTTCTGTTATTCTTCCCTCTCTCTTCTTTCTTTCCTACTGGTAATCCTTGTGTGGCCAATTGAATACCTTTCATATCAATTAGTTACCCTCCCTGTGTCTATTTATTGTTTTGGTTATGAAGACAGTAATGCCATTATCAAGTCGAAGTCTGATAATGTGTGGTAATACCACACAAAAATTCAGTGTTTTCTTCATTATGAAACAAACTTAAGTGTTATCTTCTATTGCAGTTAGAGGAATTGAAACACACACAAGTAGAAGCATCAACTAAAGAGCCTAACGTCAAAAATGATGATGATGAAGAACTCAAAAGTACAGTCGAATGTAGTAAAGAGTTAAACAATGCTCAATTCTTTTGAATACTGGAGCTGTTGTATCTCATTTGTTTATGAGAGTTTGTTGTGTAGTTTCTTTCAAATTCCGCACTAACAAATTCATAACATATGTAAAATCATAGTTCAAATATGCTCGTCAGATGAGGTATTACATAAATAGATCCTAATGAAAATATGAGAAACTAAACTACAAATCATTACACAATATTAGTGAACATTTAGCACAAATAAATAGAAGTTCCAAGTGACTCGTGGGTAGCTCTTTGAATTTAGCTCGTGTTATGTAAAATATCAATTATTGGTAGATGGAGTCAAGCTGGAATTCTCACTTGTCAAGATTTCTATGATACCATCTTCTAATTCTTGAGCAATGCCAAAGCTAGAATTCTCATTTGTCAAGACTTCTATGACGCCATCATTTTTAGCAGCATCAAAACCATAGTTCTCATTTGTAAGACTTGTGTGGCACCAGCTTCTGATTGTTGAGCACTGTCAACGGTGAAGTCAAAATATGGCTGATTCACATACCAGCAACACACGAACCAGCAGTAAAGAAAGTTAAGGATGGTAGGAGCCATTAACATAGCATAGTACTTGTCAAGACGACTTGTGTTTATGTCCCCCTTGAACCAGAATCTGAATATAAGGATAAAAATCACACTAATGAATTTGCCAATGCCAGTGACGAATTCTGTGAACTCTGGCTCATACCCTTTCATTGAGTCGGAAAGTTTAGTTTCAAAGATAACTTGGAGCCCACTCGATGAAAGTCCATCCAAGACGAACTGAGGTATTAACCAAAGAACACTCATTTCATTAACGTAAAACGCTACATTATCCTCGTCCACCCATATCTCCATATCATTATGTCTGTATTCTTCGACAAACCAAGCAGCTAGACAACAAAAAAAAGAGCATAACATTCCAAGTATAGTTCTGAACAATGGAGGACTTGGTGTAGTTCCTACCGCGTTTTTGAGTGATTGACATATGATTGATATAATGGAACTTGTGAAGGTTTTGATAATAACAAAACTTACAATTGGGACATGGGAAATTTTTCCAATATGGTCATCCATGACACTAGCTTGTTCGTAAAAGAAGGTGTTTGCTGTAGCCCCTACTAGACTGTATACAAGAAACGTTGATTTCATATCCATCACCTTTGCTACCTCAAAAATGTCAGCAGTTTCAGCTTTCTCTATTGATACTGGGCAAGCATGCAATGGTTCCAAAATGGCAGCTTTGTCTAACCATCTGCAATATGTTTATTGAGATACTGAGTTGTCAAACTTATGATCTAAATATGTCATAACATTTGTGTGGCTATAAGACTTTGTAACACTGGAGGTATATGCTCATAATAACTATTTCAACTTGAAAGAGTACGTTAAACAAAGGGTAACCCGGTGCACTAAGCTCCCATTATGTGCGAGGTCCGGACCACAATGGTCTATGGTACACAGCCTAACCCTTGAACCTCCTAGTCACATAATAACAACTTTAGCAGTTAAGCCAAAAATTCCCCTTTAAAAGAGTAGAAAAAATCAATTTTCAACGGTTGGAGTAGGTAGATCACAGTAGTATGGGGAGAGTAAGTAGTACCTGAGGAATGCAATATTAGGAAGAATCTCTGTATCACTTGTGTTATTCATGAACAACTGATTAGGACAAATTGGGTAATGAAGATGAATCTTTGATATTGCCGCTTTAACAAGCTTGAAAATATCAAGAATGGGGCTAGGAGATGGTTTCTTGCGTTCATATAAGTTTTTCATCCTCTTCGTTTGTTTCTTCGTTAGATCTCCATAGTTGATCAGCTAGAAATGCTTTTAAAGTGACATCTCGCCCAGCTTTACCAAGAGTTAACAACGCCAGTGCCACAAACAACACTTTAATACTTACATACCATAGCATCCCTAGTCCCTGCCCAGAGAATAAAATTTTTTTGCTCAAACAAAACTTTGTGGAAACACAAGAATTCATTTAGATTTTGTCTTCTATTTCTTGCAAGTTGTTGCAATCATACAGGACATGAGCACATTTTAGTTAAAACATGACTTCATGTCTGACTCAAATTGAGTCCAAATGCCATGAGAGACAAAGATTATTCTATTTCGAATAGTTCAAGGCCATTGACCCTTTATTATATGACATGAGCTATTCAGCTAATGGCAGGGCAATTTTGAGGAAAAAGCTAGCCCAGTGCACAAAGCACCAAGTATTCATGCAAGGCCCGAGAAAAGGTAACACTCCAAAGGATGTGATGTTGACGGTCTATCCTAATGCATGCATTACTAGCCTTTCACGGCTAAAACCTCTGACTTATAGGTCACACGGAGACAACTTACTTACTCTAAGGATACTCTTCTTAATTTATAGATAAAAGTCTGCCTAATTTCTAATGTACTGTGACCAAGTTAGCAAGGGAAAAAGTTTTAGGTTAAACTGACCCAAAAATACTTAACTGTGTGATATTGTTCGCAAGATCAACCAAGCTTTCTCTCTCTCTTTTCGGCTCTTCACTCTTGAAGTTGGCAACGGTCATTTTCCCCGGCGACTTTTCTCCCTCCCTCCCCCCTCCGGCGACCAGCCACCCAGGTAAGGTCACCCCCATCCCCACCCACCCCTATCTTCTCTCTCTTCTCTCCCCCTCCCCCCACCCCTAGCCCCCAGCCCCCGCCCCAGCCCCCTCTCCCCTCCCCACCTCACCTCTCATCTCTCTCCCTCTCTTCTCTCCCCCCCACCTGTCTTCTCTCCCCCCCCTCCGCCCAGCCTCCCTAACCTCCGTTTCTCCCCATCCCTCTCCCTAACTCCTGGCGAGTCGCCGGCAGCCCCCCACCCGTTCCCCCGCCTTTTTGTGTGGTTGGCTTTGTGTTTGTGCAGGTTTTTGACGGGACGAGGACAAACGACAAGGCGACTTTGCGGCGTTGGGAGTGAAGAGCTAAGCAACACCGGCCAAGACGTGCAAGGGGAAGCAACACTTGACCCCGGGCGCACCAAAGTCTACCTTTAGGATTTTTTCACCGGGAGTTGGTACCTCCCGCCTCTCGTTTAACCTCTACACCTTTTTCGTACTCTTGCTATCATTTCTTGTGAGGTTTACTCTGTTGCTATCTAGTGCATCCTTTTCGTATCTCCCTTTTGTGCGTGGGTGCGTCATTATTCTCCATAGTCGGTTGGAGGGATAGTGGCCGCAGCGGGGGATGTAAGTGCAAGGTCATGTCCTCGGGGGGTGGGGGCGGTGGCGGTGGCAGGGGTGGGTAAGGGGGGCAGGGACCGATTCTGCGGGTAGGGCGGGAGGCAGGGGTGGGAAGAGGGTAGCGGACGCACATAGGTTAAGGGTCGGGTCGTGGAACATAGGTACTCTGACGGGTAAGTCCGTTGAGTTGGCGAAGATTCTTCAGAAAAGGAGGATCAACATAGCCTGTGTCCAGGAGACTAGGTGGAAAGGGACGAAGGCGCGAGATGTTGACGAGTTTAAGTTGTGGTACTCTGGGGTCGTGAGGGGCAAGAATGGAGTGGGCATCCTGGTGGATAAGGACCTTAGGGAGTCCGTGGTGGAGGTTGGAGGTTAGGCGAGCGAACGATAGGTTGATGTCGATTAAGTTGGTTATCGGGGGTTGCGTCCTCAACGTCATCAGCGCCTACGCACCGCATGCGGGCTTGGATGAGGAGGTCGAGAGGCATTTTTGGGACGACTTGGATGAGTTGGTGCGTAGTATTCCCCAATCTGAGAAGTTGGTCATTGGAGGGGACTTTAATGGCCATATTGGGGCAGATGCTAGTGGTTATGGTGAGGTGCATGGTGGCTTTGGCCTCGGGGTTAGGAACGGAGGAGGCTCTGCGCTGTTGGAGTTCGCTAGGGCTTCCGAGCTTCTGATTGCTAACTCGACATTTCAGAAGAGGGAGGAGCATTTGGTCACCTTCAAAAGTTCGACGGCGAGGACTCAAATCGATTACCTTCTTCTTAGAAGGAGCGATAGAGGTCTGTGCAGGGACTGCAAGGTTATTCCGGGAGAATCCCTTTCAACCCTTCATAGACTCCTAGTGATGGATGTCGGAATCTGGGTGAAGAAGAAGCAGAGGGGTGCTCGGGGCCAACCGCGAATTAGATGGGGTGCTCTAACTAAAGAGAAAGCCCAGGAGTTGGAGAGAAGGTTAGTCGAGGGTGGAGCTTGGAGAAGTTCTGGGGTAGCAGACGCAATGTGGTCAGAGACGGCGAATCTGGTTAGGGAGGCAGCACAGGATGTTCTTGGGGTAACCAAAGGTTATCTAGGCAGACATCAGGACGACTGGTGGTGGAACGACGTAGTGCGAGGAAGAATAGAGGTGAAGAAAGCTGCTTTTGCGAAGTTGGCAGGGAGCACAAGCGAAGAAGAAAGGAGGGTGAACAGAGAGAGCTATAAGGTGGCAAGGAAGGAAGCGAAATTGGCTGTCACGGAGGCTGAAAATGCGGCTTTTGGTCGCATGTACGAGGAATTGGGGGAGAAAGGCGGGGACAAGAAGTTATTCCGGTTAGCCAAAGTAAGGGAAAGGAAGGCGCGGGACCTAGACCAGGTTAGGTGCATCAAGGACGAAGATGGTAGAGTCCTGGTGGGGGAGTCTCAAGTCAAACAGAGATGGCAGGCGTACTTTCGAGACCTTCTCAACGAGGAGGGGGACCAAACCATAGAACTAGGGGAGCTGGGGCATTCGGAGCGTCATAGAGACTTCGGGTACTGCAGGCGCATTAGGGTGGAAGAGGTCGTGGGGGCTTTGCGTAGGATGAGTAGAGGTCGAGCGACCGGGCCAGGACGAAATCCCGGTGGAGTTCTGGAAATGCATGGGTAAGCCAGGAGTGGAGTGGCTCACCAGGTTGTTCAATGCGATCTTCAGGTCCAAAAGGATGCCGGAGGAGTGGAGGTGGAGTATAGTGGTGCCCTTGTATAAGAACAAAGGGGATATCCAGTGTTGCAACAACTATAGGGGCATCAAATTAATAAGCCACACCATGAAGGTCTGGGAGCGGATGATCGAGGCCAGAGTAAGGGAGTCGACATCTATTTCCGTGAACCGGTTCGGTTTTATGCCGGGCCGGTCCACTACAGAAGCTATCCACCTTGTCAGGAGATTGGTGGAACAGTTCAGGGATATGAAGAAGGACCCGCACATGGTGTTTATCGACTTGGAGAAGGCGTATGACAAGGTCCCTAGGGAGGTACTATGGAGGTGCCCGGAGGCTAAGAGCGTGCCGGAAGCCTACATCAGAGTAATCAAGGACATGTACGATGGAGCTAAGTCCGGGGTTAGGACAGTGGGTGGCGACTCAGACCATTTCCCGGTGGTTATGGGGCTCCATCAAGGATCTGCGCTTAGCCCCCTCTTGTTTGCCTTGGTGATGGATGCTTTGACGCGGCATATTCAAGGGGATGTTCCTTGGTGTATGCTATTTGCTGATGACATAGTCCTGGTAGACGAGACGAGGGTCGGTGTTAACGAGAGGCTAGAGGAATGGAGACGGACTCTCGAGTCTAAGGGGTTTAAACTAAGCAGGTCTAAGACAGAATACCTGGAGTGCAAGTTTAGCGCTGAGTCGAGCGAAGTGGGAGGGAGCGTGATGATTGGATCTCGGGCCATAGCCAAGAAGGATAGTTTCAGATACCTTGGATCGGTGATCCAGGGGGATGGAGAGATAGACGGGGATGTCACTCACCGTATAGCGGCGGGGTGGTCGAAGTGGAGGCTTGCATCAGGAGTCTTGTGTGATAAGAAAGTGCCACAGAAACTCAAGGGGAAGTTTTATAGAGCTGTGGTTAGACCTGCCATGCTGTATGGGACGGAGTGTTGGCCGGTGAAGAAATCTCACGTTCAGAGGATGATGGTGGCAGAGATGAGGATGCTTAGGTGGATGTGCGGGCTCACCATGTTAGATAAGATTAGGAACGAAGTTATTCGGGAGAAGATGGGGGTGGCCCCAGTGGATGAGAAGATGCGAGAGGCGAGACTTCGGTGGTTCGGGCATGTGCGGAGGAGAAGCCCCGACGCCCCGGTGAGGAGTTGTGAGCGGCTAGCGGTGGTCGGTGTGAGGCGAGGCGGAGGGAGGCCTAAGAGATACTGGGGAGAGGTAATTAGACATGACATGGCCAGGATGCGGATTTCCGAGGACATGACCCTTGATAGGAAAGTCTGGAGGTCTAGTATCAGGGGTTGTAGGATAGGGGTTTCTAGATTTTCCATACTCCTTTCCCGAGGTGTGAGGCGTGGTAGGGCCGCCCATAGATGATTAGTTGTGTTCTCTTTTGGTAGCCATTTCTGGTAGTTACTGTTTTGATATCATTGCATGCCTGTTTCTTTATGGCACATATGCATCTTATGTTTAGATAATTTTTATGAGGTGTATGCTGGAGTAACTAATGCGGTTTTTATTTTTGTTTTTTGTTGTTGTTTGCCTTTTTTCCATGCGCCGAGGGTCGATTGGAAACAGCCTCTCTGCCCTTTCGGGTAGAGGTAAGGCCTGTCTACATATTACCCTCCCCAGACCCCACCTTGTGGGAATATACTGGGTTGTTGTTGTTGTTGTTGTGTGATATTGTTCGCTTTGAACCAATCCCGCATGATTTTTCTCATAAGATCTCACATTATTAAGAATATCCTAACACCTTATAAATAACTTTTTTATCTTTTCTACTTTTTATATGTAATTTTGATCACACACCCAATTAAACAAAAAAAAAAAAGAAAAGAAAAAGAAAAGAGACTTACCAAAATAAAAGCTGTATTGGTGAAGAGAATTACGTATAAGCGACCAAAGAAGCAGTCAGAGAGTTGTGAAACCACATTACCACAATGATAAGAATGGATGAGAGTCCTTCATGCACATTCACCATTTGAGCTGCCTTTGGTAAGTTCACTGCCCAGTCATTCGTCAAATGTGTTATAAAAATGGATAGCATACTGTATTCTACAACACCATGTATGATGATCAAGCCTGATTTCATTCCGTGGGAAAAAGAAATTAATAAACGAAAAGTCAGTAGTAGTTAATTAAGAGCTATGTTGCACGGACTCTCCAAAATCATTACGGCACCCGTATCGCATGCTCTAAAAATAAACTATTTTTAGAGGATTCGGTACGTATCCGACAATATTTACAGAAATTCCGAGCAATATAAATTAGCAGAGTTGAAAAAAGAGGAGGAAAAAAACATAAAAGAAAAAGCATCCACCTGAGAAGAAGATAGGTGCTTTGGAAGGGAAAGCAACTTTACGATACCATTCAATGGCTAACTGGCTATATCTAGAAAACATTATGATTTCAAGATAACAAAAACGTGGAAAACCAGCTAGCTCTCTTGTTTAGCCACTAATTAAGCTTCCCAATTTGTTTGGCGATCCTTATATATACATTAATCATTATACAATAATCTTCTTATAGCTGACTTCTAATACCCTTAACGAAATTCTTTTTTTTTAATTGTTTTACTTTCTTTAATACATTAATCATCAATTTTGGACAAATAGGCACTACAACATTACTGTAACGACCCAACCGATCGTTTTGAGCTACGGCGCGTCATTCAGCAGTTTGAGGCCATGAGCAGCTTCATCTCAAGTATATTGACTTGTGTGTATAGTCAGAATTAAAATTCAAGAAGTTTGGAGTCAAATTTAAATGAAAATTCTCATTTCCGAAGCTTAAAATTGAAGAAATGAACTAGGATTGGAATTTTGAGTATACGACCTCAGAATTGGGATCTAAAGGTTCCAACAGGTTCATATGATGATTTCGCACTTGGGCGTATGCCCGGATCGGGTTTTGGATAACCCGGGAGCGTTTTGGCGCATATTATGGAAGATAGCATTTTAGAAGAAATTGCATCAGTTTGGTTTAAAATGCATTTTAGTGTTATTGATGTCCGTTTGGGATTTCGAGACTGGGAGTAGCTCCGTATGGTTATTCTGGATTTGGGAGCGCGATCGGAAGTGAATTCGGAGGTCCGTAGGTCATTTTGGAGTCGTTTGGCTAAAGATAGAAAATTGAAGGTTTTTGAGAAAATTTAACCGGAAGTGGAAATTTTGATATCGGACTCGAAATGCAAATCTTATGGTTCAGATAGCTTCGTTAGGTGATATGGGACTTAGGAGTGTGTCCGGAATATTTTTGTGATGACCGGTGTAGAATTAAGCTTGAATTGGCAAAGTTAGTATTTTGGCGAATTCCGGTTGATAGGTGAAATTTTGATCCGACGGTCGGAATGGAATTTCGAAAATTTCTGTAGCTCTGTTATGTCATTTTGGACTTGTGTGCAAAATTTAAAGTCAATCGGACTTGATTTGATAGGTTTCGGCATCGGAAATAGAAGTTGGAAACTTCAAAGTTCATCAAGCTTGGATTGGAGGTTAATTCATAATTTTTGCGTTGTTTGATGTGATTTGAGGCCTCGAGCGAGTCCATAATGTTGGTGTTATTGGTCGGGGTCTCGAGGGTCTCGGATGTGTTTCGGATGCCCAACGGGTCATTTTTGGAAGATTTTTGCCGTTTTGAGCATAAATGTAATGATCCAAAGGTCTAATTTTAGTACTAGAGATCCAAATTTGATTTCGAGACTTTGAGAATTTAAATCATGAATTATAGGACTGATCTGGAAATTTTGGTTCAATTTCATCGAGTCGCGATTGGGTTTTTGACGCGAAATGTGAGTTAATTGTTTAACGAGCGAAATTGATGTTAGACTGAGAAAATGAGATCCAAATTCAGTATTTTTTGAACCACTGGATCCGTATCGAAATTACGGAGCCATAGGAAAAAGAATCGTCGAATTTCGAGTTCGTATGATGGAGTTAGAACCATTTTGGTGCAAAATGACTATGCTGCAATTTTTTTGAAAAAGCTACTGCGTTTTATGAATAGTGAACAGTAACCGCGCGTGAACAGTAACCGCGCGCGGTAAACAGTGAACAGTGTCCCACGCGCATGAACAGTGCCGCACGTAAACAGTACCGACGAAAATTCTGGGCAGTATATCCGCGATTTTTGGGTCATTTTCCTCCATTTTTTTGAGCAACTTGAGAGCTTTTGGGCAGAAATTGACAGGGAATCGCTGGGATATCATCGGGAAATCATCGGGGATAAGTTTCTTGGCCTTAATTTGTTAGTTTATCTTGAAATCCGTAATTATTTCACTGTTAATGGAGGATTAATGGAGGGTTTTAGCCCTAGGCCTAAATTATAGAAAATCATTGATTTGAATGGGCAAACGGAGTCCGATTTTGATAAATTTTATATGCACGGACCCGTGTTGAGATAAGGAACCCGAATATATAACTTTCATAATTTTTCGAGAAGCGTACCGAAAGTCGGGTTTTGGCAACTTGTGGGTTTTGGTGTATTTTGAATTGTTTCGATTGGGTAATGCCCAATTGGCCTATTTTGATGTAATTCTATTGATTTTTATCAGATACTACACCTGTAGAGGTCGATATTCGTGGCAAGAGAGTTGTCTCTTAGCGATTTTGTACCGGAGTCGAGGTAAGTGGCTTGTCTAACCTCGTGTGGGGGAACTTTCACCCCTAGGATATTATGTGATAGTTTAAATGCCTTGTACGCGAGGTGACGGGCGTGTACATGCGCTGGTTGTTGTTAACACACACTTTACTTGAATTGTCCGATTAGTGATATTCCTGCTCTTAGATGATAAAAGCATTACTTTTACCCGGTATTAGTTAGAAAAGTATGAATAGCTAGGATTCAACATGTCTAATTGCCTAGTTAACTTACTTGAACTTCTTGATAAATTGTTGGCACTAGTTTCGGTGAAGTTGTAGTTAAACATATTATATTCTCTTTGTGCGTTCCTTTATTGTCTGTATTGGTGGACTGCGGGTTTAATTCCCGGAGACCCAGGGCTGTGGGTTCGATTCCCAGAGACCCGGAGTGATATTGGTAAGGACTGCGGGTTTGATTCCCGGAGATCCTGAGTTATTAGTAGGGACTGCGGGTTTGATTCCCAGAGATCCTGAGTTATTGGTAGGGACTGCGGGTTTGATTCCCGGAGATCCTGAGTTATTGGTAGTGAATACGGGTTTGATTCCCGATGATCCCGAGTTATTGGTAGGGACTGCGGGTTCGATTTCCGGAGATCCTGAGATTTATTGAGCCATGGGCTGCGGGTTCGATTCTCGGAGACCCAGGGATACTGTTATCGGGACTGCGGGTTCAATTCCTGTAGCTCATGGATTGTTGGTTATGGAAAGGGACTGTGGGTTCAATTCCCACAGGTCCTGGACTTGCTGATTGAGTTTTATTGAGTTATTTACTTGCTGCTAGCTTAAATTGTAGACGGTTGCAGAAATCACTTTACTGTCGTCATTTCAGATTCACTATTATTTAAACTGTTTGTCATTGTTATCATCATTATATTATTGTTCTCTCAGTAGGGCCCTGACCTTCCTCGTCACTACTCCATCGAGGTTAGGCTTGGCACTTACCGAGTACCGCCGTGGTGTACTCATGCTACTCTTCTGCACACTTTTGTTGTGCAGATCCAGGTACATCAGGACAGGCTCATATCAGGTGATTCAGCAGCACTTTGGGAGACCTCGAGGTATGATCTGCTACCTCCGCGGATCCGGAGGCCCTCCTTCTATTCTGATAGTATTAGTAGATGTTTTCCTTCATTTCGTTGTTAGATATTCTTTACACATAGAGCCACGGTTGTATACTCTCTTTTAGTCTGTGTTGCCCGTGGGATTCCGGGTCTTGGAGGTGTTTTATACAGTGTGTTTGATGGGTGTATGTGCCAAGCGGCACGGATTACATTTCCTTTTATACTATTTTCTGTTATTTCTTAATTAATGTTCATAAAATAGTATATTCCGCAACGTGTTAGGCTTACCTAGTCGTGGGGACTGGGTGCCGTCATGACATGTTCACGATTGGTGAACTAGGGTCGTGACAATTATGCATCTATAGCTATGAAAAACATTGTAGCTATATATGAAAATTTTCGTGGCAAAACACTTTAGCTATAATATTTTTTTCCGTAGCATTCGTAGCAAAATGTAGCGTAGCAAAATGTCAGCTACAGACTTTATATGATCCGTGGCTAAGGACTAATACTTATTGCCACGGAATCTTTTATGTTGTAGCGATGATAGTAGAAGGTTTTTGCTACAAACAGAAGTACTTGTAGCAAGTGATTTTATTCTTTTGCCACGACGAACAAATTTGTAGTTATCTTCATATTGTAGCCACGAAATGTTGTATTGTAGCAAAAGATTAATTTATTTGCTATGCAAACTCAAATTTTGTGGCTATTTCTAGAGCTTAATCTCGTGGCAATAATACTCATGTTTAGCTACAATTTAAAAAATCCATAGCTATGAATTGAAGTATTTGCCATAAACCTTTTTCATATTGTAGCTAATATTCCATACTTTTAGTCATATATATAAAACTATAGCAAATAATTTTGATTATTTGCTACGGAAAGTGAAAATGAATAGCCATGTTCTTGATACGTGGCTATTGTAGAAGTATATGTTTAGCTACAAATTGGAAATTTCATAGCTAATATTCTATTCTCTTTTGCCATGAAGCATAAAATCGCAGCAATAATTTTTCTTCATTTTGCTATGGAAATAAAAATATATAGCTATATTTTTATTATATGGCAATATATATGTTTAGCTACAAATTTTTAATACTAATTATAAAAATTTCAAAAGCATTATTAGCCAAATAATTCATATAAAGCCTATTTAGAAATACAATTAAATTTTAACAGTGAAACACATAGGCAATGGTTGCATAAGATCTTCAATTACGTAATAAACACAATAAATTAATAAACAAAATTAACAAAGATTCAACAATGTCATTCCAAATATTAAAACATTGTTTGAAACATATCAATAAGCTTTTACAAGAGGAAAATATTATTCATGTGCTCGTCGACCTTGATGCTTTTATAACTCCTCCACAGGCTGCAATAACAATAGAAAAAAAAAGTAAATAACTAAATGATTCAAAGAAGTATTTTTTTATATAAAAAATTAAATTTTATTTTGAATATGAATATTACCTAAAAAAAATCACATATATACTAAATTACATAGTAATAAAAGTCTAATAATTTACTTACCGTTAGATCTGTATCATTTTGTTGAAGACCTTGTGCTGCAAGTATCATTCGAAAATTTTTTTCCCATTGTTTATTCATCTATGCTAGTTGATTATTCATATCTTTCTTGATTTCTTCAACTTGTTCCTTAGCTTCCCTTTTAACTTCTTCAACACGCTCGTTTGCCTCTTTTCTGGTCAATTCTAGTTGCTTTATAAGTTGTACTTTTGTTGGTCTACCACCAAAATATTCACTGATATTTTTTCCGGGTCCATACGCACGAAGATATCCATTTTTTTCGGCCCCGAGTACTTTTTCGAAGATATCATCATCATTTAAAGAAATTTCTCCTTCTTTTTACTGCTTTTTAAATTGGTCAAATTGGTCCTACAATCAAAAATGCAAATCAATCAAATATAAATACAAATGTGTAATATAAAAGGAGATAAGAAGAAAAGAGAACATATTGACGTTGCAATAACATCTTGTTGAAAAGCATCAACTTGTTTTCCTTTTTTTCTCTTGCGGGATTCCATAAAAACTTAAACACGAGAAGGAGCTTTTTCATTTTCTTGCTCCTGCGGAAAAATAATCATTATCATTAAATGAATAAAATATGTGAATATAGTTCTTCTAAATTTATTCTAAAAATATTATTACAACGCACATACCATTTCGTATCTAAGTCTTGCATAACTTTTGGTCCCAATATATGGAGGCAAAGAACGTTTCGATCTATTGTCTTGTTTTGTGTGCTCTTCTTCTAAATGAAAATTAAAAAAAAATCAAGAACATTAGTTACTAAAGAAAAGCCAGTGATAAAAGTGAGCTTAATATGCCCTTGGATTAACTCATAAAAACAAGCAAATCGAAATGAAATACAAAGACAATAAAAGTATCGTGCTCTTATATACGAAAATGTTAGTGATAAAAGAGAGCTGAATTTTGTTTGGAATCCAAACTATGAATCACAAAAATAATAATTCAAAGTAAAACAGTTTCAATTATCTCAAACACGCCCATAATTAATTATCCTAAATAAATTTGAGATCCTAAAATATGAAACACATAATAATAAAAAGGAAGAAACAAATTAATTTACAATTTAAATACCTGAAAGTCGGCATCACTCCAAAGATTGACCAAATATTTCCATTCATCTGCTGCAACAAGTTTAGGCTTGTTTCGTAGGCGAAGTTGGTAATTTGCTTTTGAATCAAAATACTTCTTCTTCAACTTGTACCTATAGTCTCTATAGAGGTCACTCATTTTGCTAAGAATTGCGCTTTTTCTTCCCTCGGGCATATCGCCATTAAACTTTTACTATATATAAAAAAATACAATCAAAGTTTATAATCATATATTCTAGTAATTGTTAAACCATAAGAAATTATAAAATATTACAAATTATTAGTTCGTTAGTTTTTCTTACCAAGATAATTTTCCACATATGGTCGATCTTATCTTGCTCAATCTCTTTCCAACCATTTACTTTTAAAGGACAACAAGTTCAACTTCTAACTGTTTGTCCCAAAAACCAAATTAATTTGCTTGCATTCTCACCGATAGCTTGATGATCTTCATCAAATTTCACTGGTAATTTTTGTCCCTCATGTAAGTTAATTATTTCCGCACACCGTGTAGGACCTCTAGTTTTTCTTTTCATAACGTTGGAACCTATGAAGGTTGAATAAATAACGTCAAGTAAAAATACCAATATAAGTAATTAAGATCAATAAAAATAGTGATTACCTGCTGAATTTGCTGATTCATGTGCTCCTACAACTGGTTCTGTCACCTCTTCAGATTCATTGCCCCTAGAACTATTTTCTCCAAGAGAAGTACTCATAAAAATATCATTTTTCAGCAGTGTACAGATCTCAATAGGCTTTTCTTTATGCATTCTATAACTAACAAGCATGTTTTTAATATCTTCATCGTCATGGCATTCAACTAGCCCATCATAATCACTAATAATTCTATCACCTCTCAAATAAAAAAACTTGTCTCCCTCACAAATATTGAAGTTACAATACTCTTTTAAATCATCCAATAGGTCAAAAAAAGATATAAAATCAACATCAATGTTTGTTTTCTTCAAATGACCACCTACATATTTTCTAGAAGGGAAGAATACAAAATGGCCACCATAGTGATAGCTAATTTCTTTCTCCCTTATTATGTCTGCGCTTCCTAAAAAATTATTGAAGATGAATTAGCTAAATATGAATAAACAAAGACACAAGTTTATATAATGTGAAAAAATATTTAATGACAAATTTAATATTACACAATAATCATATTACAATTACCCGGATAAACAAGTTCTTCTACAGGTTGCGTGAGCATGTTTTCGTCAATAGACGGCTTCTTAGAACTCTTAACAGGTGGCGGGGTAATAAACGCGACTTTAATGGAGAAGTAGAAAGAAGACCTCCTCCTGAAATTCTCTCTGGTGATGATATTTTAAATCAGTTCGCTAGCTTGGAAGACATTAAATTTGGTAAGACCCAGAAGAAACAAAGGCACAGAAAGGGTAAAGCCACTCATAACTGGAGGAAGAAAAGCATATTTTTCAGACTTCCTTATTGGAAAAATAATTTAATACGTCATAATTTAGATGTCATGCACATTGAAAAAAATGTGTGTGACAATATTATTGGGACGTTATTAGATATGGAAGGAAAAACAAAAGATAATCTGAATGCTCGTCGTGATTTGAAAGAAATGGGTATAAGAAGAGATTTGCATCCAACTCAAAGAGATGGAACATAGTATTGTCACACCTCCCTTTTTTTTTACTACCCCAACACTTAAAAGCGTATAAATACACTCGTAGGGTATACCCCGACGTTCAATTACCCGAAACGGATAAAATAACGCAAGGGAAGGAGTTTTTCCAATTAAAGGACAATCGGTTCGGGATTTTATTAGAGATTAATCAGAGTCGCCACTTGGGAATGACAATGGTGTCCCAAGTCACCGGTTAATCCCGAATCCGAGGAATTTTGACTCTTAAAAATGTCTGCGAAGCAGAGATCCGGATAAGGAACTCCGTTAACCCGGGAGAAGGTGTTAGGCATTCCCGGATTCCGTGGTTTTAGCACGGTCGCTCCACTGTCGTTCTTGACTTTTGTTTGACTCAATTATAGATTTTAACAACATAATGCGCTTTTACGTTAAGTATTATTTTTTAGGAATTTGCGGTATCGCGAAAACACGCCTCGAGTCATACCGCAACCAGTACGCCTATGACTTTTGGTGTATTTCAACTTTACCGGGATTTGGATTTGAGTCGCACCAAGTGCACACTCGTTCATAGGAAGGTATATTAAAATCGTGCCTTAAGATAGTCTATATCGGCTTTTAACTTTGGGAGAGGCTATGGAATTCGCTATTAGCCTCTCCGGTTCTACTATGTTATCTTATTACTAAATGGGGGCCCCGCTTGTTATTCGGGCGAGGCTTGTCCCAATTTAATTTTAAAGTCCGATCCTATTTTTGTTCAACTACATTTGCTATATATTGTTTTTGCCTTATTCGTATTGCTAACACTATAGTAATCCAGGCCCGTTATTTCTGTTGTTTATTGGGCCTGGGCACTTCACTTGTTCAGACAGCATTCGATTCACCCAGGCCTCCGAGACCCAGGCTTGTTTTTGAGCTTTTAATCAGCGAACCAATCAGTTTCATATTACAGTTCAGGCCCACGTTACACGTAGGGCCCAAACCAAAATTGTAATAACAAAAGTATATCACATAATTCATATGAAGAATCAAATACTTAGAAAACGAAATCAGATCATTTTATTCATTTTTCAGAAGATGAAAACCACTATACAATATAATCAATACTTACACCAGATTACTACTAATTAATCTATATATGACTGGACTACCGTTGTTCCTTTGTTTTCTGCCAAAGAGCCTATAACATCGTAGAACTACTTATACTAAGAAAGGAAGAAAAAGTGATTCAACTATATAAGACAGTGCTTAATCAATCTAATTATTTACTAATGTCAACTAAATTATCCCAGACTAAGTGATCTATTCATATGTACACAAGTATATTATTGATTCTAGTTTAGTTCAGCTTATGAGATGTCACGAACCCAGTCGCGAATGAACTACTACTTCTTCTAACTATTCTTCTCTTTTGACTTGTTATACAACTTTATGGCTATGTTTGAACACTGATTTGAACACCAAACTAAACCCGTTTTAACATCATCACAGCCAATTTTACTCCTCCTCTTTTAAACTTACTCAAACATTAAAATTAGTTAACGAAACAGATTAGCTAAGTGAACTTATTATTACTAATGCATGCGAGTGAATTGATTGACTCTGGTTTTAATGGTATTCCTATTTAACTAAGTGATGGGTGATCTACGACTACACTACCGTTACACTACTATTATACTACCGCTATTACATATTTTTGTTTCTGTTTTCATACTACTACATGCTTCACTACATGAAATTTAGATCTAAACTATATTAAACTATCAATCAAAGAGATAAATTGAACTACAGCAGAACAGTTAATTTCAACATCTTGAACTTCATTCCATTTGAGCTTTAACAATTACATCTTCAGTTGAACAAGGGAATGTACCTGGTTCAGCAAAATGGTAGCCGATGAGTTCTAAGGGAATTAAAAGATGAGCAAGGCAGAGACTCAAGCAGCAAATGCAACAGTAAAAATTGAATCTCCAAGGAGTAGAAAACCACGGCAACAAGCAACAGAATCCGGACAGAAAACCCAAACCAATTCGAGCAAAAGAACCCAGCAAAACCAAAAGAAATAAGCAAGCTCTAATCCGAGAATTCCCAGAGAAATTATTACTGAATTGTTATGTTTTCTCTGATCTTTCTTCTTAACAGCTAGCCTAGAAAATGATTTTTCAGATTGCTAAAAAATTGGAACCCCCTTTTTCAGCCCTTCTTAGAGGTATATATAGTTGTGGTAAGGGCTAAAAACTTGGGGAGAAAGTATGGGATTAATCCCACTTCTCCCCCTCCTAAAATTATGAAATAAACACTTTAGTCCCTAAATCAGTTACCAGATATCCTTCCAGCATGTGCTGGAAGGTTTTAAAGATTCTTTTTAGGGGCTTTTTACCAATGTGACCTTAGGGGTTTGAGATTTTTACAGATTTCCCTTTTTAGGGAGACCATTATACCCTTGAATCTCTGCAAAATTGCAGAAATCAGGGGTACAAAGGACTCCCTTACCCTCTTAGGTTCTAACTATTTACTATTTTACTTTTTAAACTCCCAATTGTGCCCCTAAGGGCACTGCTTATTTACTAGCTTACCTAGGTTAAATGCATCCTTTGCACCTATTTAACTAACAGCCAGCCCTTGCATTGGTATTTAAGGACTGGCCAGATTTATTTTAAGGGACTATTTCAATTTTAGCCACTTGTGGATCTATTTCAGTTAATTAAGACCTTTTATTTCAAATTTAAGTTAATTGCAGGCATAGCCTGCTTTACTATTAAAAGTAACTCTTTTAAAATCTAGCCAGTCTCAAGTTGAGACTTAGCTTTGGCTATTAAAGCCAATTACTGAACAGTTGGGCCTAAAAACCTTTACAGGTTTGGCCATTTTACTGTTCAGGGCTCTGAAAAGAGCCTGGGCCAGTCTGCATTTGCAGACATAGCCATTTTGCACAACCAGCCACTTTTAAAGTGGGCTGTGTGTTAGGGCCTTATAGAATAGGTCAACCCTTTGCAAGGTTAACCATTCTTAGGCCAATTATTTAACTTATAACCTGTTTTTGTTCATTTTAAGTTCTATCCTATTTAAAAACTAGCCATTTATGAAATCTTAGCACTAACAACTATAACCAATTCCACTAAGATTGAAGAATGTTAATCAAATAACCATACCAACAAGAACTACTGAAAACTCAGTCATCTTAACAAGTATTGCACACATAGTCACATAAGATCAAACAATGTGCATCAATCAATCAAAACTCAGAAGGGACAATTTGATAGGGTTGAATCTTAATCAATCAATTCACATTACTTAGTTTCATGTGACAAAGTGTCAATCAATATCAATTAGACTTAATTACAAGCAGTTTATGTCAGATGATACATTGAAAAACCTCAAAACCTCTAAGGTTCATGGCATAGACATACACAGAAGCTAGACTCTCACAAACAATCAGTAAGAGATGAAACATGGCTTAATCAGACATAAGGACCACAGAATAAGTAAAACAAGGTAGCCAGAATCCATTTTCAAGTATTAACCCTAACCTAGATGTATATAATAAAGCATAAAAAGAGTCATGAGAAAATAGTGGAGAAGAAACCCAACATTTATCATGCCAAGTAACAGAGAAAGAAGTAAAATCAGACTAACATGCTTGAACAGAAAAAGGTGGTATAGACCACTTATTAGAGTCAAATCATGGTTTTAATCAGGAGATGTAGGGGAAAAGATGAAGTAGAACAAACCAATATAGGAGACCAACAGTTATTCCTAGCACTAAGACTAATCATGAAAAAGACTAGAAGAGAAGACTCATTCAAACTTATTGAGAGCTAATAAAGGTAGACTAATACAGGATGAGAGTCAAAGCTTAAACATGCAAAAGGAGATGTCGAAGACCAACAAGATGGATAGGCCTAATACTAACAGAAGAGAAAAGACAAAGACAAAAGAAAGATATCCAAGTCAATTCTTCAAATTAGAACAAAAGCCCAAACCAACGAGATAACAGTATAAGATAGGAATAATAATGACTAGACAACTAACATGTGAAGAATCATGAAGAGAGGAACAATCATGCTGTTGAAGACTAATAGATCAGAAATCACAATAAAGATGAAGAAGCACAAGATGAAACATAGGTCTTTTGACTTGGAAGAAAAAGAGCATGATTTGCAGCAGACAGAACAGAAGAAAAACAAGATGAAAAGCGGATTCTAGAAACAAAAACAGTCAAAACAAGAACATAGCATGATGACGAACAAGATGAACAACAAAAAAAAACCTAATACTAACTAGATCTTTCAAGCCACAGAAACAAAATAGTCAAAACATGGAGATAAACAAGATGAGCAAAAACCCTAATACTAACCAGGCTCTTCGAATCAGAGAGACAAAATAGATAGCATAGAAAAATATCACAGAAGATAAAATTAAAAAAAAAATGAAAAGAAGCAGATAGATTCACAGAGTGAGGGGACTTAGCTTAGCGGGGCCTGTCCCCCGAGCTTCCTATTCCCTTCACTCTTCTCATCCTCTCTCGAACTCTTTCCGACTCCTTTTATCCTCTTTTTCTTATTTTCTTTTTCTTTATTTCTTTTCTGTTTTTCATTGTTTGGCTTCAAGATGAAGCCTTTTGGGTTTTTGGTTTGAAGGGGGGTGTTTGGGAAGGCAAAAAGGGTGGATCTTGAAAGGGTTTGAAGTTCTGAGTCGCCGGAGTTAGGTTTCCGGCGACCTTCTTCGGGATATTCGAGAAGTTAAAGGGATATTCGAGGGGTGTGGCTAGTATGGTTGGATAGATCGTGTGAAGAGGGATCGAACGGCGTTGGTTTGGAGGTGAGATTCATACTTTGGGTGGTCACCGGTGTAGCTCCGGTGACCGGGACTTGAAGAACAGGGTTTGTTTTTTAGGGTTCTGGGTGTGTGATGAGGTGAAGAAGAAAGAGAAGAAGAAGAAAAGAAGAGAGGAGGGGTTGAAGGGAGCCGGCGACCACCGTGGAGGGTGGTGGCCGCCATGGCGATCTAGGGTTTCTTGGTGAAGACGGTGAAGACGAAGAGAGAAGAGAAGGAGCTTGGGGCGGCTGGTCTTTAGGGCATGTATGTAATGGCCCAATTCGTTCAGACATAACCATTATATAGGTCGTCCGTCTTAGGTAATCCAGACCGTCCATCTGATGGAGATCAACGGCTCTCAATAGCGTTACTTATACGACGTCGTTCCATTACTAAAGAGACCAATGGTCTCTTCCGTTAGATCATCTCAGATGGACGGTTCAGATTTAATCTCCCATCCCCGTTAATTAATTAAAAACCGTCCCTTTTCTTAGCCGTTGGATTCAGCCTGATGAACGGCTGAGATGGTGTCCTCTACATGGATCAGACGGGCTATCTCTGGGCCAATACATTTGGGCCTCTCAATACAATTCAATTGGCCCATCCTTATTATACACAACCTATTTTTTGTATTTTCTGATTTTAATGATTTTTATGTATTTTCATTTATACTTTTTTTTCTTTTTCTTTTATGGAAAATTATAAAACCTAATTTCCTACTTACTCTAATTATTTAGTAATTTTTGGCAATTTTCTGCTATTTTTTCCTAATTTCTACTACTTAACATTATTTTTTCCATTTTTCTTAAAATCTAACTAATTAAACTAACAAATTAATTACCTAGCCTATTTTTTGATTTTCTTCTAATTTCTACTTATTCAAACACAAAAGTATAGCCAATTCCAAACAAATCAAGTAATTGCACTCAAAAACATATTTATTTTAATTTTGGAATTAATTGCTCAGTGCAAAAATCATGTGCTCACAGCTGCCCCTCTTTGCTCGGGAACACGAAGAGTTTCAGTGCAAAGACAAGTGAGAAGTAATGAGAGATTTTTGCCCACTGGCATATTCCCTGAGAAGTATTTTTGAAAAACCTTTTGACCGCACCCTGCCTCAGAGGTTGCCTACATATCCTGGGCTAAACGAGAATCAGGTCGGTGTAGTTCGGGAAGGTCTTGTAGTTTAAAACTACCAGACTTTACTGTTGCATTGACACTGTTATGACTTACTGACCTACTCCTTATTACACCGGGAGGGGAAAATGTAAAATGAAGAAGTTATTCTAAGCTATGATCCTACAATTACAATTGTTCCTGATCTAGCTTTTGCTCTTCTTCCCTTTTCGGTGATGCAGAATCTCTTTCTTTTTGTTGATTTTCTTTGATGCTGACTCTCTTTTTTGTTGATTTTCTTTTCTTGTTGACTCTCTTTTTTTTGTTGATTTTCTTGTTTCCCTTTTTGATTTTCACTGGTATTTCTTGATCTCGAGCTGAACCTGCTCAAAACAAAACAACAAACTACCTTTTTTCTTTTCTGCCCCAGTGTGGGCTTTTAGCTGTATAAACCATGATGTGCAAAATGTATTCCCGTATTTGAAGGTGGGCGCCTAACTGAAATTAAACGTGCAATGCGAATGCAGAAAAGTATTCCCGTATTAGAAGGTGGGCACCTAACAGAAATTAAACGTGCAATGCGATGCAGAAAATATTCCCGTATTCGAAGGTGGGCACCTAACCGAAATTAAACGTGCAATGCGATGCAGAAAATATTCCCGTATTCGAAGGTGGGCACCTAACAGAAATTAAACGTGCAATGCGATGCAAAAAAAAATATTCCCGCAGCCTGAGGACTGGGGAGTGGATTTTAAAGGATGCTACCTTCCTCTTTTTGGTATTTTCTTTTACCAATTATCTTTTGCCTGTGAATTTCTCCACTTATTGGCGAACCTCCTCTTTTTGTTTTGTTTTTTATTTTATTTTTCACATTGGTCACATTCATTTTAAAGTGATTAGTGACAATTTGTTCCTGCATGAAAAGGTGGGCACCTAATTGAATTTAAACGTGCAATGCGATGCGGAAAATATTCCCGTATTAGAAGGTGGGCACCTAACCGAATTTAAACGTGCAATGCGATGCATAAAATATTCCCGTATTAGAAGGTGGGCACCTAATAGAATTTAAATGAGCAATGCAAAAAATGTATTCCCGCAGCCTGAGGACTAGGGAGTGGATTTCAAAAGATGTTACCTTCCTCTTTTTGGTATTTTCTTTTACCAATTATCTCTTGCCTGTGAATTTCTCCACTTATTCGGCGAACTTTCTCTTTTTGTATTTTCCATTTTCCACATTGGTCACATTCACTTTAAAGTGATTAGTGACAATCTGTTCCTGCATGAAACAAAATTTATTAGATATAAACTGCTGGCAACTGGCACCTGTCGTCCCCGCTTCTTATTGCTTCCTTTGTTTTTGCTTTCTCATGCTGCATGACTTTCAACTGCTTGCAAACTCTTTTTGTATTTTCTCATTTCTCCATTTTTGTTTTGTTTTCTTTTCCTTTGGCCATGTTTGCCAAGCTTCTTTATTTCCTTCCCAAATCTTCCTTCTTTCTAATCCAGTGTTGTTTCAGCTTTCGTTATCAGGAGCTGGTAGTTAGCTCTCAAAAGGTAAACAATGAAATGCAGAAAAATGAAAGGAATGTAAGGGTGTTTTGGAGAGATGATAGAACTTATCTGGGTATTTGCTGGCTGATTCCGCTGCCATGCCATGTATTTAAACTCTGACCCAGTTCATTCCAATCATTATTCCGTCTCTGAATTGCCTTCGGCCCAAACCGGTACTATTTTTTGTTGCCTTTTCTCTTTTTCTGACAGTCCTCACGATCGCTCTACGGCGCCTCGAAAGGTTTTCACCAATAGAACTCTCTCATTTATTCTCTCAACCTCACAGTCGCCTCACAGTGCCTGTTAAGGTTTTCACTGATAAGACTCTCTCATTTTATTTCTCTCAAACTCACAGTCGCCTCACGGTGCCGGCTAAGATTTTCACCGATGAGACTCTCTCATTTTTTCATTTTTCTCAAACTCACAGTCGCCTCACGGTGCCGGCTAAGGTTTTCACCGATGAGACTCTCTCATTTTTTCATTTTTTCTTCTTTTTTTTTCTTTTTGTATTTTGTTTTCTGTACCACGGGTATTATCCGATGTTTCGCTCCTCCTTCGTTGCATTCGTTATCATTTCAAAATTGATCAGAAGGTCTTTCTTTGGACTGTAACGTGGCTTTTGGATGGGTTAAGAAAGAAAGGTATAAAGGCTCAAAATCTCACGAGGGTTCAAAAATATTTACAACTCTCGGAATTATTAAACATAACTTCTGCCCCAGTTTCAATATGTGGGGAATTTTTGGATTTTTTTCTTTATTGTGACTGAACCTCAGAGAGGCTGCCTACGTACCCTTTCGGGATCAAGTCAGACGTAGTTCATCCAACTTCATTAGTTAGATGGATTTCTTTTGACTTTTTCCCGATTTCTTTGTCTTTTTCTCTCTTTTTTTTTCATTTTTCATTTCATTTTTTTTCATTCATTTTTTTTTCATTTCATTTTTCCATCATTTCATTTTTCATTTTGGCAATTTTAATCTTATTGCGCTAAAGCGATTCCGAGAGAGGGATATGAAAGAATATATTCATTAAGGCTCAAAGGGGGTATCAACGGATAAAGTGTTTGGATAGAGAATAAAACGCCTTCGTCATTTCAATTCTAAAATCACAACAAAATACAAAACACATAATTGAAAAGGAATCATACATAGTATCTTTTGACTGCATCTGAATTGATAGCAGTCTCTACGCACTTTCCTTCAATATCTGTCAAATACAATGCTCCATTGGACAACACCCGTGACACCGCAAATGGTCCCTGCCAATTTGGCGCAAACTTGCCCTTTGCTTCGGCCCAATGCGGTAAGATACGCCTCAATACCAATTGTCCGACTTCAAACTTTCGAGGTCGTACCTTCTTATTATATGCTCTGGCCATTCTTCGTTGATACAACTGCCCATGGCAAACTGCGGCCAACCTTTTCTCATCAATCAAACTCAACTGTTCCAGACGGGCTTTTACGCATTCATCGTCATCTATCTTAGCTTCAGCTATGATCCGTAATGATGGTATTTCTATTTCTGCGGGTATAACAGCCTCTGTTCCATACACCAGGGTATAAGGTGTGGTTCCGATAGAAATACGCACTATCGTGCGGTAACCCATGAGAGCAAAGGGTAGCTTTTCATGCCATTGCCTGGATCCCTCCACCATTTTTCGGAGAATCTTCTTGATGTTCTTATTCGCCGCCTCTACTGCACCGTTCGCCTTTGGCCTGTAAGGTGTGGAATTGCGGTGTGTGATCTTAAATCGTTCACAAACTTCCGCCATGAGATGGCTGTTCAAATTGGCTCCATTGTCCGTGATAATCACCTTAGGAATTCCGAATCGGCATATAATATTCTCATGCACAAAATCTACCACCGCTTTCTTCGTCACTGCCTTGAATGTCTTAGCTTCAACCCACTTGGTGAAACAATCAATTGCAACCAGAATGAACCTGTGCCCATTAGAAGCGGCCGGATCTATTGGGCCGATGACATCCATGCCCCAAGCAACAAAGGGCCAAGGTGCTGACATTGTATGCAACTCATAAGGCGGGGAGTGGATCAGATCCCCATGTACCTGGCATTGATGGCATTTCTTTACATACCTGATACAATCACGCTCCATAGTGAGCCAGTACCCAGCTCTCAAAATCTTCTTTGCTAAAACATACCCGTTCATGTGGGGCCCGCATACTCCGGCATGTACTTCAATCATGATTTCATCCGCTTGTTGTGCATCCACACACCGCAATAAACCCAGATCTGGTGTTCTTTTGTATACCACTCCTCCACTGAGGAAAAATCCATTGGCTAGACGCCTGATGGCTCTCTTCTGGTCTCCAGTGGCTTGCTCCGGGTATTTGCCAGCTTTCAGGTATTCCCTAATATCATGATACCACGGCTCTCCATCTGATTCTTCTTCCACGACGAAGCAATAAGCATTTTGATCACGGACTTGGATCTGGAGCGGATCTATATATGTCTTGTCAGGATGATGCAACATAGAGGACAGTGTGGCCAAAGCGTCTGCGATCTCATTGTGCATTCTTGGAATGTGCTTGAATTCTATAGACTGGAATCTTTGAGACAATTCGTGCAAACAATACCGATATGGTATCAATTTAAAATCCCGTGTCTCCCATTCCCCTTGTATTTGATGTACCAAGAGATCCGAGTCACCCATGACCAAAATCTCTTGAATACCCATATCAATTGCCATCCTTAATCCCAAGATGCACGCCTCATATTCGGCCATGTTGTTGGTACAGAAAAATCGGAGCTGAGCGGTGACGGGATAGTGTTGACCCGTACTTGAAATGAGTACCGCTCCGATACCAACGCCCTTGCTGTTGACGGCTCCGTCAAAGTACATTTTCCATCCCGGTCTCTCATCTTGCTCCATCTCCTCGACAATCATTGCCTCCTCATCCGGAAAGTACGTCTTCAATGGTTCATACTCATCATCCACCGGATTCTCAGCTAAGTGGTCTGCAATAGCTTGTGCCTTCATTGCCGTACGGGTCACATAAATAATGTCAAATTCTATGAGCAGAATCTGCCATTTGGCCAATCTTCCCGTAGGCATGGGCTTCTGAAATATGTACTTGAGGGGGTCCAGTCGAGATATCAAGTACGTGGTATATGCTGACAAATAATGTTTTAACTTCCGAGCTACCCAAATCAATGCACAACAAGTCCTTTCAAGCTGAGTGTATTTCACCTCATAGGACGTAAACTTCTTGCTGAGGTAATATATGGCCTGTTCTTTCTTGCCTGTCTCATCATGTTGACCCAGTACACAACCGAAGGAGTTATCCAGCACTGTCAGATACAAAATCAAAGGTCGCCCTGGTTCTGGAGGAACTAACACTGGAGGATTGGCCAAATATTCCTTGATCTTGTCAAAGGCTTCCTGACACTCGTCGGTCCATTTCACCGCTGCATCTTTCTTCAACAACTTGAAGATCGGCTCACACGTTGATGTCAATTGAGCAATGAATCGACTAATGTAATTCAACCTTCCTAGTAAACTCATGACCTCTTTCTTGTTCTTCGGCGGAGGTAGACTTTGAATAGCTTTGATCTTTGATGGATCCAGTTCAATACCTCGCCGACTCACTATGAACCCCAGTAATTTCCCTGAAAGTACTCCAAAGGCGTATTTCGCCGGATTGAGCTTTAAATTGTACCTCCGGAGTCTTTGAAAAAACTTCCTCAAATCTCTCACATGGTCAAGTTGTTTTCTGGACTTTATGATGACATTGTCCACATACACTTCAATTTCTCGATGCATCATATCGTGGAACATTGTGGTCATTGCCCTCATGTAAGTTGCCCCGGCATTCTTCAATCCAAACGGCATTACTCTATAGCAATACGTTCCCCAAGGTGTAATGAAGGCAGTTTTCTCAGCATCTTCTTCGTCCATCAGGATCTGGTGATAACCTGCATAACAATCCACAAACGAACCGATTTCATGCTTGGCGCAATTGTCGATCAATATGTGAATGTTTGGCAATGGGAAGTCATCCTTCGGACTAGCTTTGTTGAGGTCTCTATAATCTACACACACTCTGGTTTTTCCATCTTTCTTCGGGACCGGCACAACATTTGCCAACCAGGTGGGGTACTTGGTAACTCTTATGACCTTAGCCTCAAGCTGCTTGTTCACCTCTTCTTTTATCTTTACACTAATGTCCGTTTTGAATTTCCTCAGCTTTTGTTTTACCGGCCGGCATTCAGAATAGATAGGCAACTTGTGTACCACCAAATCAGTGCTAAGTCCGGGCATGTCATCATAGGACCAGGCAAAGATGTCCTTAAATTCATGTAACAACCTTATCAATTCATCCCTGAGGGGTGCCTCCAAATGTACACTAATCTTTGTTTCTCGGACATCATCTTCGCTCCCCAGATTTACAGATTCCGTATCACTTAGATTTGGTTTGGGTTTTTCCTTATATTGTTTCATGTCCTTGCTTATTTCCTCCAGGGCTTCCTCATCCTCACATTCTATTTCACTATCTTCCTCGATTTCTTGTATAGTAACGTGATTGTCGGAACTGGGTCTAGAATCCTTCACGCATGACATGGCATTGGAATCAACACATGCAAAACTGTACAAAAGGAAAAATAAAGAAAAATAAGGCAAAGTGAAGAAAAGGAAAACTGCATTTCATTAATAAAAAGAACGAACAAAGTTCGGGATACATGGTGATTTTCTTTTCATGAAGGGAATGGGAAAACTATAAAAATAACAACTTCTGGGAAAGCAATGATGAAATTTTGGAGCTAACTACCAAGACTCCTTCCTTATAGGGAAAGGAGTGGCTTCCCAATTGTTCAACATGATTCCAGGTCCCACAAACTGCACGTCCATTTTGCTTGTGCCTTCCCCTGCTTCAATCATATTCACCTCCCAAAACATCTTCTCAAAATTCTGCATTTCTTCATCAAGTTGGGTCTCAATGCACTTTACCGCAGCAGATGTCCGATATTCTGTACCAGGCCGGACGAAAGTGTCGGATAATTTGGGTATGGGTTTGGGTAAGGTCCAGTTCTTTTTGGCTTTTGAGGCTCTTTGGATGTCGGCGAAGGTGGGTTTGAACCCTAAGCCGAATGTTCCTTTGTTTTCTGGAAGCTGAACCGGCTGAATAACTCCCTGCAATGCTTTGCCGAGTCCCTTCCCTTGTGCAAATCCGTTTCTAAGCATCTCTTTGGCCACCATCACAACAGTTGGTGCCATCATAGGGATCGGCAGCTTCTCCCCTTCAGCAATTCTGTTTACCACAATAGCATCTGTCACTTGGTAGACCCAAGGACCTCTATCCCCATCAGTATCATCAAATGGTGCCACCATATTACAAGCATTTTCTTCCCCATGTACTACAATCTCTTGCTGTTCCCACTCAAACTTGACCATCTGGTGTAGAGAAGATGGTACTACCTTGGCCGCGTGAATCCAGGGTCGGCCTAACAACAAGTTATATGACACAGCAATGTCGAGCACCTGGAATTCCATAGTAAAATCAACAGGACCGATGGTCACCTCCAGAATAATATCTCCCAATGTGTTTTTACCCCCACCGTCAAACCCTCTTACGTTTATACTGTTCTTCCGGATTCTGTCCGGACTGATGTTTAGCTTCCCCAAAGTCGACAACGGGCAGATGTTAGCGCTTGATCCGTTGTCGATCAATACCCTGGTCACTACTGACTCTTCACTCTTTACCGTAAGGTACAATGCCTTATTGTGCTCAGTTCCCTCCACAGGCAACTCCTTATCAGAGAATGTGATCCTATTAGACTCGAAAATTTTGTTGGTAATCTTTTCCAAGTGGCAAACTAAAATCTTTTCCGGAACATGAGCCTCATTTAGAATCTTCATCAGAGCCCTCCTGTGCTCTTCCGAGTGTATTAGCAAGGATAGCAGAGAGATCTGAGCAGGGGTCTTCCTCAACTGCTCAACCACTGAGTACTCTTGTGACTTCATCTTCTTAAGGAATTCCTCTGCTTCCTCCTCTGACACTGGTTTCTTCAATTGGCTCTCTTTTACCGTTTTCATCTTTCTCAGTTCCTCTGGAGCAAAGCATCTTCCAGACCGGGTGAGTCCATGGGTTTCATTAATTTCCCCAAAAATCTCTTTTCCTTTATAAACCACTGCTACCTTGTTATAGTTCCAAGGTACAGTCTTTGTACTCACCATCGGCATTTGCACTACCGGCTTTATAATTACTGGCTCAGTACTTGCGCCTTTCACAGTCACAATCGTCTTTGCGTCTGGCACTACCACTTTCAAACCTCCCACCACTATTGGCTTTCCTGTTGGTTTCTCAACAATCGCTTTCTCTTTCACAGCTTCCTTTTCTACCTTGCCACTTGACTTTATCATCATCACAACCTGAGATGGTTTCTGACTGCTATCACCTTGTACCAATTCTATCATGTGTGTCTCGTGGTGATTTGGCAGTGGATTCTGGGTAATGTTCGGGGCTTCTGGAGCCTGAACTTCAATTCTCCTATCATCAATGAGATCCTGAATGGCATTCTTCAACTGCCAACATTTTTCGGTATCATGGCCCAATGTTCCCGAACAATATTCACACCTAACAGAAGGATCAAGGTTTTTCGGGGGTGGGTTTGGGACTTTAGGTGCAATCGGGCTTAGCATCCCCAACTTTTTCAACCTATGATAAAGGCTGGTATATGATTCCCCGAGTGGGGTGAATGTTTTCCTTGCCTTGTTTCTCCACTCAGAGTCAGGCCTGGGCCTATTTTGGTTTCCGTAAGGTTTAGAGGTTGGGTATGCGTTCTGGGTGTGGTAAACATTGTGTGGATTTTGAGCTCTCCACACATGGGGTGGTGGTGGTGGGTAGGCTTGGGTTTGTGGGTGGTGATAATGTGGGACTGTTGGTGGGTATGGTGGTGGTGGTGGGTTATATGGGCTTGATGTGTTGTATGGGTTTGGCGGGTAAGATGGCGGTGGTGGATTATATGGGGTTGGTGGGTTTGGTGGGTGTTGGCGGTAGGGTCTTGGTGGGTTATAGTGTGGGTTACGACTCCATGGCCTGTTCTCTACAGTTGCTACCTCTTCCTTCTTCTTCTTTCCCATTACTCCCCCGTTTCCAGTTTGTATAGCTTGATTGGTGGCCTTGATAGCCGAAAAACTCATGATTTTATTTGTCTTCAAACCTTCCTCCACAAAGCTTCCCATTTTCACGACTTCGTTGAAACTCTTCCCAATCGCAGACACTAGATGACCGTAGTATGTAGGCTCTAAAGCCTGTAGAAAACAATCCACCATCTCCCCTTCTTTCATGGGTGGATCTACTCTCGCGGCCTGCTCCCTCCATCTGAAACCGAATTCTCTAAAGCTTTCCCCTGGCTTCTTCTCCATTTTTGTAAGGGATAGCCTGTTAGGTATGATCTCTAAGTTGAACTGAAAGTGACTTGCAAAGGCTTGCGCAAGGTCATCCCATACGAACCACCTTGTATGGTCTTGTCGAGTGTACCACTCTAAAGCTGAACCACTCAGACTCTGGCTGAAGTACGCCATCAATAACTCATCTTTACCTCCCGCACCTCTTATCTTGCTACAGTATCCTCTGAGATGAGCTACCGGATCCCCGTGTCCGCTATACATGTCGAATTTTGGCAACTTGAATCCCACGGGAAGCTGCACCTCGGGGAATAGACACAGGTCCTTGTAGGCTACACTAACCTGCCCTCCTAGTCCTTGCATAGTGCGGAAAGCATTCTCCAAACTTTTCACTTTTCTGGCCATTTCTTCCTGCCCGACACTCTTAGCAATCCTTTCTTCACTTGTTTCTATCAACGGAGCGTGAGACTCATGTTGTCGGAAAGTTGGCTCTGGAGGGTAGTAGTGAGGATCATGGATATGAAACATCGGTTCACTGGAGGATTTGTGCATAGCAGCGGGTGGAGGTGCCACATACACAGGAGCGACTTGTGGTATGTGAGGTGGTGCTTGTTTGGCTGGAGGTGGTGGTATCTGGGAGGTGGAGGCATAGTAGTGAGGGTAATCGAGGTAGGTGGAGGATGAGTTCATTGTTGGTGGCTCAGGGTTAGGGTTGGCTGGAGGGACATATGCGGGGTTGGCGGGGTAGGCTGGTAGTGGTTGACCTCTAGACCAGGCCTGGTACATCTCGGCCATCTGTTGCCTCAGCTTGTACATTTTCTCCTTCATTCCTGCCACATCCACAATCTCTTCTTCGTGAGCAGGATCCACAATAGTTGCCTCAATTTCCTGGGACACATCTTTCGTCATCTTTTTGTATCTGGTGTTGTATGGGTGGGTAGCCAGAATGCCAGTTGCCTAGAGAATCTGAACTCACAAGCATCAACACCCGTTAGTTGTTAGCGCATGGATAAAATGCAATGACTTTAAAAACAAACACATTTGCTCGAGTCGTTATGCATCATCCCGGCCGCTGCTCATTTGGACCACTCACTTTTCTCTTTTTCCGCTCTTTTCCTTTTCTATCTTTTTTCTTTCTTTCTCTATTCTTTTTCTTTTCTTTTCTCTTTTTCTTTTCTTTTTTTTTTCTTGCTTTTTCTCTTTTTCTTGCCTTTTTCTTTCTTGCTTGCTTTTTCTTTTCATCTCTTTTTCATTGTTATTTTCATAATTACGTTCCTATTTATTTGCCTAGCGGATTTAAAAAGAAATGACATAAAGCAAAACACTTGTTTTCTCATTGATAATTCAAAACATTGATTACAAAGTGATGTTTTTTAAAAGAAAAATAAAGATGATGCATGCCCTAAGAGTACATTAATGCACCTAGTGCCCGCGAGGCATCGTTCGGCCTTGTCGCGGGCCTATATGCTAATCCCCTTTGAAGCCTATCTAGGTCGGCCATGACTTGTTGTACGAAGAACTTCACTGCAGATACAAAAGTCCTTCGAGACATATCTTCACAAAGCTGGGTCTTCCGGGTGATGTATTCGGCGATGCGAACAATCTTTTCTCTGATGACCCCATTTTCTTGTAATAACCGGCTTATTTGTTGAGTGCGAGCATCCAAGGTATGTTGGTTGTCTTTTTGCACTTGTTGCAGCTCCAATTCTAATCTAGCCATAGTCGTGTAGCAGTGCTCTCTCTCTTCCTCAAGATCTTTGATAATCTTGTTACTCTTGACCGTGGCTGAAATTATTTTCTTTCTAAGCTCAGCTACTTCAAAATCGTGCTCGTCTTGTAGCTGTCGAACCAACATGGCTCTTTCCTCAGCATCTTTGTCCATTTGCTTTCGAGCCCTGACTAACTCTTTTTCAGCTATGTCTAAATCGAAGCTATAGTCATTTACTTTTCGCCGGAGAACCTCAATTAACTTCTCATCCCGGGCTGAGCGAATTGGGGTCTCGGATGCAATTTTCATTTGAGCCATTTGAGCCTTCAACATATCATTTTCCTTCTTCAGCTGTTTCTTTTCCACTTCATCGGATGTTGCTTGTAAGCCACTCTCGAAATGAAGATTTCTCAATTTATCCTCCAACAGACTGATTTTGGCCTTGTATTCTTTTTCCTTGGCCACCCATTTCTGATTTTCCTCGGATTGCTCTATCAGGTCTTGCAAGTGAGGTCTCTTTGAAAGACGTTCGTGTTCAACCCCTCGTCGGTACCATGTGGAGTATCCAGGTGATATCTTCCCCTTTGCCCTATTCGGCACACAAGTATCAATCTTCAAATTTTGGCACTCATTCCAGATTTGCCGGATTTTTGCTTCCGGGAATTGCCCGTCCGGACCAATCTCCACAGCTTGCACACTAAGATCCCTATCTCTTGGAATAATCTGACACCGACCCAACTGTCGCAGGGCTCTGTATGGGGCATAAGGTTGTATACTCTTCAAACCCATGATCAAAAATGGCGATCCCTCCGTTGGCATGTATATCACCTCGTCAAGAGGTAACCGGTCATACGTCCAATCGATTTGACCGTCAGTTAGTGATCGAAGATACACAATCCAACCTTGGACTCCCTCTGGCAACTTTACTTCTTTTGTCCTCGTATTGAACTCTTCCAAACATGTCCGTTCGGCTGAACCATAACTCGAGAATGAAAGATGGTGGCATAGATGCTCAATTAGCCAGATTTGCAAGATCAAGTTACACCCTTCGAAGAAGCTAGCCCCCGCTTTGCACGCAGTTAGAGCACGGTAGATATCCGCCACAATCATTGGGGCCAAAGTACAGTTATCTTGTACTATCAGTGTGGTAGCTACCCCAGCAACTTTTATATTGATATGTCCATCTTTCCTCGGGAATACAACAACTCCGAGAAACGCCACCAAAAATGCAAACCTCCGGTGTTCTTCCCATTTCGCTCGGTTGGACTTACAGCATAACTTGTTGGTAAGGTCATTGAAGCCCCCTACGTGTCCAAACCTACTGTAGATGAAGCTTAAAGAACAAAACCCGTTGGCCAGATCTTCATTGTGAACATTCCGGGCAATTTTCAAAGAGTCGAGGAAACGATGTATTGTCACTGTCCTCGGAGATACCGGGTATTTTCCTTTCAGTGGTACCTCAGTCTTCCCAATGTAGAAGGCAATTTCCTCTAAAGCAGGTGTAAGCTCAAAATCTGGGAAATGAAATACGTTGTGTGCCGGATCCCAAAACGTGACCAACGCTCTAATCACATCACCTCGTGGAACCATGTCTAATAACCCCGTAAGGCCTTTTAGGTAACCTTTGACCCAGTCTTGACCATCGGATCCCATGTCCTGCCACCATAATTTCAGCTCCAAAGGGATTTTATTTAGGGAAAAATGTTCATTCATCATCGTGCTCGTCCTGCACATTTATTAAGGCGATTTTATTTAGAAAAAGGAAAATCTTTTTCAATGCAAATTTTCAATTTTTGAAGGAAAGAAAAGAAAAATGATTTTCGAAGTGGCCATTTTTGCCAAAACAGCCTTCCGGCGTCCTTTCGGAACATTCGGCCATTTCCAAAAATGGCTATCACCTTGATTATTTGAAAGGAAAATCTTTTTGGTCTTTTTCTAAAAGTGTGGTTGGACCCATTTAAGGGTTGCCTACGTATCCCACCTAATGGCGAGAATCAAACCTGCGTAGTTCGGTCAGATTATTTGACCAATTATTTCAACAAAAAACTGTTCCACCTTTTCTTTTTTCTAATTTTCAAATTTTCCGGATACCTATTTCTTACAAATCTTATTTTCCTCTCTCTCTTTTTTCTTTTTCAACAATTTTTCTCTCCTCGGGATTTCCGCCGGTCCGCATAACGATCAAGGACAATAAAATGCAACACGTAACATGCTCGGTCTTTTCAATACCGGGTCACCTGCCCTAGACGGACCCAACCCCTGTGTTGAGTCCCCTAAGTCTAATATGATGCAAATAATCGTCCTAGACCTATGTTCAAAAATCTTACGGTTTCGTGTAGTGCTAGACCGTGTACCCGAGCGGACAACTCGAATCGAGGAGGGGGCTACGTACGGTGACCCGCGGAGTCAATCGGCTTTGTAACTTATCCGGCCTCTGTTTTCTTAATTTAAGGTGACTTTAACAGAAAGGGGAGTCTCAACCAGTAAGCACATCCCCGAGGGGAAGAGAGAAGGGTTTTCGGCACAGTTTTATATACAGTTCACATAATATCAAAGCGATAAAGCACATAGCATGTTATTCAAATCACATAATGAAGTCAAACAAAAACGTGAACGGCAGTTCTAAGGAGCTCGAGTTCTTAAACCCTGAAACCGAAGTTCAGGGTTGGATCCCCAGCAGAGTCGCCAGAGCTGTCACACCTCCCTTTTTTTACTACCCCAACACTTAAAAGCGTATAAATACACTCGTAGGGTATACCCCGACGTTCAATTACCCGAAACGGATAAAATAACGTAAGGGAAGGAGTTTTTCCAATTAAAGGACAATCGGTTCGGAATTTTATTAGAGATTAATCGAGTCGCCACTTGGGAATGACAATGGTGTCCCAAGTCACCGGTTAATCCCGAATCCGAGGAATTTTGACTCTTATAAATGTATGCGAAGCAGAGATCCGGATAAGGAACTCTGTTAACCCGGGAGAAGGTGTTAGGCACTCCCGGATTCCGTGGTTTTAGCACGGTCGCTCCACTGTCGTTCTTGACTTTTGTTTGACTCAATTATAGATTTTAACAACATAATGCGCTTTTACGTTAAGTATTATTTTTTAGGAATTTGCGGTATCGCGAAAACACGCCTCGAGTCATACCGCAACCAGGTACGCCTATGACTTTTGGTGTATTTCAACTTTACCGAGATTTGGATTTGAGTCGCACCAAGTGCACACTCGTTCATAGGAAGGTATATTAAAATCGTGCCTTAAGATAGTCTATATCGGCTTTTAACTTTGGGAGAGGCTATGGAAGTCGCTATTAGCCTCTCCGGTTCTACTATGTTATCTTATTACTAAATGGGGGCCCCGCTTGTTATTCGGGCGAGGCTCGTCCCAATTTAATTTTAAAGTCCGATCCTACTTTTGTTCAACTACATTTGCTATATATTGTTTTTGCCTTATTCGTATTGCTAACACTATAGTAATCCAGGCCCGTTATTTATGTTGTTTATTGGGCCTGGGCTCTTCACTTGTTCAGACAGCATTCGATTCACCCAGGCCTCCGAGACCCAGGCTTGTTTTTGAGCTTTTAATCAGCGAACCAATCAGTTTCATATTACAGTTCAGGCCCACGTTACACGTAGGGCCCAAACCAAAATTGTAATAACAAAAGTATATCACATAATTCATATGAAGAATCAAATACTTAGAAAACGAAATCAGATCATTTTATTCATTTTTCAGAAGATGAAAACCACTATACAATATAATCAATACTTACACCAGATTACTACTAATTAATCTATATATGACTGGACTACCGTTGTTCCTTTGTTTTCTGCCAAAGAGCCTATAACATCGTAGAACTACTTATACTAAGAAAGGAAGAAAAAGTGATTCAACTATATAAGATAGTGCTTAATCAATCTAATTATTTACTAATGTCAACTAAATTATCCCAGACTAAGTGATCTATTCATATGTACACAAGTATATTATTGATTCTAGTTTAGTTCAGCTTATGAGATGTCACGAACCCAGTCGCGAATGAACTACTACTTCTTCTAACTATTCTTCTCTTTTGACTTGTTATACAACTTTATGGCTATGTTTGAACACTGATTTGAACACCAAACTAAACCCGTTTTAACATCATCACAGCCAATTTTACTCCTCCTCTTTTAAACTTACTCAAACATTAAAATTAGTTAACGAAACAGATTAGCTAAGTGAACTTATTATTACTAATGCATGCGAGTGAATTGATTGACTCTGGTTTTAATGGTATTCCTATTTAACTAAGTGATGGATGATCTACGACTACACTACCGTTACACTACTATTATACTACCGCTATTACATATTTTTGTTTCTGTTTTCATACTACTACATGCTTCACTACATGAAATTTAGATCTAAACTATATTAAACTATCAATCAAAGAGATAAATTGAACTACAGCAGAACAGTTAATTTCAACATCTTGAACTTCATTCCATTTGAGCTTTAACAATTACATCTTCAGTTGAACAAGGGAATGTACCTGGTTCAGCAAAATGGTAGCCGATGAGTTCTAAGGGAATTAAAAGATGAGCAAGGCAGAGACTCAAGCAGCAAATGCAACAGTAAAAATTGAATCTCCAAGGAGTAGAAAACCACGGCAACAAGCAACAGAATCCGGACAGAAAACCCAAACCAATTCGAGCAAAAGAACCCAGCAAAACCAAAAGAAATAAGCAAGCTCTAATCCGAGAATTCCCAGAGAAATTATTACTGAATTGTTATGTTTTCTCTGATCTTTCTTCTTAACAGCTAGCCTAGAAAATGATTTTTCAGATTGCTAAAAAATTGGAACCCCCTTTTTCAGCCCTTCTTAGAGGTATATATAGTTGTGGTAAGGGCTGAAAACTTGGGGAGAAAGTATGGGATTAATCCCACTTCTCCCCCTCCTAAAATTATGAAATAAACACTTTAGTCCCTAAATCAGTTACCAGATATCCTTCCAGCATGTGCTGGAAGGTTATAAAGATTCCTTTTAGGGGCTTTTTACCAATGTGACCTTAGGGGTTTGAGATTTTTACAGATTTCCTTTTTTATGGAGACTATTATACCCTTAAATCTCTGCAAAATTGCAGAAATCAGGGGTACAAAGGACTCCCTTACCCTCTTAGGTTCTAACTATTTACTATTTTACTTTTTAAACTCCCAATTGTGCCCCTAAGGGCACTGCTTATTTACTAGCTTACCTAGGTTAAATTTCAGCATCCTTTGCACCTATTTAACTAACAGCCAGCCCTTGCATTGGTATTTAAGGGCTGGCCAGATTTATTTTAAGGGACTATTTCAATTTTAGCCACTTGTGGATCTATTTCAGTTAATTAAGACCTTTTATTTCAAATTTAAGCTAATTGCAGGCATAGCCTGCTTTACTATTAAAAGTAACTCTTTTAAAATCTAGCCTGTCTCAAGTTGAGACTTAGCTTTGGCTATTAAAGCCAATTACTGAACAGTTGGGCCCAAAAACCTTTACAGGTTTGGCCACTTTGCTGTTCAGGGCTCTGAAGAGAGCCTGGGCTAGTCTGCATTTGCAGACATAGCCATTTTGCACAATCAGCCACTTTTAAAGTGGGCTGTGTGTTAGGGCCTTATAGAATAGGTCAACCCTTTGCAAGGTTAACCATTCTTAGGCCAATTATTTAACTTATAACCTGTTTTTGTTCATTTTAAGTTCTATCCTATTTAAAAACTAGCCATTTATGAAATCCTAGCACTAACAACTATAACCAATTCCACTAAGATTGAAGAATGTTAATCAAATAACCATACCAACAAGAACTACTGAAAACTCAGTCATCTTAACAAGTATTGCACACATAGTCACATAAGATCAAACAATGTGCATCAATCAATCAAAACTCAGAAGGGACAATTTGATAGGGTTGAATCTTAATCAATCAATTCACATTACTTAGTTTCATGTGACAAAGTGTCAATCAATATCAATTAGACTTAATTACAAGCAGTTTATGTCAGATGATACATTGAAAAATCTCAAAACCTCTAAGGTTCATGGCATAGACATACACAGAAGCTGGACTCTCACAAACAATCAATAAGAGATGAAACATGGCTTAATCAGACATAAGGACCACAGAATAAGTAAAACAAGGTAGCCAGAATCCATTTTCAAGTATTAACCCTAACCTAGATGTATATAATAATGCATAAAAAAAGTCATGAGAAAATAGTGGAGAAGAAACCCAACATTTATCATGCCAAGTAACAAAGAAAGAAGTAAAATCAGACTAACATGCTTGAACAGAAAAGGTGGTATAGACCACTTATTAGAGTCAAATCATGGTTTTAATTAGGAGATGTAGGGGAAAAGATGAAGTAGAACAAACCAATATAGGAGACCAACAGTTAGTCCTAGCACTAAGACTAATCATGAAAAAGACTAGAAGAGAAGACTCATTCAAACTTATTGAGAGCTAATAAAGGTAGACTAATACAGGATGAGAGTCAAAGCTTAAACATGCAAAAGGAGATGTCGAAGACCAACAAGATGGATAGGCCTAATACTAACAGAAGAGAAAAGACAAAGACAAAAGAAAGATATCCAAGCCAAGTCTTCAAATTAGAACAAAAGCCCAAACCAACGAGATAACAGTATAAGATAGGAATAATAATGACTAGACAACTAACATGTGAAGAATCATGAAGAGAGGAACAATCATGCTGTTGAAGACTAATAGATCAGAAATCACAATAAAGATGAAGAAGCACAAGATGAAACATAGGTCTTTTGACTTGGAAGAAAAAGAGCATGATTTGCAGCAGACAGAACAGAAGAAAAACAAGATGAAAAGCGGATTCTAGAAACAAAAACAGTCAAAGCAAGAACATAGCATGATGACGAACAAGACGAACAACAAAAAAAACCTAATACTAACTAGATCTTTCAAGCCACAGAAACAAAATAGTCAAAACATGGAGATAAACAAGATGAGCAAAAACCCTAATACTAAACAGGCTCTTCGAATCAGAGAGACAAAATAGATAGCATAGAAAAATATCACAGAAGAGAAAATTAAAAAAAAGGAAAAGAAGCAGATAGATTCACAGAGTGAGGGGACTTAGCTTAGCGGGGCCTGTCCCCCGAGCTTCCTATTCCCTTCACTCTTCTCATCCTCTCTCGAACTTTTTCCGACTCCTTTTATCCTCTTTTTCTTGTTTTCTTTTTCTTTATTTCTTTTCTGTTTTTCATTGTTTGGCTTCAAGATGAAGCCTTTTGGGTTTTTGGTTTGAAGGGGGGTGTTTGGGAAGGCAAAAAGGGTGGATCTTGAAAGGGTTTGAAGTTCTGAGTCGCCGGAGTTAGGTTTCCGGCGACCTTCTTCGGGATATTCGAGAAGTTCAAGGGATATTCGAGGGGTGTGGCTAGTATGGTTGGATAGATCGTGTGAAGAGGGATCGAACGACGTTGGTTTGGAGGTGAGATTCATACTTTGGGTGGTCACCGGTGTAGCTCCGGTGACCGGGACTTGAAGAACAGGGTTTGTTTTTTAGGGTTCTGGGTGTGTGATGAGGTGAAGAAGAAAGAGAAGAAGAAGAAAAGAAGAGAGGAGAGGTTGAAGGGAGCCGGCGACCACCGTGGAGGGTGGTGGCCGCCATGGCGATCTAGGGTTTCTTGGTGAAGACGGTGAAGACGAAGAGAGAAGAGAAGGAGCTTGGGGCGGCTGGTCTTTAGGGCATGTATGTAATGGCCCAATTCGTTCAGACATAACCATTATATAGGTCGTCCGTCTTAGGTAATCCAGACCGTCCATCTGATGGAGATCAAAGGCTCTCAATAGCGTTTCTTATACGACGTCGTTCCATTACTAAAGAGACCAATGGTCTCTTCCGTTAGATCATCTCAGATGGACGGTTCAGATTTAATCTCCCATCCCCGTTAATTAATTAAAAACCGTCCCTTTTCTTAGCCGTTGGATTCAGCCTGATGAACGGCTGAGATGGTGTCCTCTACATGGATCAGACGGGCTATCTCTGGGCCAATACATTTGGGCCTCTCAATTCAATTCAATTGGCCCATCCTTATTATACACAAGCTATTTTTTGTATTTTCTGATTTTAATGATTTTTATGTATTTTCATTTATACTTTTTTTTCTTTTTCTTTTATGAAAAATTATAAAACCTAATTTCCTACTTACTCTAATTATTTAGTAATTTTTGGCAATTTTCTGCTATTTTTTCCTAATTTCTACTACTTAACATTATTTTTTCCATTTTTCTTAAAATCTAACTAATTAAACTAACAAATTAATTACCTAGCCTATTTTTTGATTTTCTTCTAATTTCTACTTATTAAAACATAAAAGTATAGCCAATTCCAAACAAATCAAGTAATTGCACTCAAAAACATATTTATTTTAATTTTGGAATTAATTGCTCAGTGCAAAAATCATGTGCTCACAAGTATTATCCAGCAGCATGCTATACTTTATCACCAGAGGAGAAGTCTAAAGTATGCAAGTTTTTGAAAAATATTAAGGTTCCAGATGGTTATTCTTCGAATCTATCACAGTGCGTAAAGTTAAAGGATCGTAAAATTTATGGATTGAAGAGTCATGATTCTCATATTCTTTTGGAACAACTGCTTCCTTTTGCAATACGTGGAGTTGTGCCGAGCAATGTCTATGCTGTTATTACTGAGCTAAGTATTTTCTTTAGAGAGTTATGTTCAAAAACAGTAAGAGTTGATGTGTTAGATCAACTTGCAACTCAAATTCCAATAACATTGAGCAAATTAGAAAAAATATTCCTACCAACATTTTTTGATATCATGGTGCACTTGGTCATTCATCTTCCAAGAGAGGCTAAGATTGCTCGGCCTGTACAATACAGGTGGATGTACCCAATAGAGCGGTATCTTTTTATATTTCATAATTTCAATTTATTATGGTTTATTAATTTATCATGCTAAGCATTTTAATTGCTTATTATTATTATTATTATTATTATTATTATTATTATTATTATTATTATTATCATCATCATCATGTAGGTTCTTGCGCAAATTGAATTGTTATGTTCGTAATGGATGTCGACCTGAAGGATCTATTGCAGAAGGATATATTGTTGAAGAAAATCTGATATTTTGTTCAAGGTATTTACATGGAAGTGGGAAAGAGAATAATCCAGTGGACAAAAATTGTGAAGGTGATCAGGTTGGGCCATTCAGTAGATTATCAATTTTTGAACAAAAGGGTTGTCCTTTATTAGGAGATACATCCAGAAATCTTGAAGAGCTTGAGCGAAAACAAGCTCATCTTTATGTTTTGAGAAATTGTGAAGAAGTTCAACCATTTTTACGGTATGTTTTTTATGCCATTGTACATTGTTGCTTGATTTTGTTAGCCTTTTCTCAATTGTTATGGTTATTTTAAACAGTGAGTACGAGAGTGAGTCCGAACAGAATAATAGGAACATGAACTTCGATGATTGGTTTTTCCATCGAGTAAGTTTTCGTTACATTGTTAATTTTTATTTGTAATACTTCTTTGGCATCATTATTTTATTTATTTATTATTATACAGATTGTGCAAATGCGCAAGAAAGAATATTCACAAGTAAGTTGCAAGTTGTATTCTTTGGCTAGAGGTCCTTTTGATGGAGTCCAAAGATTCAAAGGTGTATGAGATAAATGGTTTTAGATTTCATACAAAACAACTTGAAGGAAATAGGGTGAAGCAAAATAGTGGTGTTTTAGTACGAGGAATAATGAATGGCCAAAATATAAATTATTATGGTACTCTGACCGAAATAGTAGAACTTCAATATCTTGAAGGTAAATGGATTGTTTTATTTAAATGTGATTGGTGGGATGTTGATCACATTGGAAAAGGAGTGAAGATAGATAAACATGGCTTTGTTAGCGTCAATACTAAACGAAAGCTAGCAACAAATGAACCATTTGTTCTTGCATCTCAAGCAGAACAAGTTTTTATGTCAAGGATAATCTTCATCCCAATTGGTCCATTGTCTTGAATGGTCATTCTACTTATTTTACTGCTGGTGCTCTCAGTGAAGAAACTTTTCAACAAAATGCTCAAGAGTTCTCGTGTACATTTGAGGAAGATGAAAACTTTATGAACTGGAGAAGAAATGATCTTGACGTTATCAGCACTACTGTTACCTTGGATGATGATATTATTGAAGACATCGAATCAGAACATGAAACTGATGATGAAGATTTATTACTGTAAAATATTTAGAAGTCTTATATGCATATTTGTTTATCCTCAAGTAATGTTAAACTTTTACTTATTTATTTGAGAGACGGTGTTTAGTTCTTTATTAGTTTAAAGAATTTATGTATTACGTTGTTATATTGATGAATATGAGTTAATATTCAATAGTGTTGACTTGATAATTTTAGTTGGATTGAGTTGAATGATTTTTTCTAATAGGTGTTAATGGATTTTTAGGGGAAATTATGGCGAATTTTTTAGTAAATTAATAAATAAATATTGTTAAACATAGCATAGTTCTTTGTAGAAATAGATTCTTGATGCATGACACTTGATTTAGGAATAACTATGTGATTATAAGAATTTTAATAAATTTCACATTTGAATTTATAAACCCTAACAAATTCAACCAAAGTCCCTTGCATTCATTCCAACTAATGAATTAGTGATTAAACCTCTGTCTTCCTACTCTTTGTAATTTTATTTTATAATTGTTGCAAGGCGTGTACAATGTTTGTCCTCTTTTTATAAATACAAACGTATCTATGTCTCTTGATAAGGAAAAACCCATTAAGAAATTATCTGTTATGAAGTTTTATAATTTTAGATGCTCTTTGCGTGTCAAATTTTTTAATAAGCTTCTAAAATAGATTTTTCGTTGAGTTGTCTCATGTAGATTTTTTCTGAGCACATATGTCCCAACAATTGCTACTAGTTTTGAAAATTGTAGCAAGACTATTTTTTTTAGCTATAGAATTATGTGCACACAAATATATCATGGCTAAAAGATTACAATTGCTACAATGACTTTATATGCATAGCAAAACTTAGAATTAGCTACAATATTTATTGTAGCTATATAAATTCGTGGCTATTTTATTTTTGCCATGATATTCATCGTAGCTATTGAGCTAATTATTGCCACGACTTTTATAACTTGAAGCAAATATATTCGATATTTTATTTGACATAATTTATTGTGGCTAAATATTTATTGTTGCTACAATAAACTAAATGCGTGGAAAAAACTAACAATTAGCTACAAATTTATAATGTAGCAGTAAATGTGTAGCTATTTTCGCAGTTATTGTCACGATACTAACCAACTATATCAAAAAGTAGGAATTAGCTTTGCCAATTTACTTTTTGTAGCTAAGAAATTTCACCAAATTGTGAACAACCACGAAATTTTAATTTTTATGGCTATTGCTAGATAATAGCCACACTTTTTTTATTCGTAGCAAAGAATCCGTAGTTGTAGGTGCATAATGTTGTAGTGGGGATCTTTTTCTATTTTCCAACTCCGTGAAAAATGAATCTTGTTCGCATGGATCCGTTTTCGACTTTTCGTCAAACGTGATGCCAAGAGTCTATCTAATTATGACACTGACAAGAGTATGCCAGTGACGAAGCTAAAAATATTTTCAAGGGTGTTCAAACTTGAAATAAGTAAAAAAATATTCCGACAAAGAGTGTTCAATACATGTTATGTACCTCTAAAATCTAATATTTTACCTATATAAACAGTGTAATTTTCCGACAAAGGGTGGTCAGTTGACCACTCTTGCCCAAGTGTGCCTTCGCCCCTAGAGTATGCTATGATAAAAGATAGAAGTATTATTTCACTGTAGGAGAATGATTCACTTTTAGTATTATATATATATATATATATATATATATATATATATATTCGGGTCAGGTTGGATTTGATCATTTTTAGTTTAATTGGATCATTTTTTTAGATTAAAAATAAAAAATAAAAACCGTGGAATGCTACCGAAAAGTTGTGCATTCTGGTCACTATGATCTTTTTAAGAGTTAGTGAAAATTTATGACTTTGATGTAAGAAAATATAACTATATAACTTTAGTACAAAATGTCATAATTATATGTACAAAAGGGTAGTTTAGTCATTTTCTATTTAGTTGTTAAGTTATTAGCGTATTTAAACTAACTCCTCTTTAAACAGAAGTGAAGCTTTTCATTTTGTCTAAATACAATGCAGAATGCTCCGCCTGCTTTCTCTCTCTAATACTCTCTGCTTCATCTTCTTCTTCATCCTCTTCATCTACATATCAACTACATCTTCTTTTTAGCTGAATTTTAATACGGTATCAGAGCAGTACAAGCTATGAAATTGAAGCTTGTAAAGTGATCAGAAATTAGTTGCAATTCTAGTGGAGAATCTGATCACTGAAGGTCAAGAATCCATGGCTACCACTGAAGAACAATCAAGGGCAAATCCTGCAAATTTTGGGCACAAGAGAGCATAGTACTCAAAATTTTGGAAACTCAATTGCAGGATTGGACTACAATCTCCACTTTTCTTGTCACCAGCCGATGTAAGTGGAATTCAAATAATTTCTTTTTAATTGATAGGGAATGAAAACTATTCACTTTGGAATAGGTCTATGAGAGTAGCATTACTATGAAGAAACAAATTAGGCTTGGTCGATGGGACATACAAGAAAGAAAACTTTCCACTAACCATGGGAAATTACTAGGAGAGAGTTAATACAATTGTTCTATCTTGGATAATGAATTTTGTGGCTAAGGGGCTGTTGGGAGGAATTATGTATGCTTCCAGTGCTCAAGCTATTCAAGAAGATTTAGTAGAAAGGTTTAATAAAATTGATGGGTCAAGAACCTTCAACCTACATAAAGGAATTGTAACTTTAACTCAAGGGTCTGCTTCTGTCTCTGTATACTTCTCAAGACTGAAAGATTTGTGGGAAGAGTTTGAGGCATTAGTGCCTGCTCCTAGGTATGTGGTTGTGAAAAATCAAAAGATTTTGTGTTATTTACAAAAATTGAAATTGTATTAGTTTTTGATGGGGCTAAATGAGTCATACTCACATGCTAGAAGTCAGATTTTAATGCGTAGTCCATTACCTACAGTAAATCAAGCATATGCAATGATGGTTAGTGATGAAAGTCAAAAATCAGTTGCAACTGTGTCTGGTATGTTAGGAACTAATCCTAATGCAATTCCTGGTAGTTATCATATGGCTATGTACTCAAGAAATGGTAATAATCAGCCTCAAAGATTCAAGAAAAATTACAACATACAGTGTGGTTTTTGAAAGCTTAAAGGACACAGTAAAGAAAACTACTACAAGATTATAGAGTATCCTCCAGATTTCAAGTTTAAGAAGAAACTTTTGGGGTTCACTATCATAATTATAGTGCAAATGCAGTCAATGTACTCACAGATTACTCTCAGATGGATCAGAATAATACTATGACATTCAACAATGGGATGAACACATATATGGCAGAACAGAATGCAAGTAATTGCCTCAATCAGAAGTCAAGTTCATATGGTCTATCATGTGAGAATGCTCCTGGAAATCAATAAGGAAACTACACTTTCACCAAGGATCAATATGATCAAATTGTCCAGATGATAAATAATATTTTTAATACCTTCATCAGATAACCTTGTAGCAAATTTAACCCTCTACTAGTTCCTAATGAATCTTATTATTGGATTATAGATACTGGAGCTACAAATCATATGGTTTCTGATATTAACATGTTAGATAAATTCTCAATAACTGAGATTGAAAAACCAAAAACAGTCTTCTTACCAAATGGTGATATAACACAAGTCACACACATAGGTGCAAGTTCCTTATTAGATGAGACTACAATAATGTATTTCATGTGCCACAATTCAAATTAAATCTATTATCTGTGCCTAAGGCTACTAAGGAACTAAAATGTTCAGCAATATTTTTTTCTGATTTTTGCATCTTTCAGGATCTCTTCACTGGGAAGGTGAGGGAGATTGGTAAGGAAGAAGATGGGCTATACATCTTACTAAGACAAATAATGGAGAAGAATAACATGATTGCATTAGCAGCCTCAGAATTTAGAAATCTGAACAAGCAGCTAGATGTGGATCTGTAGCATAAAGGACTTGGTCATAATTCTACTACAGGATTACAATTTTTTTTACATGTTAGCTTACTATTCATTAGAAAAAAGATAAGAAAATGCACTATATGTCCTTGTGCTAAATAAACAAGACTGCCTTTTCATTCCAGTAGCATTAAAAGTACCTATAGTTTTACATGATACATACAGACATGTGGGGACCTTACAAATTAAGTACATTTGATGGTAATAGATATTTTCTTACAATAGTTGATGATTACTCAAGAATGATATTTCTACTTAAACAAAAATCTGACATGTTTCTATCTTTATAGCATTTCCTTACTTATGTTAAAAATTAATTTGATAAGACAATAAAAATTATAAGAACTAATAATGGCACATAATTTATGAACTCAATGTGTGATAATCAGTTCAAGAACTTAGGGATTCTTCATCACACGACTTGTGTTTATACTCAGCAAAATGGAGTAGCTGAGAGGAAATATACATATACTTGATGTAACTAGGGCTATTAGATTTCAAGCTCAAATTTCAATCAAATACTAGGGTCACTGTGTGTTAGTAGCAGTATATTTTATAAATAGGATGCCTAGTTCAGTCATAGATAACATGACACCTCATGAAAAATTATACCAGAAGAAACCTTCTCTAGAACATCTTAGGGTGTTAGGTTGCTTATGCTTTGCAAAGGTTGTGCAGGAACATGATAAACTTGTGCCAAGAGCTAATAAAGTTGTTCATATGGGATACTCAGAGTTCCAAAAAGGATACATTTTATTTGATATTTGTAACGATACGGCCTGTCGTTTTTAAAATTTACGCCCCAATCCCCCATTTAACTGTTTTCCCTAAGTTCATTTCTGCTATTGTGGTTTGCCGGGAGGTTCGGTTCTAGAATTTGGAGTGTTTTGGGACACTTAGTCCCTAAATGAGAGTTTTATAGTTGAAAAATAGCCCGTATTCAGAACAGTGTTAAGACGACATCGGAACACAAATCCGATGGCTCCATTAGCTCCGTTAGGTGATTTCGGCGTTAGGAGCACGTTCGAAATATATTTTGGAGGTCTGTAGCTCAATTAGACTTGAAATGCCGAAGTTTGGAATTTTCGAAAATCCGATCCATAGGTGAGATTTTGATCCGGGAGTCGGAATGGAATTTCGATAGTTGCAGTAGCTTCGTTAGTTGATTTTGGATATGTCTGCAAAATTTCAGGTCATTCGGACGTCGTTTGGTCGAGTTTTTGATAGCATGTAGATTTCAAAAGTTTTGATTGAAACTTAGGCTTGAATCCGCTATAATTTAATGATTTTTGTGTTTAATGATATGTTTTTATGATTGGAACAAGTTCGTATCGTGATTAGGAGTAGGTTGGTGGTTTTGGTTGAGATCCCGGGGGCCTCGGGGGTGTTTCCGGGGGTCAAATGGACCATTTCTAGTTGAAGAACAAGTCAGTTTTGCTGTCATAAGTGTTGCAAACGGTTGCTCTATACGATCGCATAGAAGGCTTGGGGTGAGGCTTAAAAATTTCTCTATGCGATCGCGTAAAGGGCAATGCGATCGCATAGCTTTGGATGATTGTGCTCTGCGATCGCAAATGGGTCTATGCGATCGCTTAGTAGAAAGATTAGGGGTCCCAGGTCCTATATTTTGTTCTATGCGATCGCGGAGCAGGGTGTGCGATCGCATAAGTCTATTTGGATGAGCTGTGCGATCGCATTGTGGTCTATGCGATTGCATAAGGTAAATTGGTGAGGTAGAAAAATTGTGCTATGCGATCGCAACAAAGGTCATGCGATCGCATGGAGTAAATCACTGGGCAGACAGAATCAGTATATAAAATTTCATCCGCGAGGGTTTCACCATTTTTGCAAAAACTCAAGCTACGGAGCTCGGTTTTGAGTGATTTTTCGCGTGCTTTTCAGAGACAATTGTTAGGTAACGATTTCTTACTCCCTTGTGATCATTATTCGCTAGTCCAAACTCAATTTCTTCCTTTAATTTCGGATTTGGGGTGTAAAATTGGGGTAGTTTCATAGAAGAAACTTTGATGATTTGGAGGGGCAAACGAACTCCGACATTGATAAATTTTATATGGTTAGACTCATGAGAGTACGAGGGTTCTGAAAACGTAAAAATATTTCGATTTTGAGCCGATAGCTGCAGGTGTATTTTGGTCATTTCACGTGTGTTTAAGATTGGACCTTAATAAAATGGAGATGAGCCTCACTAAATCACAAATACTTAATTGTGGGGCCCTCAAATAAGTCTCAACATAAAAACTCTAGATTCAGAAGGACCGTTTAGCGAATTTTACGGTCATTCTCAAAGTTAATAAAGACGTAGATACTTTAGGCGCAATTAATAATATTACATTCCTAATACGGGTGCACATTTATGTGACCCAAATCCAAAATCCCGGCGAAGCTGAAATGCACTAAAGTCACAGGCGTACTGGTACGGTGTGACTCGAAATGCGTTTTCGCAATGTCGCAATTCTTTTAAAATGACAAAGCAGGACATTAATAATGCATAAAAATGAAGCATATGGAAATCAGATAAAAGCAAAAACAACAATTGAGCGACCGTGCTAGAACCACGGAATCCGGGAGTGCCTAACACCTTCTCCCGGGTTAACAGAATTCCTTATCCGAATTTCTAATTTGCACACTGCAACAGAGTCATAATTTCCTTGGTTCGGGATTAAACCGGTGACTTGGGACACTATTATTTTCCCAAGTGGAGACTCTGAAATTTAGGTTTGAAACAACATATCATGCTCACCGATCAGAAGGTTGCAGCATGAGAATATTTTATTTGATATGACATTGATATATAACTAACACCTGAAAGTTCAGGGTCAATATTGTTTAGATTAATGATTGAACCTAAATAATGAGAACGAATCGAATATAGATAGTACTGTAAATGCGTGATTTTTGACCCTCCCGAGATTTTTTATATTTTTAGCGTAAAATATTTAGTTTAGTTTTAATATAGCTATTTTAGCTAAATTTGACTCTTTTACTTTATTTTTACCTCAAAATGAAAAATAACAAAAATATGGTTTTATTAATGTTTCGTAGTCATTTTAAACTTGAAAAATACAAAAATAGTACTTTATATTTTTTATCTTTTTATAAAAACGAAAATAATAAAAAAATAGTTTCATAAATATTTTGTAGTTATTTTAAACTTGAAAAATATAAAAAAATAGTTTTATTTTTATTATAAGTATTATAGTTATTTTGATTACCTAGGATTAATTAAATAACACCATTCTCGGTTCCGGGCGAAGAATAATATTCGGGTTCAAACTACCCGGTTTTATAATATTTGGACCTAGTCCGTAATAATCCGAGTCCACTACACTAAGGGGACAATACATAATGGATGGGGAATAAGAACAAAGACAAGAAGAAAAAGACAAAGGGATAAAAACAAGAAGAAAAAAACAAAAAAAGGCATGGAGCTTATCTTAAAAAAAAAATAAATAAATAAATAAAAAGATAAAAAATACTATACTCTTCTTCTTTAAAAAGAAGAAGAGAGAACGGATTGAAGGGGAAGCAAACGAAAATTGAAAAACGGCAAACAGAAGAAAGGATTTTTGAAAACAAAAGATTGAGAGAAAAACGAAACAAAGGGAAAGGATTTTTGAAAACAAGAAAGAGAAATAGAATTGAAAGAGAAAAGAAAGAAAAACGAAAGAAGAGGATTGAAGGCAGAAAGGAAAAAAACGAGATGGAAAAACAAAAAGAAGAGAAAAAAGAAAGAAGACAGAAGAAGGAAAAAAAACGAAAGAAAGAAAAAACGGCAAAAGAAGAAAAAGGAAAGAAGAAGAAGGAACGGCAGCAAGACATTCGAAAAAAACAAAGAAAAAATCGAAACAAAATCGGATTTGCAATGAGATGCTCGTGTTCGGCCAAGAGGTTCCGATCCCGTTCGTAGTCCAATCCGAGGTTTCGAGTATATTGCTCGTCATTTCCGTTGTTGATGTTTCATTGATTTTCCATTTAGTTTCTCATCTTCGTTGCTTACTCGTACATCCGAACAAAGGCTAAATATAAAGAAAGCTTCTTTTAAGGTCGGTTCTTCCTTATCCTTTATGTTATTGTTTTTAACTATTTGCGAAGATTTGGTTTATACTTTCATGGAATATATCTTGTTTACTTTGCTTCTTTCTTGTTATTTGGGTTTAATTGCTCGTGTTTGCAATGTCCTCATAGATTGATATTGAATTACTTTTGAGTAATGTTGTTAGAATGATTTTGTTGTTAGGTATTTCTTGTTTGGGGTTGATAACGAAGTTGACTGTAATTATATCTTTAGTGACATAGGCCATGAGGGAATAATCTGATTTGAGGCCTAATTTAAAGTTTGCATATATAGTTTTACATGGTATAATCCAACCTATTTATCAATTAGGATATTGCTTTTATTATTTGAGACAAGAGGTAGAGTAGAAATCGTAGTCACTTTAGGATTGGCCTTTAATAAAATAAGATGAGCCTCGCCAAATAAAATGCACAAAATGTGGGGCCATCAGTAAATGTATATATTAAAATACTTAGAATACGGGACGAGTCGTCTAACGAACTTCACGATTGTCCCCAAAGATAATAACGCGTTAGACTCTTTAGGTGTGATTTTAATTAAATTACGTTCTTAAACTCGGGTGCACATTTATGTGACCCAAATCTAAATCTCAACGAAGTCGAAACGTGTCAAAAGTCACGGGTGCACTGGTGCAACGTGGTTCGAGATACGTTTCCACTGCGTTGTAATTCATTTAAAACAATAAACAATAAAAGGGTAATGAGCCCTTAAACAATAAGCGAGACGAGCCTCGCCAAAATAACACGCAAATTGCGGGGCCCTCAACAGACGATTATTACGAAAAATGTTTAGATTCCGGGATGTGCTGTTTAGCGGATTCCACGGCCTTTCCCGAACACAAAACGTGTTAGTATCTTTAGGCGCGTATTTAATAATGCTATATCCTTAAACCCGGGTGCACATTTATGTGACCCAAATCCAAATCTCAACGGAGTCGAAATGTGTTGACAACCACGGGTGCACTGGTGCGACGTGGTTCGAGATACATTTTCACAATGTTGCAATTCTTTGTAAAAATAATAATAATAATAATAATAATAATAATAATAATAATAATAATAATAATAATAATAATAATAATAATAATAATTTTTATAATAATAATATCATAAGAGGTTAAAAATTAAAATTTATACATAAGTTAAGGCATATTATAAAATCAGATTTATAAGCCAAAATATGACATTTGAGCGACCGTGCTAGAACCACGGAACTCGGGAATGCCTAACACCTTCTCTCGGGTTAACGGAATTCCTTATCCGGATTTCTGGTTCGCGGACTGTTAAACAGAGTCATTCTTTTCCTCGATTCGGGATTTAAACCGGTGACTTGGGACACCATTATTTTCCCAAGTGGCGACTCTGAATTAATTAAATAAATCCCGTTTCGATTATCCTTTAATTGGAAAAACTCCCTCGCACCCCCGCGGGTGCGGAAAAAGGAGGTGTGACAGCTCTGGCGACTCTGCTGGGGAACTAAACCTCTGAACTTCGGTTCGGGGTCTAAGAATTCGAGCTCAGTTAAATTGTTGTTTTGTCTATATCCGATTTTATTACATGTTTAATTAATGTGCTACATGTCTACCGCTTTGATACTAGTTGCACTGTATATACAAATTGCTATATGTTTACCGCTTTGATATTGCGTGAACTGCGTACAAAACTGTGCCGAAAACCCGTCTCTTCTTACCCCGGGGATGTGCTTACTGGTTGAGACTCCCCTTTCTGTTAGTGTCAATACCAAAATAAGAAAAGAGGCAAGGATAAGTTACAAAGCCGGACGATCCCGCGGGTCCCCGGTACGTAGCTCCCTCCTCAAATCCGAGTTGTCCGCTCGGGTACACGGTCTAGTACCATTGAAAACATCAGGATATTAAGCCTAGATTTAGGACGTTTATTTGCATCATATCCGACTTAGGGAACTCAACACAGGGGTTGGGTCCGTCTAGGACAGGTGACCCGGAAAATTAAAGACCGAGCATGTTATTTGTTGCATTTATTTGTTCTAGATTATTATTGGCTAAATTCCTGAAAAACAAAAAGAGAGAAATTTTAGATATCGAAATATTGACGAATTGTTTGAGAAGAAAATTCGAAAAAATAGGTAGAACAATTTTGTTGAAATAATTGGTCAAATAATCTGACCGAACTACGCAGGTTTGATTCTCGCCATTAGGTGGGATACGTAGGCAACCCTCATCGGGTCCAACCACCCCTTTAAAAAATCAAAAAATGTGTGTGTTTAATTTTGTCAATAAATCGAAGTGACGCTGTTTTTGAAAATAGCCGAATGTTCCGAAAGGACACCGGAAGGCTGTTTTTTGCAAAAATAGCCACTTTGAATCATTTTTAATAATTTGCGGGCACGACCTTGAAATATTCCTTGTGGAAATGTTGCAAGGCCATAGCCGCAAAATCAAGTCCGGGTTCACACCCTTTTTGCAAAAATAACCAAAAATGTCAAAATTTTTATTTTTGTTATAAATAAGTCGGGTAATGCTATTCTTGCTTAAAATAAGCCGAATGTCCCTTAAAAGGACATCGGAAGGCCATTTTTGCAAAAATAGCCACTTTGAGTCATTTGTAAATAATTTTGGACACAGCCTGGAAATATTCCCTCGCGGAAATGCGAAAGGATATATCCGCAAAAAAAAAAAATCAAGTTTGAGTCATCACTCAACTTTACAAAAATAACCACTTTATCAAATAAGACATTACATGGCCGGAGTTTTGCTGAAATAGCCACATTTTTGCATTTTAACTTCCTCAGTCTTGTGTTGGCCTGTATCGGTGCTGAACGATGCCCCATAGGCCCCAGGATAAAAAAATTTGAATTTGCATCTTCTTAAATAAAGTTTTGCAAAAAGAGCCACTTTGTCTAAATAAGCCATTACATGGCCAATTTATGAAAAATAGTCTTGTGTTGGTTTATGGTGATGCCGAACGATGCCCCATGAGCCACCAAACAAAAAAATTTCAAGTTTATCTTTCTTAAATAAATTTTGCAAAAATAGTCATTTTGTCAAATAAGCCATTATGTGGCCAATTTTGTAGAAATAGGCATAATTGACACCAAAAAATATTCTTTTTCTTGTAGAAATCTCCTACACAAGTTTGTAGTTGGAGTCGGCTTCTACAATTTTTAATCAAAAAAAAATCAAATAAACATCTCTTTATTTCTTGCATTAATTTGCAAGAACTACGCTCGGTCCGATTCATGCGGGGTCATGATACGTAGGCAATCTCCATAAGATTCGACCACAATTGTATATGTATATATATGAAAAAAAAAATGAAAAAAAAAAAAAAAAAAAAGAAAAAAAAAAGAAAAAGAAAAAGAAGTAAGCAAAAAATATGGATAAGGACTGACTGAGTCCATTTCTACCATATTTTATTTTGAATTGTTGAGAATTGAGGTGGTTGGTTTGTGGTGAACCGGAAACAGAAGGTCCAGGAAAACCTGATTATGATCCAAGATAGTGACACCAAGAATATCGCATAGAGTCCTTTACCCGCACGCCATGATGGACGCTTTGTGGGGATGTATTGACTAAAGCTGAAAATGTCGAAGCAAATAAGTGGCCTTGGTAATATTGATGCGAAGCTCAATGGCCAAAATATCGTGCTTGGTAATCGGGAAGACTCTCCATTTCTTGGTCAACTAGAATGGAGTTTTTGGTGGCTTATTTTGTTGTCATTTCTGTCGTCCAGATTATTTCAGGGTTGTAATCGGGATATTGTCATGTAACTCAAACCCTTTTATCGTTTTATTTTGTCCAGTTTTCTATTGGTCATAATACCTCATTTAGTATTGTGTAGGTTTGTTCCAAGGGTGTACCCCAGTTTATTGTGTTTGTTTTGTTGTATTAATTCATTTCTAGTTCGTCTAATGCAACTCTCTTGTTTGCCATTATTTCGAGTCATTTTCTTTGATTTAAGTCTTCTTCTTTATAGTCATTTTTCTGTCAACACTAGTGACATGACATGCACGCATAATTGTGGCCTGATCTTAAAAGTTAATTGGAAGATAATCATGGCATTTTTAAAGAAATAATGATTTGAGATTATTTGGAACCCGAGTCACGTGAAATTTGGGGCGGGTAAACTACAAAGAAAGCCTTAAGGGCAAAATGGCCATGCTGACATGGGGTTCGCTCGTGATACTGAAATGGGAGTGTCGTCCAGCAATACTTTAAAATGACGGATGAAAAAGGCGAATGGACGATATGGTTATCACTCCTAGCACAACCAGAGGATGTCGTGAATATGTTGTTTGTACTTGGCATGTTTTGAAGATTGGAATGACGAAGGCATTTTGTTCTGCTACCCAAACACTTTATCCTTCGTTAACCCTTCGAGCCCTATTTTGATTTCTTTCATACCACTCCTTCGGAATCGGTACCAAAATTAGAAACACAAATGGGGAAGATAAAGAAAGAAAAAGAGAAAAAAACAAAAACAACCAAAAAGGAACGAAAAAGAAAAGAAAAAAAAATGAAAAAAATGATGAAAAAAAAAGAAGGAATTGGGAACTACGTTTGACCTGATTCCTTAAAGAGGATACGTAGGCGCTTCACAGCTCGGTCATAGTGTAAGTAAAGAAATAAGAATTCCCCAAATATGAAACTGGGGCAAAGAAAAATTGTATTTATTATAAATAAAGTTAGGTCCGAAGGTTGTAAATTTTGAACCCAAAATTGATTTGTTTGAGCCTTTAATACCCTTTCATTCTAGCCCTATCCGAATCCCACATTACGGTCCAAAGAAAGACCTTCCGATCAATCTTCAAAATAGGCCAAGTCAAACAAACACGAGAGTGTCATCAGAATATGACACTTTGATTCCCAGCAGAAAAAGACTCTGATTCCCAGCAGAAAGGAACTACGAGAGAGTCTTGGCAATAACACCCCGATCCCCAGTTAAAAGTAATACAAATGAGAGAGTCTTACCGGTGAAAACCTTCACAAGCACCATAAGGCGACGAAAGCTGAGAGAAAATCAAAATGAGAGAGGCTTGAAAGTGAAAACCCTTCGGGCACTACAAGTCGAATAAAGGTGATAATCAGATGGAAATCACGAGACAGAAATCGTGACAGGAAATTAACGACGGAGGATAGGCCATATGTGCATGTCATGACCGTTAGAGTTGGTATCCGCGTTTGATAAGTTTTTGTAGTTGCTTCTGGTTAGAGAGTCAGTCCTCACTTGTCTTCTATTTGTTGTTTCTTTTTATCTTTCTCCTTTTGTCAAAATTCTCCATCAAAGTCTGTCAGGTCAAAAACATAGTGAGAAATGACTTCAAAACTTACCACCAACTTTCCAAGGCAAGGAAATGCCATTGATGACAGAGAAGTATGGTGCAAAGAAGATTATTAAACTGGGGCAGAAAATTTTCTTTTCAGTTTGAAAATTTTCTGGAAGTCAATATCCACTTAGGAAGAAGGAAAGTCTTAAGGGAAATGGTCTTCGAACCAGTGTCATCCTCAACAGCCTTCAAGAAGAGTGAAAAACCAATTTTGAGGAAATGAAAATCCCCCAGCAATGTTATCTACAGCAAGTTCCGAGGTGGTCGGACAACACAGAGTGGTAAAGGAAGAAAGGAAATCTCATCTTCAACAAAATAACCCCCGGCAAGTTGAGAAACACAGAAAGGGGAAGGGATAAATGGAAAAACCCATCCCCAGCAGGAATATCATCTCCAGCAAATGAAATCATTCCCCTATAAGTTTTGGGAACCCCGAGCGAGGGAAAGGAGAAAAGGAAAAAAACCACCACACAGGAGCGGCACAACCGCTCACAATGTTTTGAACTAACAAATTTTCTTTGATTTGAAACAGGGAAAGAAAGTGCTATTGATAGCAGAAAGTCATGCCACAAGGAAGAACACCAATACTGGGGCAGAAAATTTTCTGCCGTTGTTGAAAATTTTCTCGGAGAAACGAGGAAAGCAATTCAAGATGACGTATCAGGTTTGTCCACCTTCAAATAGGATGTTTCAGGTTTGTCCACCTTCGAACAGGACATCTCAGGTTTGTTCACTTTTTGATATCATGGGAGTATTCGCCCTCGAATAGGATACAATGGGAGTATTCGCCCTCGAATAGGATACAATGGGAGTATTCACCCTCAAATAGAATACGATGGGAGTATTCGCCCTCGAATAGGATACAATGGGAGTATTCGCCCTCGAATAGGATACAATGGGAGTATTCGCCCTCGAATAGGATACAATGGGAGTATTCGCCCTCGAATAGGATACAATGGGAGTATTCGCCCTCGAATAGGATACAATGGGAGTATTCGCCCTCAAATAGAATACGATGGGAGTATCCGCCCTCAAATAGGATACGATGGGAGTATTCGCCCTCGAATAGGATACGGTGGGAGTATTCGCCCTCGAATAGAATACGATGGGAGTATCCGCCCTCAAATAGGATACGATGGGAGTATTCGCCCTCGAATAGAATACGATGGGAGTATTCGCCCTCAAATAGGATACGATGGGAGTATTCGCCCTCAAATAGAATACGATGGGAGTATCCGCCCTCAAATAGGATACAATGGGAGTATTCGCCCTCGAATAGGATACAATGGGAGTATTCGCCCTCGAATAGGATACAATGGGAGTATTCGCCATCGAATAGGATACAATGGGAGTATTCGCCCTCGAATAGAATACGATGGGACTATCCGCCCTCGAATAGGATATTTTACGTTTGTTTTATTTTACATTGTCCTTTGCATATTTCATAAATTATTGCCAGAATGCATTTTTAATTCAAAAGTTGCTACTAAAAGCGGGCGCCTACCTGTATAACAAAAGGCAAGTCTTCAGTCTTTACATTGCAAGTCTTGAAACCAGTAACCCACCATAAAGCAGAAAGTTACAACAAGAGTTCCCAGCGCAAATTCAAGCGCATGAGTCAAAGTAAGGGAGGGAATGAAGGAAATTTTCCCAGCATCATTATCCTCAGCAGGTAAGTAAACAATTCCAAAGATATCCCCAGCAATCAAGGAAAAATAACACGACCTAGGAGGAAAGCAATTCCGAAACAAGGTAATTCAGAAGAAAGGATGGGATGAAGTTAATGAGTTGTAGTTGAAGTCAGGGTGCCCGCCTGAGAGAATGGAGTGGCGATTTTATTTTGAAGTAGTAGTTGAAGTCGGGAGCCCGCCTGGAGAATGGAGTGGCGATTTTATTTTGAAGTAGTAGTTGAAGTCGGGAGCCCACCTGAAGAATGGAGTGGCGATTTTATTTTGAAGTAGTAGTTGAAGTCGGGAGCCCGCCCGAAGAATGGAGTGGCGATTTTATTTTGAAATAGTAGTTGAAGTCCGGGAGCCCGCCCGGAGAATGGAGTGGCGATTTTATTTTGAAGTAGTAGTTGAAGTCGGGAGCCCACCTGGAGAATGGAGTGGCGATTTTATTTTGAAGTAGTAGTTGAAGTCGGGAGCCCGCCCGGAGAATGGAGTGGCGATTTTATTTTGAAGTAGTAGTTGAAGTCGGGAGCCCGCTCGAAGAATGAAGTGGCGATTTTATTTTGAAACGATAGTTGAAGTCGGGGAGCCCGCTCGGAGAATGGAGTGACGATTTTATTTTGAAGTAGTAGTTGAAGTCGGGAGCCCGCTCGAAGAATGGAGTGGCGATTTTATTTTGAAACGGAGAGTTGAAGTCGGGAGCCCGCTCGAAGAATGGAGTGGCGATTTTATTTTCGAAGCAATGAGTTGAAGTCGGGAAGCCCGCCGGAGAATGGAGTGGCGATTTATTTTGAAGTTGTAGTTGAAGTCGGGGAGCCCGCCTCTGAAGAATGGAGTGGCGATTTATTTTGAAGTTATAGTCGAAGTCAGGGAGCCCGCCTGGAGAATGGAGTGGCGATTTTATTTTGAAATAGTAGTTGAAGTCGGGAGCCCGCTCGGAGAATGGAGTGGCGATTTTATTTGAAGTAGTAGTTGAAGTCGGGGAGCCCGCCCGAAGAATGGAGTGGCGATTTTATTTTGAAGTAGTAGTCGAAGTCAGGGAGCCCGCCTGAAGAATTGAGTGGCGATTTTATTTTGAAGTTGTAGTTGAAGTCGGGGAGCCCGCCTGGAGAACGGAGTGGCGATTTTATTTTGAAGTAGTAGTTTAAGTCAGGGAGCCCGCCTGAAGAATGGAGTGGCAATTTTATTTTTGAAGCAGTAGTTGAAGTCAGGGAGCCCGCCTGAAGAATGGAGTGGCGATTTTATTTTGAAGCGATAGTTGAAGTCGAAGCCGACTGGAGAATGGAGTGGCGATTTTATTTTGAAGTTGTAGTTGAAGTCGGGGAGCCCGCCTCTGAAGAATGGAGTGGCGATTTTATTTTGAAGTTATAGCTGAAGTTAGGGAGCCCGCCCTGGAGAATGGAGTGGCGATTTTATTTTGAAGTAGTAGTTGAAGTCGGGGAGCCCGCTTGGAGAATGGAGTGGCGATTTTATTTTGAAGTAGTAGTTGAAGTCGGGAGCCCCCGGAGAATGGAGTGGCGATTTTATTTTGAAGTAGTAGTTGAAGTCGGGGAGCCCGCCTAAAGAATGGAGTGGCGATTTTATTTTGAAATAGTAGTTGAAGTTAGGGAGCCCACCTGGAGAATGGAGTGGCGATTTTATTATGAAGTAGTAGTTGAAGTCGGGAGCCACTCTGAAGAATGGAGTGGCGATTTTATTTTGAAACGATAGTTGAAGTCGGGGAGCCCGCTTGAAGAATGGAGTGGCGATTTTATTTTGAAGCAGTAGTTGAAGTCAGGAAGCCCGCCTGTAGAATGGAGTGGCGATTTATTTTGAAGTTGTAGTTGAAGTCGGGAGCCCGCCCGAAGAATGGAGTGGCGATTTATTTTGAAGTTATAGCTGAAGTCAGGGAGCCCGCCTGGAGAATGGAGTGGCGATTTTGTTTTGAAATAGTAGTTGAAGTCAGGGAGCCCGCCTGGAGAATGGAGTGGCGATTTTATTTGAAGTAGTAGTTGAAGTCAGGGAGCCCGCCTGAAGAATGGAGTGGCGATTTTATTTTGAAGTAGTAGCTGAAGTCAGGGAGCCCGCCTGAAGAATGGAGTGGCGATTTTATTTTGAAGTTGTAGTTGAAGTCAGGGAGCCCGCCTGGAGAACGGAGTGGCGATTTAATTTTGAAGTAGTAGTTGAAGTCAGGGAGCCCGCCTGAAGAATGGAGCGGCGATTTATTTTTGAAGTTGGTTAAGGAAAGCGGCAGAGTGTAACGGAAATCCCCAGCATGAATCAGAAGGAAGGCAACCAGAATGCGAGTCAACAGTCCGAGGGGATCAACAGAAGTTTAGTCACAATAAACAAAAAGAAAAAAAGAGGCATGAAGCCAATCCAAAATGCAGAAGTTGATGAAAGATGTGGCATGCTCAAGACATGGCCGAGGTCACAAGCACTGTATACCTGGTCTTGATTCGAAAAGCAGCACCTGCAACTAGCAAATATCAAGGTTCAAATTTAGAGTCCGCATGAAGCACCAACCAATATTCAAGATCAAGCTTCAGAAGACTTATAGATAGGAATCTTGTAACTAGTAGCTGATAGGATTAGTTAGTCTTTCTCATGTTTTGATGTAATAGCAGGACCACGGACCGGAACTTCGATGGAACGGAACCTCGACGGAACGATACCTCGACTGGCTCTCCACCTCGGTATACCCCTTCCTCACTCACTTTCGAACTACACGTGGCCTGATTCCTTTATAGCCAAGGATATGTAGGCAGCTCAGATACAAGGGCTCGGTCACATTCCTCTTCTTTAGTCTAGTCCCTCCGAATAAGGGTCGGGTCAAAAACACTTGTCTAGTCGTTCTTTGTCTGAAAACTCTTTGTGTTTTCAGTCAAAGAGGGGCAAACGCGTGATTTTTGACCCTCCCCGAGATTTTTTATATTTTTAGCGTAAAATATTTAGTTTAGTTTTAATATAGCTATTTTAGCTAAATTTGACTCTTTTACTTTATTTTTACCTCAAAATGAAAAATAACAAAAATATGGTTTTATTAATGTTTCGTAGTCATTTTAAACTTGAAAAATACAAAAATAGTACTTTATATTTTTTATCTTTTTATAAAAACGAAAATAATAAAAAAATAGTTTCATAAATATTTTGTAGTTATTTTAAACTTGAAAAATATAAAAAAATAGTTTTATTTTTATTATAAGTATTATAGTTATTTTGATTACCTAGGATTAATTAAATAACACCATTCTCGGTTCCGGGCGAAGAATAATATTCGGGTTCAAACTACCCGGTTTTATAATTTTCGGACCTAGCCCGTAATAATCCGAGTCCACTACACTAAGGGGGACAATACATAATGGATGGGGAATAAGAACAAAGACAAGAAGAAAAAGACAAAGGGATAAAAACAAGAAGAAAAAAACAAAAAAAGGCATGGAGCTTATTTTAAAAAAATAAAAAAAATAAATAAATAAAAAGATAAAAAATACTATACTCTTCTTCTTTAAAAAGAAGAAGAGAGAACGGATTGAAGGGGAAGCAAACGAAAATTGAAAAACGGCAAACAGAAGAAAGGATTTTTGAAAACAAAAGATTGAGAGAAAAACGAAACAAAGGGAAAGGATTTTTGAAAACAAGAAAGAGAAATAGAATTGAAAGAGAAAAGAAAGAAAAACGAAAGAAGAGGATTGAAGGCAGAAAGGAAAAAAACGAGATGGAAAAACAAAAAGAAGAGAAAAAAGAAAGAAGACAGAAGAAGGAAAAAAAACGAAAGAAAGAAAAAACGGCAAAAGAAGAAAAAGGAAAGAAGAAGAAGGAACGGCAGCAAGACATTCGAAAAAAACAAAGAAAAAATCGAAACAAAATCGGATTTGCAATGAGATGCTCGTGTTCGGCCAAGAGGTTCCGATCCCGTTCGTAGTCCAATCCGAGGTTCCGAGTATATTGCTCGTCATTTCCGTTGTTGATGTTTCATTGATTTTCCATTTAGTTTCTCATCTTCGTTGCTTACTCGTACATCCGAACAAAGGCTAAATATAAAGAAAGCTTCTTTTAAGGTCGGTTCTTCCTTATCCTTTATGTTATTGTTTTTAACTATTTGCGAAGATTTGGTTTATACTTTCATGGAATATATCTTGTTTACTTTGCTTCTTTCTTGTTATTTGGGTTTAATTGCTCGTGTTTGCAATGTCCTCATAGATTGATATTGAATTACTTTTGAGTAATGTTGTTAGAATGATTTTGTTGTTAGGTATTTCTTGTTTGGGGTTGATAACGAAGTTGACTGTAATTATATCTTTAGTGACATAGGCCATGAGGGAATAATCTGATTTGAGGCCTAATTTAAAGTTTGCATATATAGTTTTACATGGTATAATCCAACCTATTTATCAATTAGGATATTGCTTTTATTATTTGAGACAAGAGGTAGAGTAGAAATCGTAGTCACTTTAGGATTGGCCTTTAATAAAATAAGATGAGCCTCGCCAAATAAAATGCACAAAATGTGGGGCCATCAGTAAATGTATATATTAAAATACTTAGAATACGGGACGAGTCGTCTAACGAACTTCACGATTGTCCCCAAAGATAATAACGCGTTAGACTCTTTAGGTGTGATTTTAATTAAATTACGTTCTTAAACTCGGGTGCACATTTATGTGACCCAAATCTAAATCTCAACGAAGTCGAAACGTGTCAAAAGTCACGGGTGCACTGGTGCAACGTGGTTCGAGATACGTTTCCACTGCGTTGTAATTCATTTAAAACAATAAACAATAAAAGGGTAATGAGCCCTTAAACAATAAGCGAGACGAGCCTCGCCAAAATAACACGCAAATTGCGGGGCCCTCAACGGACGATTATTACGAAAAATGTTTAGATTCCGGGATGTGCTGTTTAGCGGATTCCACGGCCTTTCCCGAACACAAAACGCGTTAGTATCTTTAGGCGCGTATTTAATAATGCTATCTCCTTAAACCCGGGTGCACATTTATGTGACCCAAATCCAAATCTCAACGGAGTCGAAATGTGTTGACAACCACGGGTGCACTGGTGCGACGTGGTTCGAGATACATTTTCACAATGTTGCAATTCTTTGTAAAAATAATAATAATAATAATAATAATAATAATAATAATAATAATAATAATAATAATAATAATAATAATAATAATAATTTTTATAATAATAATATCATAAGAGGTTAAAAATTAAAATTTATACATAAGTTAAGGCATATTATAAAATCGGATAAAGAAGCCAAATATGACAGTTGAGCGACCGTGCTAGAACCACGGAACTCGGGAATGCCTAACACCTTCTCCCGGGTTAACAGAATTCCTTATCCGGATTTCTGGTATACACAGACTGTAATACAGAGTCATAAATTTCCTCGGTTCGGGATTAAACCGGTGACTTGGGACACCATTATTTTCCCAAGTGGCGACTCCGAATTAATTAAATAAATCCCGTTTCGATTGTCCTTTAATTGGAAAAACTCCCTCGCACCCCCGCGGGTGCGGAAAAAGGAGGTGTGACAAGTACAATTCAAATTGAAGGCGCTACAGCTAATTAAATTGGTAAGATGAAGGTCATGTAACCGATTTGATCATCAGCTCTAGTATCTTCAAATTGAACCATACTATCAATATTCAATTTTCCTTCATTCTTTAGGTTTAATTTGTAACGACCCGACCGATCAGTTTTAGCTCAAGCTCGTCGTTTGGTGGTTGACACTATGCGTAGCTTTACTTAAGATATTATAACTTGTATTCATGATCGGAATTAAAATTAGGAAAGTTCGGAGTCAATTTGGAATGAAAAATCCTCGTTTCGGAAGCTTTAAGTTGGAAGAATTGACTGAGATTGAGTAAACGGCCTAGGAGTCGGAATTTGATGTTCTAGCAGGTTTGTATGATGATTTCGGACTTGGGCGTATATGCGTATCAGACTTTGGATGACCCGAAAGCATTTCGGCGCCTATTTTGGAAGTCAGCATTTGGAAGAATTTCATAAATGTGGATTGAAGTTCATTTCAATGTTATCGATGTTCGTTTAGGATTTCGAATTTGAGAATAGCTCCGTATGGTGATTCTGGTATTGGGAGCGCATTCAAATGTAAATTTAGAGGTCCGTTGGTTCATTTTGGAGTAGTTTGGTGGAAGTTAGAAATTTGAAGGTTCTTAAGAAGTTAGACCAAAAGTGGACTTTTTGATATCGAACTCGGATTTTGATTTTGATTTCGCAAGTTGGAGTTGGTCCGTAATGTCGAATATGACTTGTGTGCAAAATTTAAGGTCAATCAACGTGGTTTGATAGGTTTCAACATCGAATATGAAAGTTTGAAGTTCTAAAGTTCATTGAGCTTGAATTGTGGTGCGATTCATGAATTCGAAGTTATTTGATGTGATTTGAGTCATCGAGCAAGTTCGTTGTATATTTTTTTAACTTGTGTAAATGTTTGGTTTGGAGCCCCCAGGGCTCGGGTGAGTTCGGAGTGCTTCTGAGTGAAATTTTTGGAATTTGTGGTTCTGGTTTGATCGCATTTGTGACGTATTGGTTGCAAATGCATCCACCGCATTTGCAAGAAAGGTTCCTAGGAGCTGAGGGGAAAGATCGCATTTGCGAGGAAAATGATCGCTTTTGCGATGCTACCCCATTCGCAATCGCGAAGAACTTGGTCGCGAATGCGACTTAAGCAGGGATACTTGGCTTTGAATTTGTGATGCTTTTTTTACAAATGTGACCATTGCATTTGCAAGCCAATAACAACAACAACAACCCAGTATAATCTCACAAGTGAGGTCTGGGGAGGGTAATATGTACAACAACAACCTAGTATAATCCCACAAGTGGGGTCTGCATTTGAAAGGCAGATGTCAGAAATGCGACATCTATGTCTGATCCAAGGGCTTTTTATTCTGATACTTAGGCCATTTCCCTCATTTCTCACTTGGTCTTAGGTGATTTTTGAGAGCATTTTGAGAGGGGTTCCATCATCATCAAGAGGTAAGTGATTCTACTAGTTTTGAGTTAAATACAAGTTTTACATATGAATTTAGACATGAAAAAATTATAAAATAATTTGAAATTTTGAGGAAAAACCTAAAAATTGGTATTTTTGAATTTTGATCACGAATTTGGGCATGAAATTGAGAATAATTGTGTATTTGAGTTCGTGGGGTTATGAGTAAATTTTATTTTCAAAAATTTTCAGAATCCATACACGTGGGCATGAGGGTGATTTTTATCAACTTTTTGAACGGAGTTGGAAATTGATGTAAATAGGATTATAATGAGTATTAGATTATGTATTTATGGATTTTCTCATGTATTCACTATTTTTGGAGCGTTAGGCATCATTTTAAGTTGTCAGAAGGGCTTGGGAGCTCATTATGGTACTTTAGAGCGAGGTAAGTCTCCTTTCTAACATTATGAGAGGGATTTAACCCCATAGGTGAACTAAATTATTATATGCTTCTATTTGTGAGGGATACATACATACGAGGTGACGGGAATCCGTACGTAGCTACTAGCTATGCCTTTGTCCAGGTAGCTTATAGGCTACGAGGTAGCCTAGCTGGCATTGTCCCTTTATATATTTTCAGTTTGTTTTTATTGTACCGAGACAGACATTTATGTATTTCTATTTTGACTTGTTTGTAGCACTCTTTAGTAGTTCGTGAGATAGTGACACCAGCCTTGGATAGAGAAATGTTTAACTTCAGCATTTCGGGTTTTCAGTTATCTATGTTTTAAAGACTTCTGCTTTTATTTAAATGACTCGTTATATTAAAATTGTTCTCGTTGAGGTGTAGTATGGGAATACTTAAAAGGGTTGGCTTGCCTAGCTCCGACAGTAGGCGCCATCACGACTCTCGATGGTGAGAAATTCGGGTCGTGACACCTTGTCACTACCTTGCAGGAGTTAGGCCACGCATTTTCCAGCATATGGGGTTGGTTGTGCTGATGCTATACTCTGCACTATGTGTAGTTACCGGAGCAGCATTTGGGCAGTAGCACTTGGGGAGCCAGCCTTCAGTCTAGCCAGGGAGCCCGAGGTAGTCCTACTGGCTTCCGTAGACCCGACGTTCTCTTTTATCTATTTATATGTTCTATTTTCACTTGTTTCAAGATAGACAATATTTCCTATTTTAGACATTGTATGTAGCACTCATAGACAGTCCGTAGATATATATTGTGATACCGGTTTCTAGGTAGTGGCATATACTGGCATTTTTGTACTGATTTTAGTATTAAATTTGACTAAGTATTCCGTTTGATTTCATCATCCAATAATATTTTAATGTTGATCACATATTAAATCAAGTTGTTAAAAATGATTAAAATAAATGAGTTAAAATTTTTACATTTTGTGGCTTGCCTAACTTTTACGAGTAGACACCATCACGACCCCCGAGAGTGAAAAATATGGATCATGATAAATTATAAAAGTAAAAAAGATAATTAAAAATTTAAGGCATCAATTTTTAATTTCGCCTTAAGCCCCCTATTTTATGTCGAGTCGCCCTTGCTTGTATTTATTATTTACTCGGTGTAAAAAGAGTTAAAGCGGCAATTAAAATTGGGCGGAGTAAGTACTTATTTTCACAAAATAAATCAATATTTCCTTTGGTTCACAATAAGTGTCTAATTTACATTTAGCACACCCATTAAGAAAATACTAAATTTTATACGAAAATACCTACTATGACTAAAGTACCTCTAATTAAATATTTAATGTGAGGAATAAAAAAACTTTTTAGGGATATTACATAGGGGTTATTTTGTAAAAATAAATTAAATTCTTTCTTGATTACATAATTGGATATTTATTTTGAACCAAAATAAAAATAAATTGAACACTTATTATGAACAGGAGGAATACTAATTTTGGATTTAACGTTAAACGTTACATGACCACATGCGGTTGCACTATTGAGCATCATGGACAAGTGCTCGCATGGCTGTAAACATGTGTCGAAATATCTTTAGTCAAACTAAGGCTCAGCGTTTTTGAGGTGAATATCAATGACGTGTAGTTTTTAATTAATGTCACCTCATCTTCATTAACTCTAATTCATATCCAATCATCAATTTATTCTCAGAAATAATTAATAAACAAGTATATCATTTTTAATAAGCAAACTCCTCAGTCTTTAATTATAGGAGTAATTTTGAGGGAAAAAAGTTTGGACAAAGATTTCGATTTCTCCAGAAATTGTTTTCTATTTGGACCCAATAATGGAGTAATAACTTTCACGACAAATAGATAAATAAAGAAATAAATCATTTTTCACTTTCAAGCATTTATAACATGTGATGCAGTCGGGCTAAAATTAAGGGGTTTTGACACACCTACCCATAAAAACAAAACTATTTACCCTTGTCTACCCATTTATTTTTCTACTCATAAACTAATTACATTTCATACTATAGTAGTTTTTGGAGGGAATAATTTCTTTATTCTCCAATCTTTTTTTTATTTCTATGCTTCTTTTCTTCTTCTTTTTTTCTTTTTTTTCTTTTCTGCTTTTCTTTTTTATCGTTTTCTTCTTATTTTTTTTTCTTTTTTCCTTTTCTAATTTCATTTAACTTCTTTTTTATATTCTTTTCTCTTCATAATCTAATTTCATTTACCATTTTCACTATTTTTATTATTCTTTTTTTATACAATAAGAAAAATAATTGATATAGTAAATATTTGCTCACTTTTTTTAATATAACTAGTACAATATACTTAGTGTTTTTTTTTCTTTCTAATTTTATAAATTCAATTATTAAACTGAAATAATATCAATTGTGACTTGATCTAATACACTGAATATCACATTGACTGTTGTTGAGCACCATATATTACATAATCAAATTCTAAGAATCAACACGTGATTGCCATGCAAACCTTGATCTCATTCCCTATAAATATCAATACACACACTCTACCATTAGCAGTAACACAACCAGTTACGGAGCAAGAAAATATAATCTACGTCAATCAAATCTCCATATATACTAGTTGGAATTAAAATGATAATAAAGTATTAAAAATACAACAAAAGTATAAGTAGCGAAAAAGACTTCTATTACCATGTGATACCAATATGGTATATATGTATACCAATAAAGCATATGATTTCTCTAGAATATTGCTACAACTATCTGCGACTATACTACTCTACCAAAACAATAAAGGATGCAATAAAAGTATGAGAAAATTACATGCTCGTATTGCAAGCTAAATATTCGCAAAATAACTTGCTCATTTCGTATACTAAGAGGGTATATAGTTGTATGGGGTCGTTCCAATAATTGCCGATAACTATAAAAAGTATTAACACACAAAATTTATGTCCATCAGCACACGAAAATTCCAGCATTATTGCAACTCATGTTGATATAAATAATTTCATGAATATCACTTAAAATGCAGCTAAAACAACCAAAATAATGTTTAAACTACTATATGATACCAATATGGCATATAACTATACCAACATGGTATACAGTTTTACTAGTTAATTTCCGGTAACTATATGCCTATACTATTATTACATAACACTATAAAGAGAAAAATAATAAAATAGTGTACAATATATTAATATAATAAGGTATTTCAAGCTATTGTACTATATTACTATTATTAAAAAAATATTAAATATTGTACCAATTAGATGCAGCTAATACAAACATAAAATAATTCAACTAGCACATGATACCAATATAGTATATAGATATACTAATACGGTATATAGTTTGAATGAATTGTATACTAAAATGATATATTTGTATATTATTTGGGTATACAACCAAATTCGTCTTCTTCTCTGGTTCAACTATATTTCAACCCAAATTTCTAAAATTTATTACAAAATCTCCACTAAATTGACTAAAACTTTAGCTATAACCTCCAATCAACTTTCCAAACTAACCCATATAGGATCGGATCAAAATAATTAAAAACTCAAACAAACCAAGTTATGAGTTTCAAGCTTCAAGGTCCATCAATGGTGGATTTAAATTTGAGGGTATGAATTTTGCTCCTCTAGTGGGTGTTGTTAACATGGCATCATCTTATTCATCTATCAGAGCTTATGGAGGAGAAAAACTGAAGGTGAATATGAAGGTGAACAATGAACAAAAAATGATGGAAGATGAAGTAGAACAAAAGTGAATGAAAACTATTTGTTGTAACTTAGAGCGAAAAAAATAAGAGAAAGAAAAGCATTTTATCTGGTCGATCACCTACCTATTATTGAAGTTGGATTGGAATTTCTTTTAGCAATAAGCTTTACTCCTAATTCAGCTCTTAGTTATAATTATTAAACCATCTGGGCGGGTAAATAGTTTTGATTGCATAGGTAGACAAAGTAAATAGTTTAGATATGGGTATTTAAGGGTAAATAGTTTAATCTTAATAGGTATAAAGTGAAATTTTCTCTAAAAATTAAGAAAAAGTCTCACCAATAGTCCAATACCAATATACAATTCCTTATAGTTTTGCAGCGCGTAAATTATTATTTTTTTTTTCTAAATTTAAACAAAAAATGCTATCGATGTGAAACAGAACAAGAGGGAACTGTGAAAACAAAGAGAGGGAAAACTTTTTAAATTTCGTTTTTTGAGAAAAAATAAAGTGGAGATAACTATTATAATAACGCTAATGACGTGTCACTCACTCACTTGTTTTCACTACTTCTTACACAAAGATAAAGATAAAAAAAAAATTGTGGCATATTAATTGCTCAAAGGCTAGTGACTAATTCTTTCACATAGAATTTTGAAACTGAAAACAAATTAATTAGCTCAAATCGCTTTTGTTTAAACTGATGTCTGAAGCGGAAGTCTTTTTCTTTTTAAATTTAAAATAAATTTAACGTCGATGCCTTTTTTATTCATTTGATCTCTGAATATGAAGTCTAACATTTGACTTTTGTACGTCAAAAATTAAGTCAATAAATTTAAAAAGCAAAAATGTCAAGTGTAATTTCAATATTATCATTCAAAATTGATAACAATATTTAATCTATTGACAAGAAAGCAAAAACATGTTAGTCAAATTACTAGGTGGTTCTGCAAAATTATGTCTGTAAATTTATACTGTAGGGCACATTTAATATAAAATAAAATTTTAGAAACTTAAGAATACGAAAGACATCATGGTCAACGAGATATAACATAAACGTTCCATTTTTATAATAAATATTTTGGTGGATATAATTCAAATATACTGTTAGCAATTTTTTTAATGTTGTACTAATAGGATAGTTTTTATATTACCATTGTCAAACACGTTGATGTTGGGCATTTTTTTTAATGTTACTTTACTCATGTTTAATCGCTTTTTGGTTCTATTTGGTCTTTAAAATGCCTAATATGTTAATTATTGGTTTTATGCCTAATTAAGTTGTGTGTGGTGAATTAGGATGTTTGGAATGCAAAAATACGAAAAAAAGATGCTCAAGCTATAGGAGAAGAGGGTGGATGTGTCGCATCCAACCTTAGGCAAAAGGCTATTTGGAGCAGTTTTAACAGTGAAGTCTTGAGAGGGCATCAACCTGGCATCCGCGCGTTGGTGCAACAAGGTCGAAGGAACAAAGACGCAAGGCATCCACCTTAGCATCCGATGCTGAGAAATTCAAGCTGAGGCGGACGCGAAACATCCATCCCAGTATTAATTCCTGAAGCTGATTTGGAATTGAAAAAGAAAAACGTTGGCCTACAACTTTTGTACGCAGTATATAAGTTAAAACACCTCTTTTAGAGGATTGAACACACTTTTTGAAAGGAATTCAACTTACGGAGAGCAAAGAACCGCCGTGGAGGCTGAATTTCATCTTCTTCCACCACACTTAGTAATTTTTATGTGTGTTTTTGTTTTGCTACCATGTCTATATGGAGCTAAACTTCATGTTCTAGAGTTGTGGTTCTTTTGTGATTATTGTTATTCAGATATTGATTTTGCTATCTTGATTTATCATATTGGATTATTTATTTAATCTTGCGCTTAATTATTTGACTGCTTGATCACTAATCGAATACTTTCTATGAATCTAGAATTGAACTCGAAAGTAGGAATTCTAGATTGTACATAGGATTGAGTAGAGCAAGTTTTTAAACTTGGACATCAAGGAACGAATTTGCAGCTAGGATAGACATATACCTAACTGTCATGTTTGGTTGATGTACATGATTTATAAATGTGTTCTAGCTAGTTCTAATTCGATAGACATATATGCGTTAGGTTAGCTTGAATAGGCGAGTAAGAACTTAACAGATTCTTATGAGTAATATTAACTCTGTTAACCAATAAGCTAGATGAATTAGTAAGTCAATTCAATTGAAGAATATAACAAGAATGTTAGATAGCACATAACCCTGGATTATTTTCAATACACTGATAACATAAAAATCTGCTCTTCTTTTGTTCATAGTTTATTATTTATTTTCTTTTTAGTTTTATTACTTTAGCATCTCTACTTTTGGATTTAATCCTTGTTTAGATAATTAGGATAGTCTGATCTAGTTAATAATTAATCACAAGTCCTCGTGTGTTTGACACTCTATAGTATTACTTTATTACTTGACGACAGTGTATAATACTTTCTTGTACACTTGGCCGCAACACACATCTAAGAATTTATACTGTATTTAAATATTGACCTGCATTTTTTATTTACTTTGAAAGAATTATTAAGAGAAGATTTGAAATTGCTCCCTTTTTGTCTCAATTTTGTTATCCACTTTAAAATTTTAGTTTGAAACTTTATTAAGAAAGGCTTTGATATTAGTTGTTTAATTAGTGTTTTTGAACAAGTGAGATCAGGTTTTTATTTTACGTTGTAGAAGGGATAAAATTATAATGAAACAAGTCACAGTGAGGCTCTTGATATTGGCATTGACGTTTCACATTATTTGGTGGTTCTTAAAAGGGATCTTTCTCTTCTTTCCTCTATAATGTCCTTTAAAAGGCTTGCTTAAAGGGGCAAAAAGAAGAAGAAAAAAAGAATTAGCAAAGAATAAAAGAATAAGTAACCAAGAGGAGAAAAATCCACAGAAAAAAAAAAAATAATAACAACAACAACAACAACAACAATAATAATAATAATAATAATAATAATAATAATAATAATAACTAAGTACTCAAACTTGTTTAAGAATGAGTCAAGTAATAGTTATTATATAGAGATAATAATAATAATAATAATAATAATAATAATAATAATAATAATCCACATATTTTCTTTCTAACCATTAATTGGAGGGTCTAGTGTTGACGCATGATATTGCATGATCTTCTTAGTCAAAATGGATATAGGTTTGGTCGTGGCAATTAGAGGCGGAATCAGAATTTTAATTTTATGGGTTTCTGTTATAATTTTAAATTAATAAAAAAGAACTGGGTTCACAAATAGATATTTAATAAAATTTTTGACAAAATACAGAGTCTACGTACGCAAGAGTTACTGGAATTCACGAAACCCATATATTACACCCTAAATCCGCCACTGATTGCAATGGTTGTTTAATTGCACATATATATGATATTGCACAAGAATTTTAGTAACATTTCAAAGTGGAAATTCAGCAAAAAAAAAAAAAAAAAATTTATTTGCAGAAGTTCAACAATTGGAATTATGAATTTTCTTAAATCTTTTAATACACCGGGAATCACATTGAGCGGAAATTTAGTTAAGACTTTACCATTCATTATACGTAGTGCAAGATTCGTTTCTTAACCAAGGATCTTCTTGTATTCCTTGTAATTATTTTTCTGTTTATTGGCCGAGCTCTCTCCCAAATACCTATCAATGAGCACTAAAAATATTTATACACACGCGTTCTCTATCTATATAAAAATAAATAAATAAGAGAAGAAAATGATGAAAACAAACAATAATTAATCAACAGTGAAGTGAAAAATAAGGTCAACAATAAAAACAAAATTATAATAAATAAACTCGAGTTTGTTACGTAGAGATCAATGAGTACAAACTGATACTAATTAGTAGCTAACTTTCTCATTAATTATAGAGTTGTGTGTGTTTATTTTAAAACTGAATACTGTGTGCTGCTTCAGAAGTAGCTCTTAATTGCATTTCTTGGCATTATGTATTGGTAAACTCTGATCTTTTTCATGGCCATTTAACAGTGGAAACTACTCTATACAACTTGTAATTTTATTCTAAATCAAATAATATTTCCACTGTCAATGATAATAATAAGTTTCAAATTGGTAGAGATGAATGTCACTAATATCATTTTAAGTTTTTCACGCTTGAGTGTTTATACACATTACTTTTTCACCATTAAGGTTTTTGCTTCGCGAGTTTTCTTTGTAAAATATTGTTTATCTTAAATAAGTAATTAAAAAGTGCACATTTCTACGAATTTATAACTTAATTAAAGGAAGAATAGAGAACAAAATTTGAAATAAATTTCTTAATTATTTGATAACTCACTAATATTAGTACTAGCATGGTAAGTGGACAAGGGAGGTAATCTAACAAGGGCGTGTTTTAATTAAAAAAGAATATATAAAGAATATTTTATCTTGAAAAATCATTTTCCAGATTTTATTAAAATATTTAGTAGAGCATAAAGGTAGTGACAAATGGTAATATAATACAACGTGGACGATATGATCTGTAGATAATACTTTAGATAATATTTTAGAGTAGTAATTAATAAGTTCACATTAACGTCTATGTGTTGGTTGAACAAGCGACATAAAGAAAAAATTAAAATATGCATAAACGCAAATGGCTGGCGCGTAAGTTAAATACCGAGATACTCTTTCGACGCATTTAAGTAACAAAATACAAGAAAATATTGCCCGCCGCCATACTAAAGAAACCCTAAAATTAAAGGAAAATAAAAACAAAAAACCAAAAAGTATACCCTTGTCTTGACTCAAGAAAGAAAATAAAATAAAAAGCAAATAAGTCAATAACCAGTAGAGGATTCTATATAAGTAGAGGCTTAAGTGCAAAAAATCACACCTCAAACAAGCTTAAGCTAATTAACGTTCCAAAAAGTTAGTGTTTCACTTGTTTAATTCAGCCATTTAATTTTCCCTTGAATTTCCTCTTCATTATGTCTCAACAAGAAAGTAATAATCAACCTAATGAAGGATTATTTAATCCAATGGCTCCTTATGATGAGATGATTAATGAAGTTCGTGTGATGCTTGTTGATCATGACCAGGAGACTATTTATGACATGGTTGATTTGCTTGAGTCTCACAAATATAAAGGTAAAAATGGCCATTTTTAGATATATAGAACTAACTTTTTTTTTTCCTCCTCTTTGATATAATTTCTATGTGATTTCCTCTTTATAAGATATTAATTAATTGATGCTTGTTATCTCATTTGTGAATTCTTTAACATCTCTTTTAGATTTTGTTTATCCTGTAAATCTTGAATTTCTTTTCCTTGTCATAACATTTTTTCTATGCTTGTTTCTATTGCTTTTTGTAGCTAATAAATGAGTTTTTAGTGGTTATACATAAATAAATTAGATTCTCTACTTTTGGTCCTTGCTATGTGCTTTTCACACAAAATCACGATAAAAGAGCTCTGTTTTCAAATATATTTGTTCAAAAATAATAAAAATCACATTAGTGAGAATATAAGTTGATGTGTCTTTGATTGGATTTCTCCACAAATGTATATATGGTTTTTCAAAGGTGAGGGATGATGATAATTTTTAGTTAATTATTTTATTTATTTAATCAACTTAAAATCCATCCTCTTTTATTTCTAAATAATTTTATATGTTTTTTAACACCTAGTCCTTTTGAAGAAAAAGGGAAAATTTAAAACACAGAGTTCTTTGTCTTGGCCTAGAGTGACAAGAGAGTTGGAGGAGCAAACCCCTTAAAAATAATTTTTGAAGATAGATATTTGATTTAAAAATCTAACTATGTTCTAGAGAGAAAAATATTTCCTTTGGGGGTGGATGGAGGGTGGGGGTGGGGGTGGGGTACATGACTAGGGTAGAGCAGCGGAAAAAAGAACGACCAGATAAGAATTTACATGTCTATCATTATTATTGATCTTAAGTAGAAAAAGTATCTTTTTATTGAATATAGACAACCAAATAAAAACTCAATTTTATAAATTGAGATTTCCTTCTTTCATTTGGAATCATATCCATGATGCCATTTTTTTTCCTTTTCATTTATGCAAGGTTTAACCTTTGCTTAAGATTCATATATATATCATCGATTTTTTCCATGTAATTTCAAAAAAAAAAAAAAAAGAAACAACAACAACAATAAAACATCTTACATCTTTAAAGAAGCTTTTTTTTTTTTTTTTGTTGTAATATTTTTCATTAACATATGTTATTTCACCCTTTTGATAGAGCACGTTAAATTAAAAATTATTTGAAATAAATTTATTCTCAATTTGATAGAAACGAAATTGGATCTATTTTAATAACTACTTGCCAAGTATTATTTTGCATTTTGGCTTAACCCTGATGGCCATATAATTACTTCCTCTACTTTAATTAGGACAATAAGCAATTTTCAGAATATTTGAAAAAACAAAAGTAAGTGCTACAATTATCTTACCCAAAAAACTAGCATAAAATGTGGATTCTCTTTAGATTTAGAGAAAGAAAATATAGTCTTTACTTGTCTTCAAAATGGTATTAATCGTTTTGCCTAGATTAGTGGTTTTAACATATTATTGTATGGAAATAAAGGATATGTTTATCTAAAATGGTACAGAAAAGAAAGAATAAGATGTTTAAGATATCAGATTTTAATTATCGTGGCATGATAAAAAAAATTAAAAAAAAAGAAAAGCAAAATGTGATATAAAAAGAAGGGTTTGTTATCCTTTTTCTGCCTTTAGGAACTTCCGACATTCAAAGTTCAATACCTAAATATTGGGTTAGGGTTACATTTAAATACTTAAGATTGAAAAAAACACCACTGTAATATAATCCATAAAATGGTACTATTATATTTGGTAAAACCTCTTTCTGGAAGGTGTAGATTTAACACCTATTTCTGGCAAGTAACATATTTTGTCGATTTGTAATTCATCGGAATTCATTGAAGATTCAACACATTACATACATTTTGTCGTCTTATTATTTAATAACCTTTTGTACTTTTATTATTGTAATTAAGATTCTTGAATTCTATTAGACGATGATATAATATGTATTACACATATAATAACACGCGGATTTCATCAAACTTTGAATTAATAGTTTAATATTCAATTGGATTAGAGAATAATAAATTGTTAATAAATACGGCCCTCTTTGAAAAATCTTCTTAAATATATTATAATCTTCATGAAATAAAACTATATCAAACTTTTGTGCCTATTTTATCTTGCTTCTGACAATATCTGTACTTGTTTAATTTCATCTAGTCATTTGAATAAATAGGAATAAATTCTTAGCTTTAACAATCCTTCACTATTCAATTTACCAAAATATCCTAAATAGTTCGTCAATTTTTTTTTGTGAACTAGTACCTATCTAATTAATTGCACACATTGCTTATATAAGTTGATCAATTATAATTTGGAGTTCGTTCGACAGATAAAATATAGCATTATAGCATGAATAATTGAAATTATATGAGAAATAAACATACCCTCATGCTAATATATAATTGAATAATAACCTAAATAGCAGTTCATCCAATTATTTAAATTAAAACTAGTCGGAGAATATTCAATATATATATAATTTATGTATAATACGTGTATAACCATGTATAATAAGTGTACAATCTATGTTTACCAGTTAGGAAATTAATGTAAACAATGACTCTGGCTGTATATTTAGGTAAAGATGAAAATTTTATGTATGCTTTCGTTTCTTATTCTTCACTGACTATCAAATGCATTAATACAGTTACGACGGTTGGTCTTGCTGAAATGGCTATGAATATGTTGTCCAAAGGAAAAGAAATATATGATGTTATGATAATAAATGCATATTCACCTGATTTGCTTTCCACAAGGCTTTTGGGCCAAGCAGTGGCGTTGGACATCATTTCGATCCGTGAGTATTTTAATATGTAACTCTATTTCTATAGTGAATAAATTTCAGTTACTTTAATGTAACGAAATTATAATGCAGTTGTCTGTGATGATAACAATCCTCTCTTAGCAAAGAAGGCTTTGGATGTCGGAGCTTACCTCTATTTGAAAAAACCACTTCAAGAGGAAATGGTGAAATACTTGTGGCAATTTGTACTAAAGGAAAAGCTACAGAGAGAGAAAGTAAAGAAAATTTTAGAAAATGGAGAGAAAATGATCATCAACATTGGTGATGATGATGAAATTGATGAGAATGTTGGTGCTGAACAAGAAGAGAAGAGTATGGGTGATGATGAGGAACAAAATAACAATCAAGAGGTTGAAAATAGTGAATCAAATGAAAAATATAAGCTGAGAAAAAAGAGAGGTAGGAAAAGCACAGAAGAGGCTATTCAAGGAGACAACCATAGTAATGGTAAGTCTGTTAAGCGAAAGGTATGCATAGAGTGGACTTTGGAACTTCATACTAAATTCTTGGAAGCTTTGGCTCAACTTGGTGAAGGAAGTAAGTTTACTTCACAATTAATTAAATTTCTCTTTTTATTTTTATACAATCAAGCCTTTTTATAACAACATCCTTGTACAACTAAATTTTTACTTGAAACCAAATTTTACGTTATGTTATACTATATGTCCTTTATAACAATATTTCACGTTCACTATAGTAACCAAAAGATATCGAAGCAAATAAGGTTATTATAGGGAGGCTTGATTGTACCTTATATAATATTGGTATGAGATGAGTTTAAATAGAATAACATGCTCAATCCAAATTAATATTATAACCGACATGGTCTTAGAATATCTCAATTATATTAAGTTATAATTCTTATGGAACATACAGGATGTTATCCGAAAGAGATTCTTGAGCTGATGGATGTGCCTGGTCTTACGAGGATGCAAGTTGCTAGCCATCTTCAGGTACATCCCTCAAATAATTTTCTATGTGGAAATTTATGATTCATTTGATTTTACACTGAATTCAAAATGATGAATTAAACTATTGTGCTATATATTCAGAAATTAGATTAATGTGATTAGCTCTCGAAGACATTTGCTATACTATATGTACTTTAACCATAGTTTCAATGAGTTTTAAGTTACGTTTGGATTTGAAGCATATAATTTTTGACACTATTAGATTAAGTTGATTTATAACAATATGTAACTTTTTATATCAAAATTAATACAGAAACTTGGAAAAATAAAGTAATAACTTGTGCTATATCTGTTTAAGTTGTACGTATAATATAGAAATTATTTACACATTAATATATACTATAACTTTACCCCTTTTTGAATTAGATTTAACTGAGATACATTTATTATGGACAATTACCTGTCTTTATATTTTAGGTGACCTATAGGTCACGAGTTCGAGCTGTGGAATCAGTCTGATATTTGTATGGGTAGACTGCCTACATCACACCTCTTAGGATGCGGCCCTTCCCCGTGTGCTGGATGAATGCAGGACGCTTCGCGCACCGGGTTACTCTCTTATATTTTAAGCGACCGTATCGTGTAAATACGAACAATTACCTATCGTTAAGTTTTCAGGTTGCTAACTAAAAAAGAAGGTAGCCCGGTGCACTAACCTCCCGGTATGCGAAGGGGCCAGGGAAGGGCCGGACCACAAGGGTCTATTGTAAGTAGTTTTACTCTGCACTTTTGCAAGAGGCTATTCCACGGCTCAAACCTGTGATCTCCTGTTTTCAGGTTACTAACGAATATTACTAATTGCTTTTTCTCTTTCAACATCTATCAGAAATGTCGCAACGACAATTGGAGAGCTCCAAAAGAGCGAAAATCTTCTCGTAACTCATCAGGTCAGGGCTCGTCCAGTGGATATGAACAACGAACCGGCCACAGAAAGTTTGGTTCAATGCCTCGTATCCAACCAAATATCGTCAAAAATCTGGAAAAGCAGCAACGTGACCAAGAAATTAACCAAAGAAGTCCTCCTGAATTTCAGTTTCCACCACCGAATAACAGTAACATTATTGCTAGAGGAGAGAGTTCAACTCAACAGGAACATGCTTATCACCCACAACTTCCTTATGTTGAACCCCAATACCTTAACATTGCCAGCCCATTTAGTAACCCAAAATTTATCCAAAATAATGCTGGTGATTTTGTACAACAACAACATGGACCTTTTGTTGAAATGATGGGACAAGGACAAGGCCCAATAATTGGGGGCACTAATTACATGACTGTGTTCCCGATTAATAATGGGCCGGATCAGCACGCTCAAAATGGCTACAACATGAATATCAATGTGGCCCATTTAGGATACTCAGGTAGCCCCGTGATTTCAGATATGAATGAAAATGTGACAATGAATGGGCTAAGCTTTGCAGCAGCAAATGCTAATTTCCAGCAACAATATGGTCAACCCAACATGACTGAGCCAAGTAGTTTTGTGGCCCCATCAAATGTGAGTGATTGCGAAGGAACTGATTCAAATGAGGGACAAAATTATGATCAATATTTTGATTTCAATGATGTGGATTATCTAATCCAGAATCTTGGACCTCCTACATCCAACCTACCTAATGAACAAGGCACTGAGTTTAGTCCAGTTTACTCTAATGATCAGGTTAGTTCTTCTACCTTATTTTGTTTTTCCTAATAGATAACTTTCTTATGTCAAAACCCTACTATTGAGTCATTCGAAATGTCCTTTTAAGAACAAGTAAAGTTATTTTCGTATGACCTATAGGTCACGGTTTGAACTGTAGAAATAACCACTAATACATATATTAAAGTAGGTTGTCTATGACACACCCCTGAAGTGGGGTTCTTCCTCGCATCCTGTTTTAACACGGAATACCTTCTGCACCGAATTACCCTTTTATATGATACAAGTCATTTTCAAAAAATCTTTTCCGAAGAGAAAATAGTTTTATAAAAATTAATTACAATGTCAGCAAATAGGCTAGCTGATTATAGTTTTTAGTAGTAAAGATGTATGATAATATCTTAAGACTGATATCAAATTGAAGTTGAGTTAATGGTGAAGAAAAATGAATTCCGCCTAAAGGTGAGGAAAGTCATTTCAGAAAATGATACTGTATAGACGTTGCCAAAATACTAGTTGACGAAATATATATTTTTTGTATACTTAGACATACATTATATATGTTATATACATAAATTTTTAAATTTTATACTGCATCCGTTTTAATTTATGTGAACCTGATTCCTTTTTAGTCCGTGCAAAAAAGAATGACCTCTTTCTCTATTTGGAAATAATTTTACCTTTATGTAATGATTTATAGCCACACAAAATATACGTGCTTCGTTTTACACCATAAGTTCAAAAGTCTTCTCTCTTTTCTTAAACTCCTTACCTAGTCTAGTGGGTTCACATAAATTAAAACAGAGGGAGTAATTTATTTTTGGCTACCGAATACAAATATTTTCTGGCGTGGGCTAAAAATGATAATACCCCAAGTCATTTTTCTTCTCTTTTTTCTCGTTCTCCCTGTAAAAATTTCTTCACAATCAATATCAAACACTAAAGACTAAATTATTTATCAAAAATAATTTTCCATGCTACCAAACAGACTAATCTCTCGTTGATTTAACCTTAAACCAACATATGCAGGTGAAACTAAGTGTCGCATTTCCTGGAATAGCAAACTTTCCTGACGATTTGGCATGATCTGATGCTGTCATTGACAACTTTCAGAAGGGATGTTTTGCAATGACAATTTAGTTTTCTGAAGTGCAAATTGCATTTTTCATTTGTTGGATTTTGGAGATTATGTTGATTGGTATTACTTGGTTTGTAGGAACTAATGGTATTTTGTTTTGTTATTTTTTTTTTGGAACTAATGGTTGGTATTGGATTACAGGCTTTGGTTGTGTTATTTTCTTGATTTGGGAGTATTGTTTTCTTTAGTACGAAGGGCCGGCTTGGCTCAGCGGTAAGCTTGCTTGTCGTGGTGTGTCAGGTCGCGGGCTCGAATCAGGCTCTCTGTAAAGTAGGGGGAAGGCTACCTAGAGTATTCCCTTCCCCAGACACCCACGAAGTGGGTATTGAACTGGGTCGGCCCTTTTGTTTTCTTTAGTATCTCATTGATCATTAAAACCTTTTAATTGACTGAATTATATTATGGGATTGATTATCTGTGGGATTAATTGTATCTTAGTTATGTAACTGTTTGGTTTTTTCTTTAATTAATGAGATCATGCTTTTTTGTTATTGCACTCAGCTTTTTTCCGCATCCAACCAATTTTCTTCACTACTTGTCTTGTATACTCTTTTTCTTTTAAAAAAATTAAATTTGGATACAAAATTTTTTAATCTCACTCCCTTTTTTCATTGATGCTATTTCCTTCCTCAATTTTGAGTGTTGTTCTTTTTTTTTTAAGAAGACAATCTCAATTAGTGAATTACAACAATCTCTTTACCTTAGTGTTTCTCAAAATCATTTCAATCGTTTTCAAAAAATTTCAAAGGGTTTATTTGATGATAGGAGCTTCAAGATTCATGTTAATTTGAACATTTGATTTTGCTTAAAAATAAGATCATTATGTTAGAATTTTCTAATCATGTGCTGCACAATTTATGATAGACCCTAATACTTAATAGTGAACAAATATATATTCTAGTTCATTCATTCCAAGTAATATACTTGACAATACTAGAAAATAATATAATTTTTGAATTTGTCCTCACTCTATCCATAATACAAGGAATACTACCAGCAAAACACATACAAACTAAACAAAAGGGAGAGAATTAATCAATTTTATAACACATTTGAGTTAATTATAGGTTAAACATTCTTAGCCAAGTATCAGAAGCCTTGATACTTGAGTTAATTTGAGAGAATTGATCCACAAAAATTACTACTTACCTTGGTTTTCTACTACTTTTTGTTGAAACAAATCAGAAGCCTCTTGAGAGCTACTATCTTGAATATAATAGACATTCTTCCGCAAAACAGAAAAAAGAAGATTTGTATGGCCTAATTATTTGTCTGAAACTAAGTACTACTCTCTCTGGTTTATAATAAGTGATTTTTTTAAATTACTTTCACACAAATTAAAAAAATTCATCTTTTAACATTAATTAGGAATGAATTTGATCATAGTAACATTTACTATCTCTTCACATAACACTACTAGCACATACTCCAACATATTTACTCCAAGGGCCAATGTGGGGAAAAAAATTAATTTATTCTTGAAATACGAAATAACCACTTATTTTGGACCATGCGCCGCCGAGGGTCGATTGGAAACAGCCTCTCTGCCCTCTCGGGTAGAGGTAAGGCCTCTCTACATATTACCCCCCCAGACCCCACCTTGTGAGAATATACTGGGTTGTTGTTGTTGTTGTTGTTTGGACCACAAAGAAAAAACCAAAAAATCACTCATTGTGAGCAGGAGGAAATATTACTTTGTAAAGAATAAGTTTTTATTTTTGTTATCCATGGTTGCTTATGCATGAACTTGGGGACATTGTTACTATAATTTGGTAGTGTAACGCTTGATAAGTCGTCGATGCATGAATTCGCCATTAATTCTAGGACTCTTTGACTCAATTTCTATACGTAGTATTTTCTTTTATGTAACATTAAAGTTAATTCTTTTAGTACCCATAGGGAAAGATTCATGCATAGGGACTAACTACGTATCAAGTTTGAATTTCTATTATCAACATCCCTCTGTACTCCAGCCTATGGTAATATTACTTTTCAATCGTTTTTGTATTACGTTTTCAAATCTAGTGGTGGATTAATTTAGATATTATGTGTTGTAAGTAAGGAAAATGAGTTTTGAAATATACACTCCCCGTTTTAATTAATTATGGGACGGTGTTCATATTTCAAGATTCAAAATAGTTTTTCTTTAAATGCGATTTCTTTTCAATATTAAATTATTTATAATTGTTAATAATGGTAGTTTTAAGTAGTTTTCTGATAGAATATAAGGGTTAACTAAACTATATAATTAGTTCCCATATGATACATGCACATTGGAGTAAGTAAATAATACAAAGAAGTTTCATGTGGAAAACTCCCAGTTTATCACGACCCAGATTTTCCACCATCGGGATTGTGATGGTGCCTACTCGTGGTAGCTAGGCAAGCCAATTTACTCACCGTTTTTATTAGTAAAACCATCATGTTGTCAATTTAATAGCATAAATAATACTAATAACGATAACTGCGAAAGTCTAATTTCTATAAGTCTGAAATAAATACAATATACTCATCACCAACATCCTCTACCCAAGATTTTATGTCACATACTCACGAACCACTAAGAATAAACTACATATAAGGGTTTGAAAGAAATATAACAGATGTCTGTCTCGAAACAATGAGACCACAATATAAATGAAAAGCATAAGAGGAGACGCCGGGCCTATAGACGCCTGCAAGCTACCTCGGTCTCGTGGTAATAAGATCCTGCTATCGAGCTACTGCTGCAATTGCTCAAAACCTGGACCTGTGCAAAAACGTACAACAGTGTAGTATCAGCACAACTGACCTCATGTGCTGGTAAGTGCCTAGCCTAACCCCGGTGAAGTGGTGACGAGGCTAGACTGGACACCACATAAATCTGTGCAGTTATAAAATATACAGCGGAAAATCGAATGCCAATAAATTAACATCATGAGTATTGCAAAATTGTAAACTTGTTAAGAAGTAAAGTGTGTTGTTATGTTGTTAAAAGTATGATTTTAATTATAAATGGGTAAAGTCCTTGATTTTTAAGTAATGAACAACACATGGGCAACGCGTGGGATAGAAAGGCACTCAGGTCCGCTTGACTGGGGCTACCTGGTCAGGCGCCGATCATGTCCCTCTATTTGGGGCGTGACAGTAGGATTCGGAACTGAAAAACAAGCCAAGCAAGAAGCGGTATAACAGAAATTATTTAAACTGTGGGAAAGCTAGACACAAATCTACAATTTTTTGTGCTCCGAAGAAATACAAGAAGAAGGATCAAGCAAACATGTTAGAAAAGCACGAAGATGTTGATGAGTTATGTGCTATGCTTTCTGAATGCATCCTGGTGTAAAATTCCAAGGAGTGTTGGACTGATTCTGGAGCCACTCACCATGTTTGTGGCGTTAGAGAAGCGTTGCTACATATGTTTCCATTGGACCTGAAGAGACGCTTTCTATGAAAAATTCTGCAATGGCCAAAACTGAAGGATGCGGAAGTATATTTTTGAAAATGACTTCTAGTAAGGTGGTGACTCTGAACAACATCCTTCATGTTCCCGATATTAGAAAGAACTTAGTCTGTACTGAACTTCTTATAATTAAGAACGGGTTTAAATATATCTTTGTATCTAATAAGATTGTAATATGTAATAATGAGATGTTTGTAGGAAAATTACCTCACTAAGGGCCTTTTCAAGCTGAATGTAATGGTTGTTGAGAATAATAATAAAATTTTAGCTTCTTCTTACTTACTTGAGTCAAATAATTTATGGCATATACGTTTGGGTCATGTCAATTATAAAACTTTGTGAAAAATGATTAACTTGGAAGTATTGCCTAAGTTGAATGCGAAAAATCAAAATATCACATATGTGAGGAATCTAAGTATGTTAAACATCCTTATAAGTCAATTGAAAGGAATTCAAATCCTTTAGGCTTAACTCACACAGATATTTGTGACATGAAGTCAATAGCATCTCGCGGTGGAAAGAAGTATTTCATAACTTTCATTGACGATAATACTCGACATTACTATGTTTACTTACAAAATAGTAAAGATGAAGTAATAAACGCATTCAAGTAATACAAAAATGAAGTTGAAACGCATCTTAACAAGAAAATCAAAATGACAAGAAGTGATAGGATGGTGAATATGAATCTATTTTGCAAGAAATATGTTTAGAATATGGAATTTCATAAAACAAAGTCCCCTTACATGCCCCAATCCAATGGAATTATGGAAAGAAAGAATCGTTCATTAAAGGAGATGATAAACGCATTATTGATAAGTTCATTTTGGCTTGCCACAGAACTTGTAGGAGGGGAAGTCGTTCTTACGGCTTACCGGATACTAGATTGAGTATCTCATAGCAAAACACAATCCATTCCATATGAAACGTAGAAAGAAATAAAGTCCAACTTGAATTATTTTAAAGTATGTGAGTGTTTGGCAAATGCAAGTCCCTAAACCTAAAAGGGTAAAAATAGGACCAAAATTCATTGATTGTGTATTCATAGGATATGCGATCAATAGTAAAGCATATCGATTTCTGGTTCATAAATTCGAAAGTTCCGACATTCATAATAATACGGTTATAAAATTAGATAATGCTGAGTTCTTTGAAAATATATATCCATATAAAAAGGAAAGTGAGTCGATTGGTGAAGGATCTAAACGACCTCGAGAAGAAGCAAAAGAAAAAATATTAATTAGGAGGATCCAAAACGTAGTAAACGTCAAAGAACATCGACTTCATTTGGACCAGATATTCTGACTTTCTTATTGGAAAATGAGCCTCAAACATTTAAAGAAGCTACGTCTTCTTCGAAATTATTATTTTCGAAAGAGGCAGTCAATAGTAAAATATAATCCATATTGAACAACCATAAACCTTTGGATACATGAATTTTTAAGAGAAAAATGAAAGATCATTTAAGGAAAGACTCGTAGTCAAACCGTTGATAAATTTAAGGCAAGACTTGCAGTCAAAGGGTATAAACAACGAGAAGGTATTGACTACTTTAATATATACTCTCCAGTTACAAGAATTACGTCCATACGAATGTTAGTAGCATTAGATGTAGTTTATGGTTAAATATCAGTGTTAGAACCTATCGGGTGAGTTAGGAGTGAATTGAATTAAAAATGAAGCAAATAGCATGTTTGAAGGAAGTTTGAATATGGAAAGTCAACCTAGAGTTGACTATCGAGTTAGAGTGCTCGGAATCGGATTCGATGATTCGACTAGTTTCGAAGGATCATTTATGACTTAGGAGAGCAATAAGAATTGAATTTGGAGATCCGGTGTAGAAATAGGCTTGAATTGGCTAAGGTTGAATTTTGGCGAAATCCGATCGATAGGTGTGATTTTGATCCGGGAGTCGGAATGGAATTCCGACAGTTGCAGTAGTTCCGTTAGGTGATTTTGGATATGCCTGCAAATTTTCAGGTCATTCGGACATCGTTTGGTCGGGTTTTTGGTCGAATGTGCATTTTTGAAGTTGGACCTTAGTGGCGGATGTCCGTGTAGAGGTATCTACCATTGATTCAGTTCCAGTATTGAGAAACGTTGTCGGATGCATTTCATGTGGCCGAGCTTGAGGCTATATATATAAATGTTTGCTGTAATGAGAAAATTCGACTCGATATGCATTTCCTTTTGCGAGATTTATGCGTGGATCGGGTGGCACGCCGCCACGGGTTATTTGGATCGGGTGGCACGCCGCCACATGTATGGTGTTGATTTCTTGGGTTCAAGACCTAGATCTGTGCGTGGCTAACCGTTTTGAGCTTAGTGGCTTGAGGTGCTTCATGAGTAATAATGTTGGGGTAGAATTACGAATAACGGCAAGGCTACGTGATGTTATGACCTCTCGAGGAGGATTCGGGTACTCTATTTCTATAATGCGAGACGCGATCTCAGTTCTATGTTATGATGGCACAGAGGAATTGAATTGCAACTCTATTTGCTGGAGACAGTTGTCATGAATTGAGTTGTCATGATTCGAGTGTGTGCATACGTTTCTATTAGAGCCTATGTTGTGCTCGTCGTGGATTAGGCTGGTGTTGAGGTGTCTTATCACCAGTGCGGTGTGTTATAATCGAAATGATCATTTGAGTCATTAATGAATACGAGCATATTAGATCTTAGCTTGTTAGAAAGGTAAAAATCAAGGTTTGGCTCCGAAACCTATTGTAGTATCAGTTTTAAGAGGGAAATAGATTCACGAATGGTTAACCTGAGAGATGGGTTCGGTATATCGCGTGCTTCAGCTGCCGTGGGCAGGATATGGAGGTGTTGGAATAAGACTTTATCTAATGAAAGAGGTTTTCAGCTAGTATTTGGTTATTGTGGCCAGTTGTTGTGATTAGAGACTATCGTCTCGAGTGATTTGGGTTGTCGATACAGCATATGATCTCACCCGGAGTAGTGAATATGATTTCAGAAAGTACAATGTGATTTATGGTTCAGATGGTCTGTGAAATTTTGACTACATAGTGTTTTCAGGACTTATGTGAGATAGGGTGACGTATGATCGCCTGAAATTATGCTTGGTAAGGTCATTCGGCTATTGGGTTGCTTCCAGTACAACTCTAAGTCCGCTCGAGGACGAGCGCTTGTTTAAGTTGGGGAGAATGTAACGACCCGGCCCGTCGTTACGGAAATTTCCACCCCGTTACCTTGCATTAACATATCTTATGCTTCTATATCGGTGTTAGAACCTATCGGGTGAGTTAGGAGTGAATTGAATTAAAAATGAAGCAAATAGCATGTTTGAAGGAAGTTTGAATATGGAAAGTCAACCTAGAGTTGACTATCGAGTTAGAGTGCTCGGAATCGGATTATGATGATTCGACTAGTTTCGAGGGATCATTTATGACTTAGGAGAGCAATCGGAATTGAATTTGGAGATCCGGTGTAGAAATAGGCTTGAATTGGCTAAGGTTGAATTTTGGCGAAATCCGATCGGTAGGTGAGATTTTGATCCGGGAGTCGGAATGGAATTCCGACAGTTGCAGTAGTTCCGTTAGGTGATTTTGGATATGCCTGCAAATTTTCAGGTCATTCGGACATCGTTTGGTCGGGTTTTTGATCGAATATGAATTTTTGAAGTTAAAGTTAAACTTAAGCTTAAATTTGTTGAAAACGGACGATTTTGATGTTAACGATAGAGTTTTGATGATTGGAACAAGTTCGAATAAGGTTATAGGGCGTGTTGGTTCTTTTGGTTGAGGTCCGGGGGCCTCGGGTGAGTTTCGGGGTGGTTTCGGACCATTTCTAGGCCATTTTTAACTGCTGGTTTATGTCTGTAGCAGTGTTCTACGTGATCGCGGACAATGGGACGCGATCGCGGTGAGTAAAATGTGCGAAAAATATTAATGAATCGCGATCGCGTGAAATGCTCCGCGATCGCGAAGAAGGGTAATTTCTGTTGCATTGATCCTACTTCGGAAGCTCATATCTTTTTATCTACAAGGAATCTTAAGGTAATTCAAAAACGAAAGTTGTAGATCATCGTGTGTAGTTTTCAGAAGGCTAAAGTAATCTTGATTTGGACGTGTTTGTAAGTAGTTATGGACGTTATACTATAGGGTATCCGAGAAGGATCTCTAATACACATATATAAATTGGGAAGCTTATATCTCGAAATTTATACGGATTCAGACAATGAGTATCACATAAAAGTTATAGCCCTATGTTACTAGTTTCCAGAACATTAAACCATTCATCATTCGGAGTTGTGTGCAAATAGTTATGACTATTATACTAAAGCCTGTCCGGAGGAACCGGAATTTGTTCACCGCGATCGCGAAGCCTTTCCCGCGATCGCGAAGGGTAAATTTTGGGCCAAATTTTGTTCTCCACGATCGCAGAGCCATTCCCGCGATCGCGATGAGTAATATGCCTGGGCAGAATGTTTTTAAAACATTCCAGTCGCGAAATCAACCCATTTTTCCACCATTTTTGGTCATTCTTGAGAGCTTTTGGACGGGAATTGAAGGGATTTCAACGGGGAATCATTGGAGGTAAGTTTTATGAGTTAAATACATTATTTTATCAAAGAATCTTCCATTAATTCTCTGAATTTGGGTAAGAAATCAAGAAAATTAGGGCTTTGAACAAAAATCTTAAAATGGGGATTTGAAGGACCATTTGTGGTCCGAATTGAGAGTTCTTGGTATGTACGGACTCGTGGAGAGATGAGGATTCTGAAAATGTGAGTTTCATAATTTTTCGAGATGTGGGCCCGGGGCTCGGGTTTTGCCAATTTCGTGATTTCTGATATTTTTCGAGTTCTTTCGATTGGGTGATGTTCCATTAGCCTATTTTGATATATTTGTGCTGATTTGTGCTAGTTTTGACGTGTGTGGATGCCGGTTCGAGGAGCTAAGGCGTCGCGGGCATGAGCTTTCGTCGGTTCGAGGTGGGTAATACTTGTAAATGATGTCCTGAGGGTTAGTAAACCCCGGACTTGCACATCTTAGTGCTGTGTTGAGGTGACTTGCACGCCGGATAACGGGCGTGGGGTAGAGCACCATTGGGGATCGTGACTTGGTCCGTCCCGCGTAATAAATAATAACACCTAATTGTTGAAATGAATTGGACTAATTATCATGCTGGGGCTTCGTGCCGATTAATTGGATCCTTCGGGGATTGGTATCATTGTCTTGATAACACTGTGCATATTTTTTTCTAAATTTAAGTTTTAAAATGGTATTTTTGCTATTCAGCATTTTTATAAGGTTATGAAAAACTTGAACAAGGTCTTAATAACATTTTTAGCTGTGAGCTAATATGATATTGTTGCCGTAGGGCTTTCTTGATTATTTGTTAGACTGATTGGGGCCGAGGGCCATATGTTAGGGCATGACATTTTATGTGAGCATATGCATACACATGCATGGATCGGACTGCACGCCGCAGTGGTATACGGATCGGGCTGCGCGCCGCAGCAGGTGTGATATTAATATTGTGCTTGGGCTGTAGGAGCCCCTCCGGAGTCTGAATCCCCACAATGAGCACGGGTACCCAAATTGGATCGGGCTACACGCCGTAGCGGTCATATGCATTGTATGGCATACATACATTGGTTTACGTGTACTACGTGGCATAACATTCAACACTCATACATTACTGGCACACATGCATTAGTTGCCTTATTGACCAGATCTCCTGGTATAAATTGATAAGGAGTGCTGAGCCCGAGGGGCCGATTTGAGTGCGGACTTGCATTGCTTGAGATTGTATCCAGGTATTGGTATATTATTATGAAAGAAAGTAGCTAAAATTGAGATTTTCTAAATAATCTACTCACATATGCTTGAAAGGAATAAAAAGATAGTTCGTATTGTGTAGCATGAGATAGTGCCTATCATGGTTTTCTTCCCTTCAGCATTATTTACTTTTATTACTGTCGCTGAGTTGGAAGTACTCACACCCGACTCCTCGCACCTTGTGTGCAGATCCAGGTACATTACAGTGGCTGATTCTATTGTGGCTCGGGAGTGCTTTTGGACGGTCGAGGTAGCTGCCAGCGTTCGCAAGACCTGATTCTCCAGTTTGTCTGTATTTTTTTTCTGATCATCCCACACTTGTGCACAGTTATATTCACTATTTACACTTTGTATACTCTGTAGAGGCTCATGACTCTTGACCCTTCGGTCTTTGGGAGTTGGCACGTGTTGGGACTTGGTTCCCTGTTTTTAATATATCTATCACTGTTATGCTTAAATTGGATAAAGTGAGCTTGTGGCTCCGTGATTGTTGTTGATTGGTCGGGCTGGCGTAGCAGTGTGCTCGGCGCCATCACGACCGGATTTGGGGTCGTGACATATACTCTCCAGTTACAAGAATTACGTCCATACGAATGTTAGTATCATTAGATGTAGTTTATGGTTAGGGGTTGGTTGTGTGACTTATGTTTGTCTAGGTATACACCAAAGTTCAACAGTTCAAAGATATTAAATCTAACAATTGACCGAGCATATCCGACATAAGTTCACTACGGAAAGTTCAAATGGAAATCTACTTATCCAGATGTGATTATTCCTTGCTTGTGAATCCCATAGTTTTCATGCATACTTTTAGGAGTAGGTTTTAAGCTAAAATAAGCTTAAAATTTTTTATGTAAGATTTTAAGTCCTCCCCCAACCCCCCGTCCCCCTCCCCCCGATAATGGAGCATTATCCATATTGGAAGAGAAGTTTCTTTTTATGAGTATATATACAATTGTTCTTCTTGTAGCTCTTAAAGAGTTAATAAGAAGGCAAGCATCGCACTACCATCATCGTCACTCGCTCAGCTTCATCTTCAGATTTGGATTTGGATTTGGTCAAATGATTGATTTATTAATTTTTTGGACCAAATTTATTTGTTAATAGTAAATATTAACGTAATATTATCTGTTTCGTTGACTCTGCCCCGACCATATTTTGTAATGGAAAATGTTTCCTCTACCCATTTTTATTTGCGTAAATTGCCATTTATGTTATGGTCGTTTTACGTAAATGACCACTGAAGATTTACAACTCCTTATTTGAACTCAACAGGTTGGGGCTATAAATTGCAGTTCATTCTCTCAAAATTTCCATAAGAATTTTTGAGTTCCCCTTTCTTCTGCATTGTTTTAGCTGCTAAGAAATCAACAGTAAGTGTGATTTGCTACTGATCTTTGTGTTCGCAGAAATACTTGGGCTTGAAGTACCACTACACCAGTGTGTAATTCGTTCTATCCTGGGAGGAAATAGTTCACAACCTTGAGTACTAGGAGTAGATTAAATTCCTTAAGGAAACACTATGAATTCAATGGGCTTGGATTAAATTCTGTTTCAATTTTTCATTTATATTTATACGTTAAGTTCTCCAAATTAATTTACAAATACAGTTTGATAACAGCAGTTACATATGGTATCAGAGCTACTCCATGTACAACCTTGAATGGTGGTGGAGCAAATCTCAACAAGGATGCTGAATCCCTAAGGGGAGTGTACGTAACACACTACATCAATAGAATACGGGAGAGATGCTCGGTATATAAGTAGACATGTCTTAGACTCTAGTGACGCGTTTTAAAATCGTGCGCAGTTGGGCCCACAGAATGAGCTGTTACACGGTATTTCAAAAAAGTTTATAGTAATGTTTAAGCTTGATCAAGAGAATGCCATAAAAGATGTCACGGCAGCTCTTTAATTTGAAAACAAATGTACACGGAAAAACACATCTATCTGTCGTCATTTTTTAGCCTTTAACTATTAGCATACTTTATAAATATAAAGTCTCCTTTAACGTTGAATAATTAAGAAATCTTTTGTTTTGACATTTAAGTGACAACCTTCGTTTATCTAACGTGAGCTTTCCGATTCAAATTGAACACATAAGACGAGCAATATTGTATGAAAGTGCACTTTTGGGAATTTGGGATCAAGAACAAAAACACATATGACAAGAGGATAGTTGCAGATGTTGAAATGGATATATAATCATACAAGTAGATGAGATTTTAAATTTAATTATAACAATTCATAGAAGATGAAAGTAACACATATAGAGAATTCAATTTGCGAATTTGTCACTTGAGATAGTCTGGTCTTATACTACATAAACCTTCAAATTAATGTATTAATTGACCCCTACATGTGAAATTAATATCTATTGATGATATATTTTACTCTCCATGTTTGAATTTATATGACACAATAATATATTTTTATATTTAAAAATCATTTAATTTTGTATGGGGTAAAATTTGACCCTTCACGTCTTTACGATAAGAGGGTACGACCTCTCACGTATAACACTTATAACAAGGGTATAATTTAGACGTAAGGGCGCGGACGATGTCACTTACGATTAAGCGTCCTCACTAAGAGGGTCGACTACGCTCTAATGTTCTTATTATTATTTTGAAGGAGTCCCCTTCCTATAAAAGGGGTCTTCCCCATTGTAAAGGCATCAGTGTTATTATCTAATAATACAACTCTCTCATTCTCTCTCTATTTTCTTAACTTTGAAAAGCAATTGTTCTTAAAGTTCTTTATTCTGCAACATCTCATATATCATAATTATATCGATCTCATATCTAGGTTTATTACATTTGGTTACGATTTACCCTTTTTTCTATCTTTTTGATTGTTTTAAGCTTGTAAAGTAACATTTAACTTTTGAGCCAAACAATTTGGCACCGTCTGTGGGGATTTCGAGAATTAAAATCATAGTATCCACTCAGAAATCAGCCAACCACCTTCCTCTACATCGCACGAAAATCAATGATGGCTGAAAACAACACCATATCCATAGCGATAATGGGGGTCACAACCAACTTTATTGGTCCTCTCAACGAGGCCAGCGATGATGCTATCATCAACACAACCCCCAGCACCGCACGGGGTGCAGAAATCTCACATTTCCCCTCCGAGGATCCAACGATCTTGCTTGACAAAGGATCACATCTGTTGTCAAGGAGGCACCCTCGGTGGTCAAAACCTACTGGAACAGTGGCTGACAAGCACCTTAAGTGGCTTGGTCGAGAAACCACCACAAGGCAACATAAGGTCAGTACCAACGATAAGTATCACCACTGCCATGGGTGAACAGGAAGAGACACGAGTAAGTAACCAACCCATCGAGGCGCAGATCTGTGATGGAACGCTAATCGCCATCCTAAAGAAGATGGAGGGAATGAACAACAAAAACAAAGAACTCCGCGACCAGATGAAGGAACACCATGAGAGGGTCGACAAAATTCCCGGAGCCCTTAAGTTGCTATCAAAATGCGACATGGAGAGGTTCGTAGAGCAGCCATACTCTGAAGAAGCTGCCCCCTACTCTATCCCAAAAACCCTCAAGATGCCCCAGCTACTTGAGGATGCACGACGGAACTCTTGATCTCGAGGATCATCTGATCCACTACATCACTATCATGAAAGGCAACGACCTATCAAAAGAACAGGTACCATCAGTGCTGCTGAAAACGTTTGACAAGACGTTAACCGGAGAGGCCTTGACGTGGTACTCCCACTTGCCTGCCAATGGAATATCAACGTTCAAAGAAATGACGGATAAGTTTGTCATTGCCCATGCGGGTGCGAAGAAGCGGAAGGAAGGGTCAATGACATCTTCGACGTCAGACAAACCACAGGTGAAGGGCTTAGAGACTTCCTCACCAGATTCAACAGGGTGAGGATGAGCCTGCCGAACATATCGAAAGGAATGGCAGTCGCCGCCTTCCAGAATAGACTAAGCAGGGACGGCTCAAGAGCAACTAAGAAGCTTCTGAGCCACCTCATGAAATATCCCCCTACGACATGGGAGGAAATCCACAACACCTACTGTGCTGAAGTACGGGAGGACGAGGACGAGGACGAGGACGATCTTAACAGGCCAACCCAATGGCTAACAACGATACACTCAGAAATAAAGAAAGACCGGTATCATGAGGGACGTCGAGAACACCTCACGCGCTCCAACTGACATCAACCATACACCAGATCCTCTCATCCACCGCCCAGACATAAGGACGCGTTGCAACAACATGTCTCCCTACTCCAAAACGAAAGAGGTACGCCCCCTTATTGTCAGCACATATCTTTTGCGTGTCTCCTTTAGAAATAGTGTACGCACTACAGAAGTTGGGCACCAAGGTGCAATGGTCACAGAAGATAAAGTCAGACCCCGCCACGAGGGAATTAAATGTCATGTTCGAGTTCCATCAGGAATGGGGAAACAAGGCTGAAGACTGCATAGGTCTACAATAAGAGGTGGCCAGGATGCTGAACCAAGGATACCCGAGAGAGCTACTTACCGACAAGGGAAAAATCAACTTTACACACAGACGAGAGCAATCCCAAGGGCCACTAAAGCCGCCCTCTCCAACACGGACAATAAACTTGATCATCGGTGATGGTAACGACTCGACGATCAACCACGTTAAGTTTGCCAACACTCACAGGCTGAAGCAGAACCTCTCCCACGAACGGTATGATGACTTTGAAGGTAGTATCACCTTCGATAAGTCTGACGCTGGTGGTTTGTCTTTTCCTCACTGTGATGATTTGGTTATTACTTCACGCATTATTGATACGAATGTCAAAAGAGTCATGTTTAACGACAGAAGCGGCACTTGTATTATCCACCCAGGGGTCCTTTCACAAATGGGACTCGGGGATAGGGTAGTACCGCACTCCATAACGCTAACTAGTTTTAACAATGCAGTGGAACTGACGTTCGGAGAAATAACACTACCCGTCATTACTGGAGGAGTCACGCTGGAAACAACTTTCCACGTGATGAACCAGGAAACTGCGCATAACGTCATCATAGGGCGCCTATGGATACATGCCATGTGAGCGGTCCCTTTAAGCCTGTGGTCACATTCCCTACCCCATAGAGGATATTCAGCATCAGAGTAGAGCAGCGCACCGTACAAGAATGCTACAAAATAACCCAAGACTGCACCCACTCCCAACAACTTAGAGGGTCAAGCGTGGAGGCATAGCAATTAGTCGTGTCGGGGACCAATACCAACCCGACAACGGACGCTATCAGAGATCCTGACTTCGTGGAAACATGTAAAGGGACAGTCGAATATCTCGATCCACTCTAATTAGACGATGCCAATCCAACAAGGAAAGCTTACATCGGCCACGGTCTCACCAACCCAAGTAAGTACCATGAATTCCTAACTGACCATGTAGATCTGTTTGCTTTTTCTCATTCAGATATGCCAGAGATTTTGCAAGATATCGCCACTCACAAGTTGAAGGTCGACCCACTACACCCACCAGTACGACAAATGAGAAGGAAATTTAATGATGCAATCAACTAAGCGGTTGGCAAGGAAGTAGACAAACTACTCTCCAACGGCTCCATCAGGGAATCAAAGTGCCCTCAATGGATATCCAATGTCGTCATGGATAAGAAGAAAAATGGGAAGTGGAGGATGTGCGTAGATTTCACTGACCTGAATAAAGCATGCCCAAAGGATTCGTTCCCGTTTCCCTACATCAATCAATTAATCGACGCCACCGCGGGACACGAACTTTTGAGTTTCTTAGATGCCTATTCCGGCTACAATTAGATCATGATGGACGAGGAAGATTAGGAGAAGATGACCTTCATCACCCACCAAGGAACCTACTGCTACAAAGTGATGCCCTTCGGGCTCAAAAATGCAGGGGCTATATACCAGATGTTGGTCACCAAGATGTTCAAAGAGAATCTCGATAAGACCATGCAAGTCTACATCGATAATATCCTAGTGAAGTCGACGAGAAAAGTGGATCACATCGACCACCTAAATGAAGCCTTCGAAATACTGAAGAAGTACGAGATGAAACTGAATCCTGAGAAATGTGCTTTTGGTGTGGCCTCAGGAATATTTCTAGGATTCCTCATATCCCAACAAGGTATCGAAGTCAAACCAGACCAAATCAAGGCAATAGATGTGATACCTGAGGTACCGAGCAGCAAAAAGCATGTGAAAAAGCTAACTGGCAGAATAGCCTCCCTATCCAGATTCATCTAGCGATCCTCCGATAGATGCCACAAATTTTTCAATGTACCCAGAAAGGACAGTGGATTGTATTGGAACGAATAATGAGTCAAAGCCTTGAGATAACTAAAGGTGTATCTGTCCTCGCCCCCACTACTGCCCAAAGCAGACCCGGGCGAGCCCCTACTGGTATACCTGGCTGTGTCAGAAGTCGTCGTTAGTGCAGTATTGGTCCGCGAGACTAAAGATATGCAATCCCTTATAACATTAGCAAAACCCTGGTGGACGCCAAAACACGGCATCCACACCTTGAAAAATTAGCCCTGGCACTGGTCACAAGTTCACGAAAGCTCAGACCCTATTTCCAATGCCACCCCATTAAAGTTGTGACTACGTTCCCCTTAAGAAGCATACTGCATAAGCCTGATTATCAGGCAGACGTGCTAGGTGGACCATAGAGCTTAGTGAGAACGATATCTCGTACATCCCAAGAACCGCTATCAATTCATAGGTCCTCGCCGAGTTCGTGGCCAATTTCAGTGCAAAAATACTACCAGAGGCGGAACAAGAGGCACATCGTGCCCCCTCTAATACCGACCTATGGGCTTTCTATATGAACGATGCCGCTAATGCCTCGGGATCGGGACTAGGACTCATCCTCGAAGTCCCCATGGGTGAAATAATTTGCCAGTCCATACGATACCCCGAGATGACTAACAACGAGGTTGAATATGAAGCCGTTATCACAGGTATAAAGTTGGCCATCAAGTATGAAGCTCGCTGACTTGTTCTCCATTGCGACTCCCAACTCGTGGTAAACCAAGTCACTAGGACTTATAAAATCATGAAGTAGAGATTACAAAGTACCAGGCAGAAATCCACAGGTTCATTGCCGAACTCGACAAATGCTGCTTTGAGCAAGTTCCCAGGGCATAGAATGCCGAGGCGGATGGCCTACCAAAACTGGCTGCACCCACCAAAAACTTCAACAAAGAGAGCGTGGTCACCCTCCTCCACTCGACAATTGATCAGACAGAGGTACTCTCATTAAATTTAATCTAGGACTGGTGCAAGCAGTTCATGTCCTACTTGTAGGAAGGTACGCTCCCGCCTAACAAAACAAAAGCCAAGAAGCTCCGCGTACAGGCCGCCCAATATTGCCCGATAAACCACGAGCTCTACAAAAGGACCTTTGGTGGACCCCTGGCCAAATGCCTAAGTCGTAATCAAATGACACCGGTACTCGAGGAAGTACACAAGGGCCACTGCGGCGCACATTCAGGCAACCACACCCTCGTGCGCAATTTAATATAGACCGACTACTATTCGCCAACTATGAAGAAAGATGCGGCAGAGTACATCCGCCGATGCGAACAATGCTAGAAGTTCGCCCCCATGATACACCAACCAGGAGAACCTCTCCACTCAGTCACTTCCCCGTGGCCTTTCACTAAATAGGGAATGGACATAGTCGGCCGATTACTGGCGAGACGAGGAAAGGTACGATTTCTATTAGTTTTAACTTACTATTTTTCCAAATTGGTAGAAGCAGGTGCGTACACTCAAATACACGAAAAGGAAGTCATCGCATTCATATGGAAGAACATTATCTGCCGCTTCGGCATCCCCAAAGAAATCATAGGCGACAACGGGCGACAGTTTATCGGTCAGAAAACAACCGAGTTATTCGACAAATGGCATATCAAACGAATACTCTCCATGCCGTATCACCCCGCTGCCAACGGTCAAGCAGAATCTTCCAACAAAATGATATTGAACATACTGATAAAGAAGCTCGAAGATGCTAAAGGGCTATGGCCTGAGCTACTACCAGAAGTACTATAGGCACAAAGAACCACACCTAAATCCTCCACAGGAGAAATGCCATACTCGCTGGTATACGGAACCGACGCCGTCATACCGGTCGAAGAAGGCGAACCAAGCCTTAGGCATTCACACACAAATGGGGCGAAAAATGATTTTAACAGACTTCAAGACCTTGATGAGGCCGAGGAAAGAAAAGAAATGGCCCACATAAGGATAGTGGCACATAAATAGCAAATCGAAAGGTACTACAACAAGAGGGCCAAGATACGATCACTCAAAGTGGGTGACTACGTCCTCAAAGCTAAAACATAGGCATCAAAAGATCCATGTGAGGGAAAACTGGGCACCAACTAGGACGGACCATACAAAATCATTGTGGCAGCAGATAAATGGTCATTCCAAGTAGAAACAATGGAAGGAAAAATGCTCCAAAATAATTGGAACGTCTCCCACCTCAAGTATTTCCATTTCTGAAAAAGCCTCCCCCCCCTCCCCAGTCGTACTCTTTTTCCCTTACCCAAGTTTTATCCCAAATGGGTTTTCTCAGGAAGGTTTTTAACGAGGCGACATATGAGATGCTCGGAGATACTCACGAGGCAATTTTGACATGCCAGCTACTCTGCAGTAACTCAGAACTGGCATGCCAAAGGGACTAGACTAACACCATCTCCAACGTATAAATGGCCAATGCCATTGTCGTAATAAGTCGACTTAGCTCGACTACGACAAGTTTACTCGACACAGTCGAGATCACATATATGGTCACGACCATCTCCAACATATAAATGGCCATGGCCACTGTTGTAATAAGTCGACTTAGCTCAACTACGACAAGTTAACTCGACACAGTCGAGATCACGTACATGATCACGACCATCTCCAACGTATAAATGGATAAGGCCACTGTCGTAATAAGTCAACTTAGCTCGACTACGACAAGTTAACTAGACACAGTCGAGATCACGTACATGGTCACAACCATTTCTAACGTATAAATGGCTAAGACCACTATCGTAACAAGTCGACTTAGCTTGACTACAACAAGTTAACTCGAAGCAGTCAATATCATGTATATGGTCACGACCATCTCCAATGTATAAATGGACAAGGCCACTATCATAATAAGTCGACTTAGCTCGACTACGACAAGTTAACTCGACACTGTCAAGATCACGTACATGGTCATGATCATCTCGAACGTATAAATGGCCAAGGCCACTGCCGTCATAAGTTGACTTAGCTTGACTACGACAAGTTAACTCGACACAGTCAAGATCACGTACATGGTCACGACCATCTCTAACGTATAAATGGCCAATGCTATTGTCGTAATAAGTCGACTTAGCTAGACTACGACAAGTTAACTCGACACAGTCGAGAATGTATACATGGTCACGACCATCTCTAACGTATGAATGGCCAAGGCCACTTACGTAATTGTGAGCACGTGATTTTTGCCTTACCTGAGAAGTACTCCCAGAAAATTCAAAATAAAAATAGTTTCATGTTGGGCATGATTTTTGTGATTTTGTGTTATTTTTATCTTAAATCTGCATTTTTGTGTGCGTGTTTATTTGTTTAAATTAGTAAAATACAAAAATATATACATTATGTGTTGCATTTTTTTTAGCGTTTAATATCAAAATTATACGGTTTACATTCAAGTGATATGTAATTATGTGGGATAATTGTAGTAAAAAATAGCTGTGTTATAGGTTAGTATATATATATATGTGTATATATATATATATACATATATATATATATATACACATATACATATAGTACATCGTGAAGAGCAGACTCGGGCCATGTTTTAGTCCAAAAGACTGGCCCAAACCCCTCACCCGTCCAGCCCACACGCTCCAGCCCAATACTCACCCCAGCATCACCTTAAGTAATGTTTGATCTGGACCGTTGGATTTTATTATCCAACGGCCCAGATTAATCATTAAAATCCCAAAATACTCGCCCAGCATCAGAATGTAACGCTTGATCTGGACCGTTGGATTTTATTATCCAACGGCCCAGATTAATCTTTTAATTCGAATATACATCCAGGCTGTGACTAAACCAAACGACACCGTTTGGTTATGGGAGGAGATCCTGGTCGTTGATCAAGTTTGATCCAACGATCAGGATTTAACCTCTTAATTCGTATATAATCTCACAAACGCACCCCGCCCCCCAAGCCAGACCCCCCCCTCAGACATACCGTCTCTCTTAGAGACCTTCAACCTCGCCGTGCCTCCGCCGCACACCGCCTGCCGGAAATCGCCTCACGGCGGTTCCGGTAGGCCAATGGCCACCAAATTAACACCAAATACTCCCCTCACCTCCCCCATTACGAATCCAGCCTTCATTTACCTCGAATCACCCCGGAGCTCCTCGAATCTTCATTTGAAGATTCGAGTCAAACTCGAGCCAACGCCAAAACACCCCAAACTCATACCATAGCCCCTCCAGACCACCCTCACACCCCTACTAACCCTGGCTTGGTTCAAATCAAGCCCGAACTACCTAAACCCCAAATCGAGTCTCAAGAACCCTAATTTTGAAGAAGCCCAATTCGGGCCGAATTAGTCGTAATTGAAGTCCAAGGGACTTTAGTCTAGGTGTTCTCAATCGAGAACATCTCGATTAAAGCCCGTTTGGCTTCAATAGTTCCAGACCATGGTTCGAAGCTTGGGTCGGCAGATTTCTTTGAGGTAATTCGTGTCCCTTACGATTGTTGGTTGTAATCCGTGTGTGTATTTGTGTTTAGTTTCAAAAATTTTAGTATTCTTCTACTCTTCTCAACAGGCCTTTTATTTGGTCGATTCCCGTCTTTTGCCAATTCTTGCTTAAATTCAATGCTGCATTAGCTTTGTATGCCTAGTTTATCTAATGTCGTCAACAAATTAGTTTGTTTGTATGTTTGTTCATGCTCTGGTATGCCCGTATGCAATGCAAGTCTAGGCTTTGTTGTTTGTTCAATTCTGAATTAGGAGTTAGTTAGATACAGTTGTTAGGATTTGTTTAAGGTTAATTGTTTAATCACTTGCCCATAAAAGGGCTAGTGGAACCTGTACAACAGGGTATCCTACTGATGTCCTGCCACCAGCATTGTTTAATGCTTTAGTCCATACTTGGACACTGGGTAGTGGAGAGTGCAGGGAATATGATGGGCAAGGGTTAGTTAATTGGGCAGGCCTTCAGGAGGAGTTGGGGTTTTTAGCTATAAATACAGCATTAAGCTGAAACAGTGAGGAGAAAAAAGAAGATATAGACATTCCAACACACACAGACTCTTAAGGATTTTTTGATATCCAATTGAATAGGAGACATACATAGTGATAGACTGGGGAGTTTGGATTCTTCTTGGTTCTGCCACTGAATCTTTAGTCACTGTTTCATTAGATTCATAGTTGAAGCTCACTGAGATCTCCAGCAAAGCTTTTAGGGTCGTTTGTCATTGGTTGTGGAAGTTGTTTGTCATTGACTTGCTGGAGTCGATTGTCATTGGTGTGTTGAGATTGATTGTGTGTTATTTGCTGAGTTTGAAAGTGTCGAGCCACTGGCAGTGCTGTATTTGGTCACTGGCAGCACTGTTTTGGGATTGTTTGGTCGTTTGTGTTGCTGCTGGTCTGTGTTGATTGTTGTAGCGGCTGTATTGGTTATTGTGTTGCTGCAAGTCTGGTCTATTGTTGTATGTTGCTGCTGTGTTGAGTGCTGCTACTGGTGTGGTTATTGTTGTTGCTGTTGGGTCTATTGTTGCTGCTGGTCTTTGTTGAGTGTGGCTACTGGTGTGGTTATTGTTGTTGCTGTTGGGTCTATTGTTGCTGCTGGTCTGTGTTGACTGTTGTTGCTACTGTTACTGCCTTGTTCTCTCCTGTGGCTGCTGGTTCACTTACTGTTGATTGCCACTTTGTTCACTGCTCACTCATCTTTCTTCTTCCGTATTCCAGGTACACATTTCTGTTATTGTAGTTCCTTGGTTCGAAAAGAATGAAGCTTGAAGCTTATGTTTAAAGTCTGTCGAATCATGTAGTCGTCCAAAGTTCTTATGTTTGTTACGTTATGTTATTCTTTAATTAAGTTTGTATTGCTAGTTTTGGTTATGAAAAATATAGCTAGATCAAAGATACACTATCATTAGATATGCACGTAAACCTGAATTAGTCTGTTGTATCTCTGTTCAATCTTCTCTACTCATGTGTGTAATCTCCAAATCTGTTAATGTTAGATCTTATGTTAAAAGCAAGATTAGCTAGTGAGTTATTACTCAACTGAATGACGTAATTAGATTAAAGGAGTCGGGGGTGCATTTCATGTGACCCGACCCCAATTTCGGGCAAGAGCAAATAAAGCGTGTCGGGAACCACAGGCGCATTTCATGTGGTGTGGTTCGTAGCAAGTTTTAAATAATTTGGAATCAACTCCTAAGTAAAATACAGTGGGATGTAGTTCGCTTTAGATTTGAATTAAAGGTGCGCCTCACCCAATAGTTACACTAATCGCAAGGCCTTCATAAATGTACATATAAAATACTTAGATTTCGAGATGTGTCGTTTCCTAGCAAATGTCACGTCCTTCTCAACAGTGTAAATAAGTAATCGCTCCGGGCGCATATTTTAGTTCTACCTTCTTAAATACGGGTGTGCATTTCATGCGACCCAAATCCAAACCCCGAAATGTAGAATAAGAATATGTCGAGGATCCGGGTGCATTTCACGTGACGTGATTCGGAAGCATATTTTTAAGCAACTTTCTCTTTCGTAAATCATAATCGATAATAAAAGCGGTAAAGGGATATTAATTTGCACTAAGTACATAACTGTAAAAAGCAGATAGATAAGTCAAATACGACAGTTGAGCGACCGTGCTAGAACCACGGAATTCGGGAATGCCTAATACCTTCTCCGGGTTAATAGAATTCCTTATCCGGATTTCTGGTTCGCGGACTGTTAAATAGAGTCATTCTTTTCCTCGATTCGGGATTTAACCGGTGACTTGGGACACCATAAATCTCCCAAGTGGCGACTCTGAAATAATTAAATAATTCCCGCCTCGATTGTCCTTTAATTGGAAAAACTCTTTGCACCCTTGCGGGTGCGTAAAAAGGAGGTGTGACAGCTCTGGCGACTCTGCTGGGGATTTCTTTAGAATTCGAGCTCGGAATAATTGTTGTATTTGGCATATTTATTATCTGATTCTTTTACATGTTGGCATCAATGTGCTAAATGTTGTTTTTACTGCTTTGATATTTTGTGAACTGTACATATAAATTGTGCCGGAACCAATCTCCTCTCCGAGTCTTCTAAATCATGAAGAAGGGTGCACTTCGTGTGACTTCTTTTCTGTATAGTGTCTAATTCCCATTTTAGAACGAGGTTTGGATAAGTTGCAAAACCGGTGAAGCTTCTGTATTCCCGGGTTGCTGCCTCCTCCTCGGCTCGAGCTGTCCGCTCGGGTAAGCCAAGTCTAGAACAGATAAACCCAGGTTTTTAAACCTAGAATAACAAAGCTTCATGCCGGATCCCTAGTAGGAATCGTTTATTTGCATCATGTCGCATTTGGCTTAGGGGACTCAACACAGGGGTTGGGTCCGTCTAGGACAGGTGACCTGAAATGAACAGACTATCCTGCTGCATCCTGTTTGTCTTGCGCATTTATCCGTTATAGACTTGCATGCTGACCGGCTTTTAGAGATTAAAAAAAAAAAAAAAAAAAAAAGAAAAAAAAAAGAAGAAGGGAAAATGTGTTTTGTTCTTAAGATAGAAATAGCTTATTTGTTTTCCTTTAGTAAAATGAATAAATAAATAATGTCGTTTGTTTCGTCAAAACCGAACTACGTGGGTTTGATTCTCATTGGATGTGAGATACGTAGGCAACCTCCATCGGGTCCAACTTCACCTTTTGAAAAATGGCCGAAATATCAAAACTAACTTTTGTACTAAATAAGTCGGTGACGCTGTTTTTAAAAATAGCCGAATGTTCCCGAAAGGGACGCCGGAAGGCTAATTTCGTATAAACGGCCACCTTTGGGTCAATTTTGATTTCGATCAATTTACCCCACGGCCTTAAAAGCCTTCGTCCCCGAGACGTTGAAAGGCCGTGATTCAAAACTGATTTTTTTATTTTTGGCAAAACAAAGTTGTTTTTCTTATTTAAATCACCTTAATAAATGTGCAGGATGAGCACGAATCAGAATAAATCATTTTCAATCTTTAGTGAGGTCCCTCAGCAGCTCCGTATATGGTGGAACGATTTGGAAGACAGTAGCAAAAAGGTAGTAGGGAGAATTTTGGGAGGTCTGGTTGATCTGTTGAATATCGAGCCAAGGGAAGACATCATCAAGGCACTGGTATCTTTCTGGGATCCGACCCGCAATGTGTTCCGTTTTGTTGACTTTGAACTGACGCCCACATTAGAGGAAATTGCGGGCTATGCAGGACTAAATGGGAAATTAAGAGGGCAATACCTGCTCTCACCAAGACCGGTATCTCCACATGGGTTTCTGGATTTGCTGAGCATTAGTCGGAAGGTGAAAAATGATGATCTGCTGAAAGGATGTTGCGATCTCCAATTCTTATATCAACGGTACGGCACTCCTCGGGGTTTTGAAGAGTCAAACCTTGGATTGACTCACGCAGGGAATAGAACCAAGTGGGAGGCCAGACGAATTCTAGCATTCATAACGACATTCTTGGGGATTGTGATTTGTCCGCGCGAAGATAAGAAAATAGAGATAAGTCTGGTAGGAATAGCCGATGTTGCAATCAAAAAGGCTACCAGCACGGTGGTCCCTTTGGTTTTGTCCGAAATCTATCGAGCCTTGACTATATGCCGAGAAGGGGGCAATTTCTTCCAAGGTTGCAATCTGTTACTCCAATTATGGATGCAAGAACACCTCCATCACCGAACACAATACATGAACCATGGGTTGACCGGAAAAAACTGTATCAGGGGTTTCGAAGAACGGATGATGGGTGTTGTATTCCCCGAAGGCGTCGAGGCATGGCTTGCACGACTGAGCTCAATAGAAGCCGATCAGATTGAATGGGCGTTCGGGTGGTTACCCGATACTGAAGTAATATATATGGCGGCCGAGGAGTGTTATATCCTTCTGATGGGGATCCGCAGTGTCCAACCATATGTCCCTCACCGTGTATTACGTCAACTAGGAAGGTTTCATGTTATTCCTACCGATCAAGACCTGAGGAAGTACGCCATTGAGTTGAGCCCAGGAGTCGTATTCCCCGAAGAGAAGATTAGAAGGCCGTGGCACGAATGTCGGTTCCTTGAGCCTAAAACCATGGTCCGGGAACTAGCTAAGGGAGAGGTGGACCCAAAGTACAATGCGTGGTTCGGGAAAAGATTTCAGATTCGTCGGAAATGTTCTAAAAGAGCCCATGTCCAACAATTCACGGAAGATTCACGGGAACAATGGAATTGGTTAGCAAAGGAGGAGGGGTACAAGACGAAGATTGGCAGGATAGAACAGCAGGTCCGGGACCTTCAGTTCGAGAAGAACATGCAAGCTGCCACCGACGAAGGAGACAAAAAGAAGTTGGCACAAGAAAATGACTTCTTGAGAGCTCAAATCCAGCAAATGAAAAGAGATGCTGACAGACAGTTGAGGAGTCGGGCCGACGAAAAATTGATAAAGGGTTTGAGAAGCCAAGTCACCGATATCCAAAGAGAATTGGACGAGTCGAAAGCCCAGACAACGAGGATCCGTGCTGGCTGGAGAAAGGAGGCACATCAACATGCACTTCACCTAAAACGGGTGGAAGAAGATTACACCGAGATCATCACTAGCCTGAGGGAAGCAAATGTTGTCCTCAGGGAGCGGGTTTTCAAGCAAGCCCAAGATGCCAGAGCGGACCTCGACCGTTGCCACAATTTGATGGCCCAACTGCAAGGACAAGTGGATAGGCTCCTAGACCAAGTCACCAACAATGCTCAAAGATTGGGGGCGAAAAGCCAGCAGATAGAGCGGCTACTCGGAGAAAGGGACATGATCAAGGACAGGAATTGGAGAAATCGGGCACTATGTCACCATGAAGTGCCTAGCTTGTGAACGAATGCCCCGCGCCAACCTCTTCGCTTCAATTATGGGTTATGTTCATCGGATCATGGAAGAGTTGAGGGGACTGCACAAGGACCTCACACCAAGGCCCGCGGCAAGGCCGAATGATGCCTCGCGGGCCCCCAGGAATTTTAGAGCACTAGATTTTTGATTGAAAATGTATTTTGAAATGTTGAGTCAAGCTAGTTGGCATTTTTATCTTTTCTTTCCCAAGTCAAGCATTTCTTTTGTTTTTGCTGATTGTTGTAAGACGTGTTTTGTAACTACACGGTTTTATTTGATATAAAAGTTACTGAATTTTGCCACAATCTTGTTACCAGAACTACGCTCGGTCTGATTCACGCGGGGTCGTGATACGTAGGCAATCCACATAAGATTCGACCACCACTAAAAAGAAAGGAATCCATAGGTTAAATAACAATAAGGCTTGCAAAGATAGTCGAAAAAGAAAAAAAAAAGAAGAAAAAGAAAAAGAAAAAGAAAAAGGGTCGGAATGACGCATGTTAAGAGTACATGTAGAAAGGGTTATTTGGTTAGGTGCATTGCATCCAACGTGCTATAACATATCTGTCAAACTCGGTGAACTAACAAGTTTGTTGCATTTCCAGAAAGTTTAGCAGTTGGTTTGACAGAATATACTGGCCAGCCATCACTACCATACTAGATCCAAAGGACCGGTTACAGTAAGCATGTCTAGTTCTGGCAAGAGTCTCGAGGAAGAAAAATCCGAGCTACAAATCATGAAAGAAGAGGTAGACCGGTTAAAACAACGGATAACAGAGATGCACCTGGCCTGGGCCAGGGAACAGTCTTCACCAAACCGCCCTACTCTCGCCTCAGCTCCGGAACATCCGCCCATCGATCCTTCGACAAGCGCCCCGATCTATCCGTACTTTCAGGGGGAAAACACATATGCCACCCACATTCCACCAACCAAACCAAATCCTCCTCCAGCCACCCCTGTTTTTGTGGCACCTCCACCTGCTCCTCTGCAAAGGCCGGCCGGCGAGCCGTATGTTCAGATCCATGACAACTCTTACTATCCTCCAGAGCCTACTTTCAGGGCTCCTGAACCACAATCACATACACCTCACTGGGATAATCCGGCAGAACCGGAATAACACTTCCAAAGTTCGGAACACGAGGAAGTTATCAAAAAAGTTAAAAGCCTGGAGCAGTCCTTCAGGAATATGCACGGTTTGGGCAACCGGGTCAGCGTCGCCTACAAGGATCTGTGTCCATTTCCGGACGTCCAGTTGCCAGCAGGGTTTAAAATGCCCAAATTCGACCTATACGAGGGGCATGGTGACCCGGTGGCCCACCTCCGAGGGTTCTGCAGTAAAATGAGAGGGGCCGGAGGACGGGACGAGCTTCTGATAGCTTACTTCGGTCAGAGTCTGGGAGGATCTGCGCTGGAGTGGTACACTAGACAGGATCCCGGTAGATGGTTTACGTGGGATGATTTGGCTCAAGCTTTTATCGGCCAGTTCCAGTACAATCTTGAGATAATCCCCGACCGCCTATCATTGCTAAAATTAGAGAAGAAGCCCGCTGAAAGCTTCAGGGAATTTGGTTTCCGTTGGAGGGAACAGGCAGCCAAGGTAGATCCGCCGATGAGAGAAAGCGAGATGGTGGATTACTTCTTACAAACATTAGAGCCAACCTATTTCGGACATCTGGTAACGTCCGTAGGCAAATCATTCACTGAGGTGATAAAAATGGGGGGTATGATCGAGGAAGGTTTGAAGGCCAACAAGATCATGAGTTACTCAGCACTGAAAGCCACCACTCAGGCTATCCAAAGTGGTACCGGAGGAGTACTGGGGAAAAAGAGGAGAGAGGAAGTTGCGGCCGTCGAGTCCGGGGCATGGTTCAGAAATAGAGGCCCCGCACCCCAATATAGCCCACCCCAACCTCACCACCAAAATTACTCCCACAACCCATATAACCACCCGCAACATTACTATCCCGCACTTGATCCCCATTTTACTGTCCACCACGCACAGTCCTATTCCGCACCTCCCGTCCATGCACCGTGGCGTGCACCAAACCCGCAGAACAATCATCCACCCCCAAGAGCTTACAGAAACCCCTCGGGCGCGAGTTTTTGTCCGAACCAGGCATTCAGGGGCGACAGGGCGCCAAGGCCAAAGACTTTCACTCCCTTGGGAGAATCTTACACTAGTCTGTTCCACCGGTTAAAGCAAGTAGGGTTGCTGAATGCGGTTGAAGCTAAGCTGCCAAACCCTCTTCCGAAGAACCTGGACCATTCAGTAAATTGTGCCTACTGCTCGGGATGTCCGGGACACGATACAGAAAAGTGTTGGAGGCTAAAGACGGCCATCCAGGAGCTCATTGACACTCGCAGGATTGAGGTCCAGACTCCAACCGAGCCCAACATCAACCAAAACCCGCTTCCAACTCATCATGAGACCAATATGATCGAGTTGGTACGGGCGGAGGAAGGAAAGGAGAAAGCCCCTCAGACTGTAATGATGATTAAGTCTAGCGGGGTAGGAACGAGAAAAGGGCCAAGCCTTGATGAGTCACCCAGTTGCAAGAAGGACATACCAGGAGGGTCGGAAGCAGGAAAGGGAAGTGTGAACGAAGTACCGGTGAAGCCGGGGAAAGCCAAGATAGTTGTACCAGGGGCAGCAATCAAGCCCATCTTGACGGTAGCAGGCGTTCGAATGGATCCTTTCATCATCCAGCCAGCAACACAGTTGCCAATAACCGATAGCCGGGCTGTTCCATGGAATTATGCTCGGATTACAACGACCTACAAAGGAAAGGAAGTGAAAGAGGAAGTTTGTGAAGCCCAAGGGTTGACCCGCTCGGGGAGATGTTTTGCCCTTGCGGAATTGAGGAAGACCACTCCGGCAGCATTGAAAAAGCCGGTAACTGATGAAGAGGCGGAAGAATTCTTGAAAAAGATGAAGGCTGCATGACTACTCTGTCTTAGAGCAGTTGAAGAAGACTCCGGCGCAAATATCATTGCTATCCTTGCTGATACATTCCGAAGAACATCGGCAAGCATTGATGAAAGTCCTGAATGAGGCACATGTACCGGATAAAATCTCGGTGAGCCATTTGGAGAAGATCACCAATAGGATCTTCGAAGCAAATCGGATCACCTTCACCGATGATGAGTTGCCTGAGGAAGGCACCGAGCACAACAAGGCTTTATATCTTACGGTGAAGTGTGAGGAGGCGGTGGTTACCAAAGTCCTTGTCGATAATGGGTCTAGTGCTAACATTTGTCCTCTCTCTACACTGGACAAGTTGAAAGTGGACATCGGCAGGGTACGCAAAAACAGCATATGCGTTCGAGGGTTTGACGGAGGAGGCAAAGCGTCGGTTGGTGACATAGTGTTAATCTTGACAATTGGGCCAGTGGAGTTCACCATGGAATTCCAGGTGCTGGACATGGTGGTGTCATATAACCTCCTAATAGGGCGACCATGGATCCATGCCGCAAGAGCAGTTCCATCCAGCTTGCACCAACTCGTCAAGTTTGAATGGGACCAACAGGAGATCGTCGTCCATGGAGAGAACGATCCACAATCAGGCACCATCATTCCCTTTGTTGAAACAGAAGAAGATGTTGGGCCGTGGGTATATCGGGTCTGCGATGTGGTGTCCGCCCACCGAGTTCCGGAAGGGGAATGCATTCCCGATGACAGAACAATTACTGCAGATGTCATGGTGGCTCATGAAATGTTGCGACATGGTTTCATACCCGGTAAAGGTCTAGGTGCATCTCTGCAAGGAATCATACAACCGGTATCGGTGGTCGAAAACTTGGGAACCTTCGGCTTGGGATTCCAGCCAACATCAGAGGACATCCGGCGAGCAAAGAGGAGTAAGCAGAAGACATGGGTGCTCCCAAAGCCTGTTCCACGCCTTTCCCAATCTTTTGTCGGGTCCGAAGCAAGAGGATATCCGACGACAAAGATTCCCGGTCCTACGATCAGGCCAGACGAAGAGTTCTTCAGGAAGTTCGAGGACCTATTCACGGATGTATGTATGCTCGAGGACGGTGAAGGACCCAGTCATGCCGAGATACAATTTGTGGGACCAAAGGCAAAGCTGAATAACTGGAAGGCTACTCCTCTCCCTGTCCGGAAGGAGTCTTGCCTTCTTGCAACTGATCTTAATGATATGGCGTGCTTAAAGATTAATCAACCCAGTCTAGAAAGTCAATCGGGTTTGGAAATAATAACGCATGAAATAAGAAGTGACGAGAGTGAGTCAGGAGTACGGCGATGATGAAGCCGTAGAAGAAATCGGTGAAGAATTAAGTGACTTCGAGGAAAAACCCAAACCAAACTTAAATGATACTGAGGCCGTTAATCTAGGGAATGCGGATGACGTCAAAGAAACCCGAATAAGTGTCCATATTGAACCCAATCTGAGGGAAGAGTTGATCAAAACGCTCATGGAGTTTAAAGACATTTTCGCATGGTCATACGACGACATGCCAGGACTCAGCACTGATCTAGTGGTTCATAAATTACCCACTGATCCGGCATATCCTCCCGTCAAGCAAAAACTGCGGAAATTCAAGACGGAGATGAGTGTAAAAATCAAAGAGGAAGTAACCAAGCAGTTGCAGGCGAAAGTCATTCGCGTCACCCGATACCCCGAATGGTTGGCTAATATAGTACCGGTGCCAAAGAAAGACGGAAAGATCAGAGTATGTGTGGACTATCGCAACCTCAACAAGGCGAGTCCTAAGGATAATTTCCCGCTTCCCAATATCCATATCCCGATTGATAATTGCGCCGGACGCGAAATCGGATCCTTTGTGGACTGTTATGCGGGATATCATCAGATTTTGATGGATGAAGAGGACGCAGAAAAGACTGCTTTTATCACACCGTGGGGGACCTATTGTTACCGGGTGATGCCGTTTGGTTTGAAGAATGCATGGGCGACATATATGAGGGCGATGACTACGGTATTCCATGACATGATACACAAGGAAATTGAAGTGTACGTGGATGATGTAATCGTAAAATCCAGACGTCAAGAAGACCATGTTGCTGACCTCGGGAAGTTCTTTCAAAGACTTCGAAGATACGACATCAAGCTCAATCCGGCCAAATGCGCATTCGGAGTTCCGTCAGGAAAATTGCTAGGATTCATCGTCAGCCGACGGGGCATTGAGTTGGACCCATCCAAAATCAAGTCCATTCAGGAGTTACCCCCGCCAAAGAATAAAACAGAGGTAATGAGTCTGTTGGGAAGGTTGAATTACATCGGTAGGTTTATTGCCCAACTTACGGCAACCTGTGAACCCATATTCCGTCTATTGAAAAAAGACGTGGCGATAGAATGGACGGCAGAATGTCAGGAAGCGTTTGACCGGATCAAAGGGTATCTGTCAAATCCACCCGTACTAGTTCCGCCTGAGCCAGGTAGACCCCTGATTCTTTATCTGACGGTCTTGGAGAATTCGTTTGGCTGCGTACTGGGGCAGCATGATCTTACTGGCAGGAAGGAACGGGCCATTTACTACCTCAGTAAGAAATTCACCGTCCACGAGGTTAAGTACACTCATCTAGAAAAGACGTGTTGCGCCCTGACTTGGGTAGCCCAAAAGCTGAAACACTATTTGTCTTCTTACACCACTTACCTCATTTCGCGTCTGGATCCGTTGAAGTATATTTTCCAGAAACCTATGCCTACAGGGAGGTTAGCGAAATGGCAAATATTACTTACAGAGTTCGACATCATATACGTGACAAGGACGGATATGAAAGCACAAGCATTGGCCGATCACTTAGCTGAAAATCCTGTTGATGACGAATACGAACCTTTGAGGACGTATTTTCCAGACGAAGAGGTATTGCAAATTGAGGGGTTAGAACTAACCAAGGATCCAGGATGGAAGCTCTTCTTCGACGGAGCGGCGAACGCAAAAGGAGTCGGAGTGGGGGCTGTACTCATATCTGAAACAGGACATCATTATCCTGTTACGGCTCAACTGCGTTTTCATTGTACCAATAACATGGCTGAGTACGAGGCATGTATCTTGGGGTTGCGATTAGCGGTGGACATGGATGTACGGGACGTCTTGGTCTTGGGGGACTCGGACCTTCTGGTACATCAGATTCAGGGAGAATGGGAAACCAGAGATTTAAAGCTTATCCCGTATCGTCAGTGCTTGCATGATCTGACCAAGCGCTTTCGATCAGTAGAATTCAGACACATCCCAAGGATGCATAATGAGGTTGCCGACGCTCTAGCTACTTTAGCGTCGATGCTACATCACCCGGACAAGGTTCGTGTTGATCCGTTACATATCCATGTCCGGAATCAACATGCTTATTGTAATGTGATAGAGGAAGAGGTAGATGGTGAGCCGTGGTTTCATGATGTCAAGGAATACCTCAGGTTAGGAGTATACCCAGAGCAAGCAACTGGAGACCAAAAGCGAGCTATTCGGCGGTTGGCGAACGGATTTTTCCTTAGTGGAGGGGTGTTGTACAAAAGAACCCCGGATTTGGGATTGTTGAGATGTATAGATGCAAGTCAAGCCACAACAGTGATGACAGATATACACTCGGGAGTGTGTGGACCACACATGAGCGGATACGTATTGGCAAAGAAGATTCTTCGAGCAGGATATTATTGGCTCAATATGGAGCGGGATTGTATAAGTTTTGTGCGAAGATGCCATCAGTGTCAGATACACGGAGATTTGATTCATTCTCCGCCGACTGAATTGCATACAATGTCGGCACCATGGCCGTTTGTCGCATGGGGTATGGATGTTATTGGACCTATTGAGCCTGCGGCTTCCAATGGTCATAGGTTCATTCTGGTAACGATTGATTATTTTACCAAGTGGGTGGAGGCCAAAACATTCAAATCGGTGACCAAGAAGGCGGTGGTGGATTTCGTACATTCCCACATCATCTGCAGGTTTGGAATTCCAAAGATAATCATCACGGATAACGGTGCCAATCTTAACAGCGGATTGATGAAAGAGGTCTGCCAACAGTTCAAGATCACACACCAAAATTCCACACCGTATCGTCCCAAAGCGAATGGTGCGGTTGAGGCGGCAAACAAGAATATAAAGAAGATATTGAGGAAGATGGTAGAAGGGTCTAGGCAGTGGCATGAAAAGTTACCATTTGCGCTGTTGGGTTATCGCACTACCGTCCGGACTTCGGTAGGTACAACTCCTTACTTGTTGGTATACGGGACTGAAGCAGTAATACCCGCAGAAGTTGAGATTCCATCCCTCCGAATTGTCGCTGAAGCTGAGATTGATGACGACGAGTGGGTCAAAACCCGATTAGAGCAATTGAGCTTGATCGATGAAAAGAGATTGACAGCAGTATGTCACGGCCAATTGTATCAAAAGAGAATGGCGAGAGCGTATAACAAGAAGGTACGTCCCAGGAAATTTGAAGTGGGACAGCATGTGCTGAGGAGAGTTCTACCACATCAGGCCGAAGCGAAAGGCAAGTTCGCTCCAAATTGGCAGGGACCATTTGTGGTGACTAGAGTATTATCCAACGGCGCTCTATGTCTGACGGATGTTGAGGGAAGATGCACCGATATGGCTATCAATTCTGATGCAGTCAAGAGATATTATGTGTAATTCTTTAATGCATTTGTCAACGTTGGGTTTCGTTTGTGTGTACTTGGCATTTTTCGGAGAATGAAATGACAGAGGCAATTTTTCTACTACCCAAACACTTTAACCTTTGTTTCCCCATTTTGAGCCTTAATTATTCTTTCATATACCCTCTTTCGGAATCATCGAGGAAGATGTGTAACAGAATAGAAAAGAAACAAAGAAGTAATACAAGAAAAAGTGAACTACGTTCGACCTGATTCCTCAAGAAGGATACGTAGGCGCCACACGGCTCGGTCATAATAAAATAAAAATCAAAAAAAATCCCCCAAGCAACAAAACTGGGGCAGAAGTCATTGTTTCGTTGGAAAGATAGTGTGGATTCCAAAAGTTGTAATAAGCTAACCGTTGAGGCTAAACCCCTTTCTTCAGCCTCACGCGCAGAAACCATATTAAGAACCAGAAAGACCTCTCGATCAGTATTTGAGAAGTGCCAAGTCATGTGAATGAAAGCCAAGAGTGACATCCCGACCCTCGATTGAATCCGGGATGCACAAGCGAAAGGGGATAACGCTCTAGAGGGAATCTCAGGGGTGATACCCCGCCGCAGGGAAAGAAAGCGTAAATGAGAGAGTCTTAACGGTGAAAACCCTCGAGGGCACCTTAAGGCGAAGGAAATTGAGAGAAATAAAATGAGAGAGTCTTACGGTGAAAACCTTTACGGGCACCTCAAGGCGACGGGAGATAGAGAGAAATGAGAGAATCTCATTAGTGAAAACCCTTTGAAGGGCACTGTGAGGTGACAGGACGAGATGGTTACAAGATGTCTGCATGAGACAAGGTTTGGACGTCCGTTTACCTCTAGCGAACGCGGTATCAGAAAGTGATTGACATGAATAGACTGGGTAGTTTAATCTCAGAGGCGCGGCATAACCATTGGATCAGTCATACATTCAGATAAGTTTTCCTATTTTTGAGTTCAGAAAAGTTTTTCTCTTCTTTTGTCATTTGCGGTCAGTATTCTTTTCTTTTCTTTCATTTTCGAAAATTGATTTTTCAAAGCTTACTACCAAGTCTCCCAAAGTAGTATATTGAAAGTGAATAGGCGTGGAACGAGGCAATAAGACAGAAGTCGTTACGATAGCAAGATTGGGATGACAGGCTGAGTGGAAGGTTCGCAAGAATTATGGAGTATGATGGACACATGTGGCATGTCCGAAAGATGATTTCACGCAACGGATCACCGGCTAAAAAGAGTCGGATCAAACCAAAGATTGGAATAAAAGGAAAGATGAGAGGTCGTTCGTGGAAAGAGCATCGTCCCCAGGCAAGCGTCAACGTCGCCCTCAAAGTTCGAGAGAGGCCAAGCAGCTGAAAGAGAAAAGAAAATGGCCCCGACAAGAGTGGCACGACCACTCACCGCGTTTTGAAACTAACAATTTTTCTTTGATTTAAAAGCAGGGAAAAGAGGGTTCGTTGGCAGAAAAGCATACCGTCCAGAAGTTTATCAAACTGGGGCAGAAAATTTTCTCCTGTTGCGAAAATTTTCTGGAAAGCAAGACTCAGAGGATAAGGGTAGAAAGCAACACAAGATTTCGGGAAGTACCGGCTCCGAGCAGGAATAGTTTTGAGAAAGGCCAGATGACACGATGGGGTAATATTTGAGCTTGGTATCACCCCCAGCAGTTGTGGGGAAAATTAAACAATGGCTTCGAGATTCCCCTAGCAGTATTACATCCCATAATTTGGCCGAGGAGGCAAAAGCGTGAGTCCCAGAGGAGGTATGGGAAGAAGGAAGAGAATGAGGGGTGAAGGAAACAAAGAATACTTCCTCAGCAGCATCACCCCCAGCAGGCGAGTAAACAGTTCCAGAAATATCCCCAACAGCCAGAAGAAAAGTAACACGACCTCGGGGAAAGCAATTCCAAGACAGGATAATTCAGAAGAGAAGGTGGTCCGAGAGGTAATGCAAGAACAAGGAAATGGTACAAAAGGCAAAGGAAGGTAATCAAGATAGGATGAAATCAGTGAGTAGTAGTTGAAGTCAGGGAGCCCGCCTGGAGAATGGAGTGGCGATTTAATTTTGAAGTTGTAATTGAAGTCAGGGAGCCCGCCTGGAGAATAGAGTGGCGATTTAATTTTGAAGTAGTAATTGAAGTCAAGGAGCTCACCTGGAGAATGGAGTGGCGATTTAATTTTGAAGTAGTAAGTGAAGTCGGGGAGCCCGCCTCTGGAGAATGGAGTGGCGATTTAATTTTGAAGTTGTAATTGAAGTCGGGGAGCCCGCCCGGAGAATGGAGTGGCGATTTAATTTTGAAGTAGTAATTGAAGTCGGGGAGCCCGCCTGGAGAATGGAGTGGCGATTTAATTTTGAAGTAGTAAGTGAAGTCGGGGAGCCCGCCCTGGAGAATGGAGTGGAGATTTAATTTTGAAGTAGTAGTTGAAGTCGGGGAGCCCGCCGGAGAATGGAGTGGCGATTTTATTTGAAAGATGTAGTTGAAGTCGGGGAGCCCGCCCGGAGAATGGAGTGGCGATTTAATTTCGAAGTTATAGTTGAAGTCGGGGAGCCCGCCCGGAGAATGGAGTGGCGATTTAATTTTGAAGTAGTAGTTGAGGTCGGGGAGCCCGCCTGGAGAATAGAGTGGCGATTTTATTTGAAAGTAGTAGTTGAAGTCAGGGAGCCCGCCTGGAGAATGGAGTGGCGATTTTATTTGAAAGTAGTAGTGGAAGTCAGGGAGCCCGCCTGGAGAATGGAGTGGCGATTTTATTTGAAAGTAGTAGTTGAAGTCAGGGAGCCCGCCTGGAGAATGGAGTGGCGATTTTATTTTTGAAGTAGTGGTTGAAGTCAGGGAGCCCGCCTGGAGAATGGGGTGGCGATCTATTTTAATTCGGTTGAGGAAAGCGGTTGAATGTAACGGAAATCTCCGGCCTGAATCCAAGTTCGTAAGCAGAGGGAGGCAACAAGGATCAGAACAGATAGACTCAGATTGCGAAGGAGAATAGTTCAAAGATCATAAAGAAGGAAACAATGGTCGGAGTTCGGCAATCAAGATAGGCTGAAATAACAATTGGCGAAAGAGAAGAAGCGTCAGAAGGAACACCAAGTCAGACAGGATGGCAAGGAGCGAGACAAGATCAAGTTAAAAAGGATAGATAAGAACTTGTAGTACTGTAACTTAGTCTAGCTTCTTGTTTTGTTGCTTAGTACGGTGTAACAAGGAGATCGGCTAAGCAGTGGCAACAGCAGTAACAGCAGTAACGGCAGTAACAGCGAGATCGCCATGGTAGTCCCAGCTACCAGAACTTCCCGAACTACATTGACCTGATTCCCTTTTAGCCAGGGATATGTAGGAGACCTTTGAAGCAAGGTTCGGTCAAAACTTTTCCAAAAAATGCTTCATACGGAGTGCTCGAACGGGCAAAAATCGCTTATGTCTGCTCACTTATCTTTGCACGAAAACTCTGCATGTTTACGCGCAAAGAGGGGCAGCTGTGAGCACGTGATTTTTGCCTTACCTGAGAAGTACTCCCAGAAAATTCAAAATAAAAATAGTTTCATGTTGGGCATGATTTTTGTGATTTTGTGTTATTTTTATCTTAAATCTGCATTTTTGTGTGCGTGTTTATTTGTTTAAATTAGTAAAATACAAAAATATATACATTATGTGTTGCATTTTTTTTAGCGTTTAATATCAAAATTATACGGTTTACATTCAAGTGATATGTAATTATGTGGGATAATTGTAGTAAAAAATAGCTGTGTTATAGGTTAGTATATATATATATGTGTATATATATATATATATACACATATACATATAGTACATCATGAATATGTGTATATATATATATATACATATATATATATATATACACATATACATATAGTACATCGTGAAGAGCAGACTCGGGCCATGTTTTAGTCCAAAAGACTGGCCCAAACCCCTCACCCGTCCAGCCCACACGCTCCAGCCCAATACTCACCCCAACATCACCTTAAGTAATGTTTGATCTGGACCGTTGGATTTTATTATCCAACGGCCCAGATTTCTTCTAAAAGCCCAAACACCCGCCCAGCTACAGCCTGTGTAACACTTGATCTGGACCGTTGGATTTTATTATCCAACGGCCCAGATTAATCCTTTAATTCTAATATGCATTCAGCCTGAGACTTGACCAAACGACGCCGTTTGGTTTAAGTGAGAAGATCCTGATCGTTGATCAAGTTTGATCCAACGATCAGGATTTAACTCCTCAAATCATATATAATCTCACAAACGCACCCCGCCCCCCCAAGCCAGACCCCCCCCTCAGACATATCGTCTCTCTCAGAGACCTTCAACCTCGCCGTGCCTCCGCCGCACACCGCCTGCCGGAAATCGCCTCACGGCGGTTCCGGTAGGCCAATGGCCACCAAATTAACACCAAATACTCCCCTCACCTCCCCCATTACGAATCCAGCCTTCATTTACCTCGAATCACCCCGGAGCTCCTCGAATCTTCATTTGAAGATCGAGTCAAACTCGAGCCAACGCCAAATCACCCCAAACTCATACCATAGCCCCTCCAGACCACCCTCACACCCCTACTAACCCTGGCTTGGTTCGAATCAAGCCCGAACTACCTAAACCCCAAATCGAGTCTCAAGAACCCTAATTTTGAAGAAGCCCAATTCGGGCCGAATTAGTCGTAATTGAAGTCCAAGGGACTTTAGTCTAGGTGTTCTCAATCGAGAACATCTCGATTAAAGCCCGTTTGGCTTCAATAGTTCCAAATCATGGTTCGAAGCTTGGGTCGGCAGATTTCTTTGAGGTAATTCGTGTCCCTTACGATTGTTGGTTGTAATCCGTGTGTGTATTTGTGTTTAGTTTCAAAAATTTTAGTATTCTTCTACTCTTCTCAACAGGCCTTTTATTTGGTCGATTCCCGTCTTTTGCCAATTCTTGCTTAAATTCAATGCTGCATTAGCTTTGTATGCCTAGTTTATCTAATGTCGTCAACAAATTAGTTTGTTTGTATGTTTGTTCATGCTCTGGTATGCCCGTATGCAATGCAAGTCTAGGCTTTGTTGTTTGTTCAATTCTGGATTAGGAGTTAGTTAGATACAGTTGTTAGGATTTGTTTAAGGTTAATTGTTTAATCACTTGCCCATAAAAGGGCTAGTGGAACCTGTACAGCAGGGTATCCTACTGATGTCCTGCCACCAGCATTGTTTAATGCTTTTGTCCATACTTGGACACTGGGTAGTGGAGAGTGCAGGGAATATGATGGGCAAGGGTTAGTTAATTGGGCAGGCCTTCAGGAGGAGTTGGGGTTTTTAGCTATAAATACAGCATTAAGCTGAAACAGTGAGGAGAAAAAAGAAGATATAGACATTCCAACACACACAGACTCTTAAGGATTTTTTGATATCCAATTGAATAGGAGACATACATAGTGATAGACTGGGGAGTTTGGATTCTTCTTGGTTCTGCCACTGAATCTTTAGTCACTGTTTCATTAGATTCATAGTTGAAGCTCACTGAGATCTCCAGCAAAGCTTTTAGGGTCGTTTGTCATTGGTTGTGGAAGTTGTTTGTCATTGACTTGCTGGAGTTGATTGTCATTGGTGTGCTGAGATTGATTGTGTGTTATTTTGCTGAGTTTGAAAGTGTCGAGCCACTGGGAGTGCTGTATTTTGTCACTGGCAGCACTGTTTTGGGATTGTTTGGTCTTTGATATTCGTGTGTCGCAAACTTCAGTCGTATCTACTAGTGGTTGGTTGTTGGTGTGTGGTTCTTCAATTGAATTTGAGTTGATCGTTGAAAGTATATTCTAGAAGTTATTGTTGTTCTTTGTTGGTTTAAGTTTGGCCTACTGCTGTTGCATTGCTGTGTTACTGCTTGTTGCTGACCTTCCTCTTTCCTTCTTCTTGTGTTATTCACATCCAGGTACACATCTGAGCCTATTTTGTTCTCCTGTCATTGCTGCTGGTTCACCTACTGTTACTTTGCTGCATTGCCATCGCTCACTCTTCTTTATTCTTCCGCATTCCAGGTACACATCTCTGTTATTGTAGTTCCTTGGTTCGAAAAGAATGAAGCTTGAAGCTTATGTTTAAAGTCCGTCGAATCATGTAGTCGTCCAAAGTTCTTATGTTTGTTACGTTCTGTTATTCTTTAATTAAGTTTGTATTGCTAGTTTTGGTTATGAAAAATGTAGCTAGATCAAAGATACACTATCATTAGATATGCACGTAAACCTGAATTAGTCTGTTGTATCTCTGTTCAATCTTCTCTACTCATGTGTGTAATCTCCAAATCTGTTAATGTTAGATCTTATGTTAAAAGCAAGATTAGCTAGTGAGTTATTACTCAACTGAATGACGTAATTAGATTAAAGGAGTCGGGGGTGCATTTCATGTGACCCGACCCCAATTTCGGGCAAGAGCAAATAAAGCGTGTCAGGAACCACAGGCGCATTTCATGTGGTGTGGTTCGTAGCAAGTTTTAAATAATTTGGAATCAACTCCTAAGTAAAATACGGTGGGATGTAGTTCGCTTTAGATTTGAATTAAAGGTGCGCCTCGCCCAATAGTTACACTAAGCGCAAGGCCTTCATAAATGTACATATAAAATACTTAGATTTCGAGATGTGTCGTTTCCTAGCAAATGTCACGTCCTTCTCAACAGTGTAAATAAGTAATCGCTCCGGGCGCATATTTTAGTTCTACCTTATTAAATACGGGTGTGCATTTCATGCGACCCAAATCCAAACCCCGAAATGTTGAATAAGAATATGTCGAGGATCCGGGTGCATTTCATGTGACGTGATTCGGAAGCATATTTTTAAGCAACTTTCTCTTTCGTAAATCATAATCGATAATAAAAGCGGTAAAGGGATATTAATTTGCACTAAGTACATAACTGTAAAAAGCAGATAGATAAGCCAAACACGACAGTTGAGCGACCGTGCTAGAACCACGGAATTCGGGAATGCCTAATACCTTCTCCGGGTTAATAGAATTCCTTATCCGGATTTCTGGTTCGCGGACTGTTAAATAGAGTCATTCTTTTCCTCGATTCGGGATTTAACCGGTGACTTGGGACACCATAAATCTCCCAAGTGGCGACTATGAAATAATTAAAATAAATCCCGCCTCGATTGTCCTTTAATTGGAAAAACTCTTTGCACCCTTGCGGGTGCGTAAAAAGGAGGTGTGACAGTAATAAGTCGACCTAGCTCGACCGCGACAAAAACAACTCAACAACAGACGATGTCACATATATTACTACGGCAAGCACACGAAATAAAAGATACAGAGAGAAATTGCAAAAGAAAAACTTTTATTATCCTAAAAAAATATGCATGTACAAGGGGATCTATTTACACCCCCACAAAACTTTAAAATCGAAATAAATACAAGTCCTAGACACCACCACCCTGCTCGCCATCACCATCTGGCTTATCATCTTCTCCGCTACCGCCCTCGGTCCAAAAAGACGCAGAAATCCAGGATTTGGAAGCTAGATGGTTAACATCTTCTGAGGTATAGCCCATCTGGTCTAGAGAATCAGAACTGTACCCACAGGCTTCTCAGGCGACCCGAACCAAATGACGCTGGTCCTCAACCTCTGCCTTAGTGGCACGACCTGCGGCAAGCAAATTCGCAAACACTGCGAGCTTCACTTCGGCATATACCCACATGTCATGTGCCTCGCCAGGCACACCATCATCAGACCTAATCGCATCAGCCTACCTAAGAGCATCAATCTCAGCCATCCTAGCATTGAGCTCGGGGGTTAAGGTGTCGACCTTGGCACGCAAAGTAGCAGCCTCCTTCACCACCCCACGGCCGATCTCCAACTCATCCTCCTTTAACTAGAGAAGAGTCTACAGTTCAATATTCTGAGCCATGACGACCATTAATTGATCATATACTTCCTCCAATTGATCCACTCACTCCCGCAGCTGAGCCTCCGACTGCTCCAGGCCCGCATGAAAAATTTGAAACAGCGAGTCCTGGACGAATAGGTCCGCCAACGTCTGGTGCTTGGCGTGACATTCCTTATACTTCTTCACAACCTACTTAAGAGTGGCGGCCTTCCTTTGCGCAAGTAGTCCCCTCTCTACCTCCAAAACGAGGGTCGAAGAAAAGAAAACAAATCAGCATACACCCATGGTTTATTATATAATATGTAAAAAATAGAATATACCTACAAATTCTCACCAGCAACTCTTCGAGATAGTTCACTATCGATGATGTCCTTCAAACTCTCACTCTCGGCGGCCACACATAGCAGAGTCATATCTGCTGTAGCCTGCTCGCTATTCTCCAATAGGTTGTATCCGCTTGGAATCACAATCCAGCAATTAGGCCCACCTGTCATCATCTCCACATGGGCACAATCCCTCATCGGTGCATCTACGACTGTGGGGGCCATCTCGGGACCTACCCTCTCCTCATTACCTGCCTCTTCGGCATCGGCCGATGTGCCACACCCTAGAACTTGTGCGGGGGTGATATCAGGAACCGCCCTCCCCGTGGGAGCTGACATCTCCAAACGAATGGCATCAGCTATTAGAACTGGCCTCGACTCTGGACGGGGCAAACTCGCCATCTCGCCCTCCGTGGCAATTCCTTTTCCAAGCATCAATCGATGCCTCTTCTGCTCCGGTGGCTCTTTGCCTTCGGAAGTCTCCTCCACGAGTCGAGGGGACGGAGGCGAAGGAGTCACTTTGCTCGTGGACTCAGCCAAAGGCACGGCCTCAGGTTGAGCGACCTCGGGGATACCCTCGCTTGTAGAATCTCGGGGCATGTACTCATCCCCAGAGTTGGTCCCCACTACCAATGACGCTTGGACGTTCGGCCTCCTCCTCCTCCTGGGGCGCTCCGACCTACCAATATAAGATAGGTCAAGCAACAAAACTTAAACGAAACCTCCAAACTCTGGTTGAGACGTTACCTGATGGTCCGTATCGATTGTGTAACTCAGACCATGTACGACATTCCTCCGCCAAAGGAATCACCCCTTCTACCCACGACCTAATGTCTTCAAAGGGTCAGGGTGGAGAAGCCCTCACTGCAAAAAGGAAGAGAAAGCGAAAAGAAGTTATAATGACCGCACGACCAAAGCTTGTAAAAAATACTAAATGCGGGTAAAAACACTCACGTTTCAGATTCCACCTCTCTAGGAATCCTTCTAGGTTCGACACTAGGTGCTCCGTACTGATGTTGAAGAACTTGCGCCAGAAGCGGCGATTAGTCTTGTTATCGGCCCTGACAACCAAGCCCCTCGTGCCACGACTCTTTAGTTGCATCATAGAGCCCCTCATATAGCCAGAGCTAATAACTGTAACAAATGATAGACCGAGACATCGAGTCTGTCCCTGGTCGCATAGGTGGTCATAATGTGACACACCTTCCAAGTGTAGGGAGTAAGATGAGCCGGTCATACATTTATAGAAGCGGCAAAGCTCCTCCACCAGAGGGTAAACGGAAGACCGTACCTGACCAGGAATGGGTACTCATAAACGGTGCAAATTCCCGGCTGGTGTACATTAATATAGTTGGTTATGGCCGGCTCCATAACCACGTGGTCTGGGATTTGGTACGCCCCTCGTAGACCATCCAAATGCAATTGTAGAAACTCAGTATGATCCCATGGGGGAGTAGGGATTTTAGTCGGGAAATCCCTTCGAGCATGAATTTCTTTAGGGAGAACATTGTCCACACTAAGAGGGACAAGAAGTTTTTGGGCCTTTTTCCCACCACCCGAAGATGATGGAACCCTAGATGGGGTATAATCTTGACCTCTCCTATTGTGTTGTCCACGTTTTTCCATAATAATTGTTTGTCTGAATCGAGTTCTAACAGCTAAGAGACTGATTTCAACAGAAACAGAAGGATTTAAAGCAAGATATATCGGTTTTCTTCGAAGAAGATGAAAAGAGGGAGTGAGAAATCTCAGAAGTTCGAAAGATGGCAAAGATTGAACCTTACTCCAATTTATAGGTCTAAAATACACAGAAATCGAAGAGGCATGATTCGAAATTGGTGCGGGAAACCAAAACGTCAAATTGCCCCTTGAACCATCTCGGGAGCAGATATAATCATGACATATGCCGGCTATGACGTCAGTTCAGAAAGTAGACCACGTATCAATGAATTGGAAACTCCATGTACTTCCCCCTTTTTTTCTGATCACGTCGTCGCCCTCATAATAAGGTCAAATTCTTCGAAGGACGAGATTGATATTTCCGCCCATTGAAGACGTATATCGCATATGCCTCCAACGACCGGAGGAACTAACTATATGGAGCCGAATATGACCCTTCACGTCTTTACGACAATAGGGTACAACCTCTCTCGAATACCCCTTATAACAGGGGTACAATTTAGATGTAAGGGCGCGGACAACGTCACTCACGATTAGGCGTCCTCACTAAGAGGACGTCAACTACGCTCTAATGTTCTTATTTTTATTTTAAAGGAGTCCCGGCCCCTACCTATATAAAGGGGGCCTCCACATTGTAAAGGCATCGATGTTATTATCTAATAATACACCTCTCTAATTCTTTCTCTATTTTCTTAACTTTGACAAGCAACTGTTCTTAAAGTTCTTCATTCTGCAACATCCCATATATCATAACTATATCGATCTCATATGTAGGTTTCTTATATTTGGTTACGCTTTATCCCATTTTCTATCTTTTTGATTGTTTTGAGCTTGTAAAGTAACATTTAACTTTTGAGCCAAACAAATTTTAAATTTTCTATTTTACTCAGTTTAACTCTTAAAAGTTTTTATAACCACATAAATATTATGTTCCTAAATAGCTTTTACTCTTTACACCATAAGTTTTAATTTTTTTTTTTTTAACTTTGTACCTATCGTTAAACTATGTCACATAAACTAAAATGAATAGGGTAAAAGTGTTTCGTTTCTTTTTTAACTCCATACTTAATTGCGATCGGCTGAGTAATAATATATAAGTGTCCTTAAGCAACGAAAAAGAATGTCTGCTAGAGCGCTACTACAGTTGTCAATTGTCACAAAGGAATAGTTCATTAGTTAGACAATAAAGTGGGGTTTCCATCACTTAGTATAAATGTATAATTAATCTAGTTTTTGTGGTTGAGGTGATCACGGTTTATCCTGACTAAACGACAAATATACAGTAATATATTAATAAAATGATGGCTCATAACACAAAGTATTAAGAGTACTAGTGTTGTGAGGAATATAGGTACGTATATGGGCGTTGAGATTAACCATAATACATATAATTTATCCCTTTGGAAAATCTATAAAATAATGAACCATACGTAAAATGTTACACCTTTATGGTAGCTCATATCATGTTGCTACAGCAGGTCTACGGAAAATATAATTTAATGCTTAATTAATTAGTTAACCGAAGTTTTAGACTTGTATTATGTTGATATGTGACGTGTGGGAGATTAGTTTACACGTCAGTTTGTTATATTTGTATAGCATTCACTAAAGCAGCAGGTTAGACACCTGCCAATTAAAATAAAAGCTAAGTCAGAACAATAAATTAGCTCATTAATAATACAGTGACAACTTTTTTAAAATGAAGTTGTTTGTTTGGATAATTTGTAATTATTATAGTGCTATAGAAATCATATAATATAAACCCTCGTCTTGTACCTGAAAAGGCAAAAATTATTTCCGATAGACTTTCGGCTAAAGAACTTAATTACCTTAGACATTGACCTTGCATAAACTGGCTCAATATGTGCACCCGAATATATGATCTTATTCCGTGTGATTGTTAAATAAATTACTTTTCCAACAAGGCACCAGTATACCTGGTAGCATTCTTGAAACATTTACTCATTTACATCCTCAACTGCTCACAAGTCTTGTGATTATTACGAACTAAGACATATGCTCAAGCTTTGCATGCCACTACCTCGTTTTGTCTTGTACCTTTGTAGCAGCACTTACTCCAAATGCCAGGTGATACAGTTGAACATTGGTTACCATGATGTTATCCCAACGATCCGCAAATTCTTGAAGCATACAATTGAACCTTGGTTAGATGGGATTTTTGAAGCAAATGGTTTCTTTTATGATCCGAAATGTGGAGGGATCGTAACTAAACAAGGTCCATTTGCTTCTGGTGCTGATTTTGGCTTTGGATTTTACAATGATCGTCATTACCACATTGGTTATTTCCTTTACGCTATAGCAATACTGGGTAATTGTTGTTGTTGTTGTTGTTGTTGTTGTTGTTGTTGTTGTTGTATAGGTTGTTGTATAGCAGTACTTGTCAAGATTGATCCAATGTGGGGAAAAACGTATAGGCCACAAGCTTATTAACTTATGGCGAATTTTATGAACTTAAGCAGGCGAGAAAATTCACATTATACGCGGTTGAGGTGCTTTGATTTGTGGAAATTGCATTCTTGGGCAGGAGGATTAACCGAGTTTGCAGATGGAAGGAACCAAGAGAGTACAAGTGAAGCGATAAATGCATACTATTCAGCAGCTTTAATGGGATTGGCATATGGTGACACTCATCTAGTCATCTTGTTGCTATTGCATCAACTCTTTTAGCTATGGAGATTCATTCAGCACAAACTTGGTGGCATGTTAAAGATGAAAGCAACTTGTACGCAGAAGAATTCACGAAAAATAACCGTGTGGTTGGTGTTTTATGGTCTACTAAAAGGGACAGTAGCCTTTGGTTTGCTCCAGCTGAATGGAAAGAATCTAGTCTTGGAATTCAGGTTCTACCTATATTGCCTATTACTGAAGGTGGGAACCTTCCTCCAAGTCACCTGTGCCAATCAACTTCTCGTGTAAAATAAGTCTAAAACAAAAAACAACAGAGGAAAGACCGACGATATTGTTCAGCTTGTCATCGGCTTCTTTCTCTTGCAGTTCTGACTTGGCAGTGGCATGACAGCACCATTCACTAACATTTGCTTTCTTGTTCTATCCTTGTTTTGATCTTCTTCATTCCCAGTTTGATAGATTCTCTATAATCTCATAACAGCCTTCCTTCTCTTTCCCTATCTTATTGCAGTGTGAGAATCTTGGTCTGTTATAACCCAAAAGTATATAAACAACTCTCCTTCTCGTGACAAGTCTTGTCATAATGAGTACACCGAACATTGTTCTACCATTTTTCTTTGCCTTTGACACATTCAACATGAAACGCTGCTCCCTCTTGTTTGGAACAACACTGCCAAATGTTTTACTCGGAGTAGGTAACAGATTACTGTTACGAGAATCTGTGTTATGATAGATCCATAAACTTCAAGATTCAGTCCCACAAGAAACTGATGTAACTTTTCTTCCTCCCGTTGCTGCTCCACACGAACATTCTCGTACCAGACTATAGGACGCCAATTCCTCCCACAGTCCCTTCAATATTGTGTAGTACCCACTGACACTCGTGAGCTTCTTGATTCAACAATGCTAATTCTCTCTTGATCTGGCGTATCCTTTGTGCATTTCCTTACCCAATTCTCTCTTGCTCCACACAACATTCTTTACTCGCCTCTGATACCTTATAAAGATATATGAAATGGAATAGTAACAACAATTACCATGTCCAAATATGCTCGTGAACTATGCGAAATAGGACAAATATGCCCGTCGTTTATAGTTCGGCCCAAATATGCCCATTACGTCAAATAGTTGGGCATATATGCCCTTATTTGACGGAAACTTGATTTTGTTTTCTTTTTTTAATTTATTGATACCAAATTAACCAAACCCAACTTAAAAATAACCCACCCGACCCATGTCCTATTTCGACGGGCATTTTTGTCCTATTTCGCATAGTTCACGGGCATATTTGTGCTATTTCACATAGTTCACGGGCATATTTGGACCTTTTCTGTAGAAAGAAACATAATGATAGGGGACCTTTTTTCCCAAATCCGAAAATAACTCCAATATTCAAAGAATTGTCCATCACTCATTATTGTCACAAAGAATATTCATTACTTTCATCTTGTCTTGGGTGACTCTTTTGCATTTATAAATGCCATTGCATTATTTTTATTTTTATTCTTGACCCTCGACTATTGCATGTTGTCACTCCTAATAGAATAGATCTGAGCGTCATTCGATATCCTACTAGGATTTCTTTCCAGGATATTGTTGTTAACAAAGATATGCCCTCGTTTTTTATATGTTTAATTAGTTAAACCAAGATTCATATTTTTGGTCAACAAATACCACTTGAACCGTGCATTTGGGGAATCAGGCTTACCGTCATTTGATCTAAAGTACAAAGCAGAATCATATATTAAAAGTCATTTGATCTGAAGCAAGAAGCAGAATCAATATTAAAATGTATTAGGTTCTGCATAATGGACAATACTATTTCATGTTACATTATTGGACACAATCAACCAGCAAGATACACGATAATCCATTTGTAGAGCAGGAATATTGAAAAATACTGCAAAAGCTGGCTGCACGTAGAGGCCTCAGATCTAGGGGAATCATCGAGAAATATATCACTTTCCTTGATTTCACTTGAGCATCAAATTTCACTTAAGCATCATATTTATGCCCGTGAAGTAATGAAATAACACAAATATGCCCGTGAACTATGCGAAATAGCACAAATATGCCCGTGAACTATGCGAAATAGGACAAAAATGCCCGTCGAAATAGGACATGGGTCGGGTGGGTTATTTTTAAGTTGGGTTTGGTTAATTTGGTATCAATAAATTAAAAAAAGAAAACAAAATCAAGTTTCCGTCAAATAAGGGCATATATGCCCAACTATTTAACGGAATGGGCATATTTGGGCCGAACTATAAACGACGGGTATATTTGTCCTATTTTGCATAGTTCACGGGCATATTTGGACCTTTTCCGTATATACAATGACAAACCCAAGGCATTTGTAACATATTTGACTCTGACTAAGTTGATCATGGTTATCACAATACAAATCCCATATTTAGTGCTATGCGTGCTTACCTACAGGATATCTCAATTACAAACTGATACAGATAAGTACATATCAATAATTGAGGATATCAAATAGAGAGGAAAGGGAAAGAGGTGAAACAGATCCTTCATTTCACATCCCCATTTTTCTGATGCAAACTTCGAATTTTCAATCTGTGATTATAGGAGAAACAATCTTCTGCACAATCTACAGAAATGACCATCCATTTTTAAGGTTACAAAAACGATAGGATGTTCAAAGAATATAGATAAACTCTACTTAGAAAAAATTTCTAGAGTCTTAAATGGAGAAGTGATGGCCGAGCTCCAAGCCCTTTGGAATTGTAGTAGGATACATAATATCTCACGGTTGTTTCCTTGTACTTAGGAGGATTTTCATCTGACAGCAATTCCTTTATTGGTCCGTAGAGTCTGTCAAATGGCTGAAATTGAGTTATGAAAAAAGATGCAACTGAAATCCTCGGTCCAATATGTTTTGACAATACTCTGTGCTCAGCACTTTTGAACTTGTCATTTGAGAGAAGCTGCAATATTGCAGAAAAATAATGTTAACATTGAACAAATGAAACTGTCTTAAATGTTTTGTGAATTTACTTATAGTTTCCAAACAAAAACTGTTTACAAGAATAACAACATACTTTGTGTTATCCCACTTAATGGAGACTGGGAAGGGAAGGGTAGAATGTATCCAGACATTACCCCTGCCTTTAAGAAGGCAGAGAGGTTGTTTATGGTAGACCCTTGCCTCGGGAAGACAAAGGGGAGGGACAATAACAAGCAAACCGGTCTGACAACCTAAGCGAAAACAAATAATAACTGTTTCTTGACAACAAATTTATGTTTACAACAAAGCGAACCTTAAACCTCTTCCAAAGCTAAACAAACCACCAAAATATTTTTGGTTTCCTTTGTCCAGTTCTCGGATTGAACCTCCGACTAATTCAGGTTCGCACAGCATAAGCACTACTTACTAGAATTTTTTCTATTCATAAGGCTCAAACACGAACCCCTGGTTAAGGATGGAGAGATATTCTATCTATCCTACCACAACTGTTTAAGGTAAACACCAAAATTGTTCTGCAAGTCAAACATAACATAAAATTTATTATTATTTGTTTACTTTTCACATGATTAACAGAGAGTAGGAAGGTCAACTTTAGCTGCAACAGTCATAAGGTTACTGATATTTCACTTGTATACTGTAGTTCATGTTTGTAACCTTTTGGCCATAATTAGACTGTCCCTTGAGACAAAAGCTGTCCTTACTTCAAGTGGAGAAAAAGAATCCAACACTATAGAAATACTTGCAGATTACAGATATTGGCATTTTCAGAATTTAAATTTAAAGGGTTCGATATCCGAACTTTCTTTAAAAACATAGATTCAAAACTTAGCAATTATATACTTTTCAATAGTGATGCTCGGACTCTCCAAAATTGCTGCCATGCCCGTATCAGATCTCTAAAAATGTACTAATTTTGGAGGATCCGACACGCAGCCTACAACATTTTTGAAGTGTCCAAGCAACCTAGTTTCAGCGGTTCTCACACATATCTACAATTTTTATCGAAGAAAAGTGTTCGATTGAACTCACTCCTAAAACTCTGGATCCGCCTCAGAGTCAGGGTTACTAGACTATAATTTGTTTTAGGTATACTTGCCTGCAAAAGGTCTCCAAGATTGATGACTAGCGCGCCGGTCACCGGATGAATATCAATCCATTGATTTTGGTGATAAATTTGAAGGCCACCAATATGATCTTGTAAAAGAATGGTGAAGAAATCTGGATCAGTATGCTTTGTAATTCCAAGAGTCTTGTTTGGCTCAGGACAAGGTGGATAGTAATGACTGAGAATGAAATGCCCTTTTGCACACTCCATTTCCAACAAGTGATTTGGTTTCAGCCCAAGTGCTTCTGCTAGTAACTCAAATATTGTAATGCCCAACTTTCTAATATGCTCAGAATATTCAAGTAATTCCTTCCTAACAAAGGAAAAAACAACAGAGTTACACATTCAAAGTAAAACACTATAGAGAAAAATATGCAGGACCAAATACGTTGGCCATCTTTACACTTGAAAAATATTTTTTTTTTGCTCCGTTCCAAAAATAATACTCCCTCCGGTCCAAAATAAGTGATGTTTTGGCCATTTTTTTGTGGTCCAAAATAAGTGATGTTTTCGGATTTCAAGAATGACTTAATGATGTTTTTCCTATATTGTCCTTGGAGTAAATAGTATTGAAATATGTATTAGGAGTGTTTATGTGAGATAGTAAGGTTAAAATGGTCAATTCTATTGCTAATAAATGCTAAAAGGTGACTTTCTTAATATGCGTGAAAAGTCCCAAAACATCACTTATTTTGGACCGGAGGGAGTAAACCCTTTCTGAATTTGGTAACAATTTGGCTTACACTAACAACTCAATCCTTAACGAGAAACTTTTATGACCACACAAATACTATGAGCACCGATTGGACTTATTTAGAACCACAAATTCCAAAAGTCTTATTTTTTCTTAAACTGAATCAAACACCTTCATATAAATCGGAAATGAGAGTGTAATTCTTTTTTAAAGAACATCAAAAAGGGTGTAATCATAAAATTAAATAATTGAATCCTGAAATTTAATTACCTGCAAGTTTCTGGTAATTCATCACTACGAGGAGGATTAGGAGCCATGACACAAGCTAGTGTATCCCTCCAATTTGCAGCCTTAGACTGATAAAGATCAAAATTACTATTAAACTTCACCTTCTTCAAATTATCCCTAGAATAAAACTCCATCTTTCTCTCATTTGGTTGCTCGTTAAATCTTTTAACTCCTTTAATCATCTCATCCATAACATGTTGAGGTATACCATGGTTTAAAACTTGAAAAAATCCCCAAGTCTCACATGCCTCTCGAATTTTCTCAACTATATTTCTACGTTGAAAATCATTTTCCCATATATTCTTGAAATCTATAACTGGAATTTGAGCGTTAACGTCCAGGCATAAATCAAGATTATTAGGATTGAACTCATTTTCTGCCGCTGGTGTGACAAAGAACTCAGGGATGTAAACAACTCCAGCATCAACAAGTCCTTTTACGCCGGTCTTTGTGTCGTCGAAGGCCTTGAGCTCTTTTGCTCGGTCATATTCAGCCATTTTTATAACATGAGTATGTTTTTCAATCTATTAAGAATTTGCTTCTCCTTTAGACTTGATATATACTGTAGAAAAGTGACAAAAAGAAAGGACAAAGCAGGTATACGTTGACTGACACCTGCCACGAAATCCTTGTAATCCGTAAAACCGAGCTTAATTAAGCGTGCGTTTGGACAAAAGAATTGTGAAATTTCGAAGAAAACAAAAAACTAAAAAAAATTCAACAAAAAATGGTATTTGAAAATTAGAGTTTTATTGGATACGGATACATAGTTTATCAGTAACTAGGGGCGGACCTAGAGCATAATATATGAGTTCCCGTGAATCGAGTAATTTTTGCGTAGAACCTGTATTTACGTTAAGAAATTCACAAAATATTTGTAAATATATAACTGTGAACCTAGTAATCGTTACTTATTAATCTAAAATTACGATAAGAACCCATAAGTCTTAAATTCTGGATCTGTCTATGTCGATAATAGCCTCACTGCTCCACGGGATAGGGATAAAGTTTTTATACACACTACCCTCCCAGATCTTTACTTGTGGGATTTTACAGGGAGGATGATGTTGTAGTAATTGGACATCAATATAATTTTGGGCTAATTTTAAAAAATTTATCACTGATTTAAAGTGAAAATTTTAACAATTAATTTTTTAAAATTTACAAAATTTTTAAAAAATTCAAAGTTTATCTTGAGCTTAAAACAAAAATTTTATAGGCAAATACAAATTTTGAAAAAAAAAATCGAATAAAAAAAGTCGTTTTCTATGGCAAAGCGAGCCCTAAAAGTCAAAAACTAATGATACGCAAGCTTTACCCATTGTATGAGCAATAAAGTTTGGAACTTTACCTGTTATATCAATAAAGTAAGAAAATTATATTTTGTATCATTGAAGTTACTAAAAATTATTTTTTGCATGAGTAAAATTACAAAATTATTTTCAAAAAATACGATTCTCCGAAAAATCAAATAAAATTACATATTAATTAGTAATTAAAAAGTTTTTAACTTATCATTACCATATTTTATTAAAACACCAAAAATAATTTTAATTAAAACTGGAAGTATTAAAAAAAATTAATTCAAACTCCACCATTTTGGCGAGGGTTAAGCAAACCACCAATATATTAACATCATAAAATAGCAAAATATGAAGGAAGATATATACCACAAGCTTGAGTAAAATGTGAAGAATACTTTAGTTACAACTAATCTTTTAGTATCATTTTGTTCAAAAGAAACTAACATAAGAGAGGAGTATAAGATGTAACTAAAAAAAATTAAGTCCGAGGAAGACTTATGTACAATTCACTCTGTGAAACAATTAATCAAAGTCTTTGCTTTGTTCTGAAATTTGGCCATCCCTGTTCATGTGGAAATAATATTTTACGTTAGAAACTGTTAGATTGAATAAATTGGCCTTTGATTTGACAATATCAAACTTAATACAAGTTCTAATTGATATTTGCATAATGGCCGAGAATCATGTGTCCAAGATTTCACATAAGCAGATGTTACAAATCGTTAGACCATACGTTGTTTACGCACATAGAAAGAAAATTTTCTATAGCTGGAATCCGATGACACCTGTATTGGAATTTTTTTTTATGACATGACAAGACACGTGAAATATTCAAAAGGTTATTATTTCGAAAGAGGATACGAGGAGACAAATTAGATACGTGACGAAATTCAATTACGAGTCCCGTATCTGTTTAAAGTGGGTTGGAACGTATTTCTAAAGACAAAGGATATCAAGAGCAAATAGATACGAGTTTCGTATCAATTCAAGACATTCAAAGGCAACAGGTTAAAGAGCATTTAAAGCATGGAGAAAGAAGTCCAAATTCAATCATTAAAAACTTGATATGTTGAAAAATTACCATTTAATAAGAATGATTATGTAACGACCTATTTAATGTCATTTATCATTCATAATTATGTCATTAAAACGTAGGTTTCATTCTTCTACCTAGAGTCAGCTATAAAAGGAGGAAGTTATACCAATTGTAGACACGATCAACTGTTGAAAGCCTACTGAAATACAATTTTTCTTTACTGTTCATTCTGATTATTGAAAGCCTATTACATTTTTCGGTCTCTTGATTATCAGTAACAGAATTTTTCTATTATTTTCTGATTTTAATCAGAGTTCCATATTTTGGTTAAACAACACCCATATTGATATGAGGTCATTTAGTAAGCAGGATAGGGTGAGATAAGAAGTGGGATTATATATATATATATATATATTACATTTTAATCGAAGACTTGGAATAACATTAAAGTTGTCTGTGTGTCACTTATAGGTTACCGGTTCGAGTCATAGAAGCACCTACTAACACTTATATTAAGGTAGATTGTCTACATCAAATCTCTATTAGTGCTTATATTAAAATAAGATGTTTACATCACATTAAGTTGTGAATGCATAATACCTTATGCACTTGGCTGTACTATCTTTTTTACATTACAAGAAAAGAAAAAAAGAAATGATTAACCGGAACAAGTGTCATATAGATGGCGCGACACACTATGGGTAAGATGTTGGTGGCATTATACATGAAGAGGGCGGTGGCAGTGGTAAGGAAAGGATGTACCGGTGGATTAAGCTTTGGAGAAGGTGGTGGCCGCTAAGGCCTTGTACGACCAAACACAACCGTGGGACCCAACGGCATCTAATTTATGTTGCATAATCCCCACGAGGAAGCAAACTCGTGAATCAAAAGAAACAGAAAATATTGAAGAATTATTTTCATTTTTAGTGTATTTCACGAATATTGATGAGTTGGGCTTTTCGCTTATTTTTTTCATTTCCTTTTCTAGGTAAAGATACGAAATAAAAGGCAACCACTATTGAAATTTGGCAAAATAGTTAGTCCCACATCGGTGGGTTAATTTTAGTTTTGGAAATTTTTCCCTATAAAAGAAGGTTTAATGTTTAGGATTTAAACACACATCTTATTTACTTTCTTATCTTCTTAAGGCATTTGTATCTTCTCTCTTTAGTATTATTTCACTTATATTTTTGAAGTGGAATAAAATATTGGTTGTGTCCGAGGAGTAGGCAAAATTAGTCGAACCTCATAAATTTTGGTGTTTCTTTTATTGTTGCTTAATTGTCTTGTTTATTATTTAGTGGCTACCATAATTTTTGGTAGTAGTTGTGACTCATTCACACTATATACATTTGGCTTCCGCAATAATTTGTATCAGAGTCAAGGTACTATCTAAGTATGCTTTGTGGTTGCAGCAGAGTCCGGTCTTCCACATCATAAAAGATTTATCTTGGTAACTGAGTTAAGGTTCTATCTGAGTATGTTTTGTGGTTGCAGCTTAGTCTGATCTTCCACATCAGGAAATAATCTTAATTTATGTCGTCAGTTATTAAATAATATTTGTGTCAAATATGGGCGACAATAAGCAAGAAGAATCTACATCAAATGTCAATAATACGTCATCATTGGCATCTTCGCTTATGACAAGAATTGTGTCAAATTCGAAATTTGCGATAGAAATTTTTGATGGGTCCGGACATTTTGGGATGTGGCAAAGCTAGGTTCTAGATGTCCTTTTTCAACAAGGGCTAGATCTTCCTATTGAAGAAAAGAGACCAGATGCAATTGGAGAAGAAGATTGGAGAATTATCAACCGTGTTGCTTGCGGTACCATTCGATCCTACCTTGCTAGAGAGCAGAAGTATCCATACACAAAGGAAACTTCTACTAGTAAATTATTGAAAGCACTGACGGATAAATTTTTAAAGAAAAATAGTCAAAATAAATTATACATGAAAAAGAGACTGTTTCACTTCACCTATGTTCCTGGTACCACGATGAATGAACATATCACCAGTTGTAATAAGTTGGTCACGGATTTGCAAAATATGGATACAACTTATGATGATGGTGACTTGGCCTTGATGTTGTTAGCGTCATTTCCTGATGAGTACGAGCACCTTAAAACTACTCTACTCTATGGAAATGACGAAGTTTCTCTCAGAGAAGTTTGCTCGGCTTTGTACAGCTATGAATAAAAAAAGCGAGAAAAACAGAAGAGCGGAGAAGGAGAAGCACTATTTGTGAGGGTTCGTCCTCAAAATCAAACGAGGATAAAGAAAGGAAGATCTAAGTCAAGATCTAAACCTAGCAAAGATGAATGTGCCTTTTGTCGAGAAAAGGGGCACTAGAAGAAAGGCTGTCCAAGGTTGAAGAATAAGGCCAAATATAACAATGGAAAGGCCATTATGGATTCAAATGTAGCTGATTGTGATGATTCAGACTTCTCATTAGTTACAATAGAGTCATTAATATCAACAAACATATGGTTGATGGACTCGGCTTGTAGCTATCATATGTGTCCCAACAGTGACTGGTTCGTGGAATTTCAAGAAGAAGAAAATGGAGTCATCCACACAGTAGATAACAACCCTCTTACCTCATATGCCATTGTTTTAGTACGATAAAGGAACCATGATGGTATGATCAGAACATTAACAGATGTTCGATATGTACCAGGTTTGAAGAAAAATATCATCTTTGTGGGAGCCCTGGAATCAAAAGGGTTCAAAATTATTGCAGAAAATAGAGTGATGAGAGTATGCTCTAGTGCACTAGTGGTAATGAAGGCCAAATCGGAAGAATAATAACATGTACCGTTATCTCGCTAGTACAATTATTGGGACAGTGACAGAGATGTTCAGTGACAACAAAGAGGTAGAAGCAACCAGGCTATGACACATGCGCTTGAGACATGCTGGAGGAAAATCCTTGAAAACTCTATCGGATCAAGGATTGTTGAAAGGGGTAAAGGCTTGCAATTTGGAGTTTTGCGAGCATTGTGTCAAAGAAAAACAGATAAGGGTTAAATTTGGTATAGCAATCCATAATACCAAAGGCATTTTGGATTATTTACACTCTGATATTTGGGGTCCTTCCAAAATACCTTCATTGGGTGGGAAGTACTATTTTGTAACCTTCGTTGATGATTTTTCCCGAAGAGTATGGGTGTATACAATGAAGAGAAAAGATGAAGTGATGGGAATTTTTATCAAATGGAAGATGATGGTGGAGAATCAAATAGGCAAGAAGATTAAGTGTATTTGCACAGATAATGGAGGTGAATACAAAAATGATCATTTCAATAAGGTCTATGAAAATGATGGCATCATCCGATACTTCACCGGCAGACATACAACACAACAGAATGGAGTGGCAGAACGTATGAACTGGACCTTACTGGAGAAGGTACGGTGTATGTTGTCCAATGCTGGCTTGGGCAAAGTATTTTGGGCTGAGGTAATTACATATGCATTCCACCTCATTAATCATTTACCATATGCTGCTATTGATGTCAAGACACCATTTAAAAAAAGGTATAGAAAGCTTGTTGTAGACTATGACTCTTTGCACGTGTTTGGCTCAACTGCATATTATCATGTGACAGAGTCAAAATTGGATCCAAGGGCAAAGAAGGCTATTTTTATGGGGATTAGTTCTGGAGTCAAAGGATATCTCTTATGGTGTCCTATAACAAAGAAAGTAATATTCAACAGAGATGTTACCTTCGATGAATCTGCTATGGTAAACAAGGTAACAAATGAAAATACCAAACAAGATGATGATGTTTCTAAGTAGGTGGAGTTTGAGGAAATATTTATTTTTCCTACACAAGAAACAAAAGAAGAAACAAATGAAGATTATCCTCTGGAAGGAGAGCCAGTAGAGGAGATACCAACTCAAGAATCTCAACAACAACTTGAATCAATAGCAATCAGCATGCCAAAAAGGAAAATAACGAAACATGTTCATCTCATAGAGATAGCTGCTTGTGCAACTGCAATGTCGCGACCCCAAACCCGGTAGTGATGGCGCCTAACATAACTGTTAGGCAAGCCCGACCATTTACTCACTCAACCCGAGCATGAAGCTCAAATTCAAACATTTGAATACCATTTAAATGAAAATCATAAAGAATAGCTTCCCAATGATCTGGGCGTCATGAGTCTAGAGCCTCTAAAAATATAGAGTAATAAAACTCCAATAATACAAATGATCAAAATTGCAGAAAATGACAAAGAAATAGGGAAGGAGCCGGGTCCTGCGGACGTCAGGAAGCTACCTCGACAACTCCAATAAAACTCAAAAACAACAGCGAGCTCAGCTAAGCTCCCAAATTTCCGGCATCTGCATACATGGTGCAGGGAGTAAAGTGAGTACTTCCATCTCAGCGGTAATAAAAGTAAATAATACTGAGAAGAAAGAACCACGTAAGAGCACTACCTCATGCTATAAAATACAGTACAACATATATTAGACAGCAGTATTTTCCATGAAAATCCTTTATAAAACATCTATCTCAGTTTGAAAACCCCTTTTGAAAATATCTCTTTCTTTCCTTTTTAACCGTTAAGCATGTGACATTAACATCAAGCAGTGCAAGTCTGCACACAAATCAGCCCCTCGGGCTCAGCACTCATTTAACAATTTACACCAGAGTGTCTGGTCAACAAGGCAAGTAATACATGCATGCCAATAATATATATGAGTGCTAAATGTCATGCCATGTAGTATAAACAACAACCAATACATGAATGCAATGCAATGTACATGGCCACTACGGCATGTAGCCCGATCCATCTGGGCACTTGACGCTCACAGTGGGGGGTTCAGACTCTGGAGAGGCTCCTTCAGCCCGAATGCGATATATATAATATCACATCCGCTGCGGCGTGCAGCCCGATCCATGCATAGTCATGAATGCACATATGCCTCTTGGGCACTAGTCACATAGCAATTCTCAGCTAAAATTTCAATCAAGTTTTCAAATCTTTTAAAGAATGTTGAGTTGCAAAAATACTATTTTTAAACCTTGGTTCGAGACAAAATCATACTCAGTAATGCAAAAAAAGTGATTTTAACCCCTGAAGGATTCAAATATTCGGTACGAAGCCCAAAACATGACATTTAGTCTAAATCATGATAACTAACACCTTTAACAGGATATCAATTTAACTTAAACAATTAATAATGATTTTATTAAGTGGGACGGAACAAGTCACAATCCCCAATGGTGCTCTACCCCACGCCCGTTATCTGGCGTGCAAGTCACCTCAATATAGCACTATAATGTGCAAGTCCGGGGTTTCAAACCCTTAGGACATCATTTACAAATATTACCATCCTCAAACCGGCGAAAATTCTAGCCCGCGACGCCTTTGCTCCTCAAACTCGCCTCCATGTGCGTCCAATCTATCCAAAATCATAAGTAATACATCATAATATGCTAATGGGACGTAACCCAATCGAAAGAACTCAAAAAATACTCAAAAGCACAAAATTGGCAAAACTCGAGCCCCAGGCCCGCATTTTGAAAAATTACGAAATGTACATTTCCGGACTCCTCGTCTCGCCACGAGTCCGTATATACTAACTCCCCATTCGGACCATAAATGGCCCTTCAAATCCTCATTTTAAGATTTTTTTCTCATAGCCCTAATTTCTTAATTTTTAGCCATAAATTCATGAATTCCATGGATGATTCATGTATAAAAACATGCATTTAACTCATAAAACTTACCTCTAACGATTCCCAGTCGAAATCCCTTGTATTCCCATCCAGAGCTCTCAAAGCTTGCTAAAAAATGGTGAGAAATGGGTTTGGTTCTCGGATGAAATGTTATAAATCATTCTGTCCAGTCCTGATTTTTAACTCTATGCGATCGCATCACCAGACCTATGATCGCATAGAAAAATTTCCACCCTACAAAAATGGCTTATGCGATCGCATTCAATATCCCGTGATAGGACAAACTCATAACTTGGGACCCCTGGCCAAATACCCTATGCGAACGTATAGATACCCCTGCGATCGCATAGTGCAATCTCCTTCAGCTATGCGATCGCATACACCTGACCGTGATCGCATTGAACAAAATTAGTGCCTCCCACAAACCTTATATGCGATCGCAGTGAACAAACTCCCAAGACTATGCGATTGTAGACCACCTTACGCGATCGCATAGAGCAAAATTTCGGTTCCTCCAGTTCCTTCTATGCGATCGCAATCCCATGCCCGCGATCGCATAGAGCAAATCTGCTCTGCAACTTCTGCTGAAGTTTTGCAGCCCAAAATTGTCCGTTAACCATCCGAAATCACCCTGAGGCCCCCGAGACCTCAACTAAAAACACAAATATGATCTATTACCTCCTTCAAACTTGCTCGAATCATAAAATCACTATTGTTAACATCAAAATCGTCCGTTTTCAACAAATTCAAGCTTAAGTTTAACTATAACTTTCAAAATTCACATTCGATCCTAAACCCAACCAAATGACGTCTGAATGACTTAAAATTTTGCGGACAAGTCCAAAATCACCTAATTTGTCACACGCAATTGCAGTTGATGATGTTCTTACCACTTATAATGATGCAGTCCAAAGCTTAAAAGAAGATAAGTGGAGGATTGCCATGAATGATGAAATACAGTTCCTTCATCAGAATCATACATGGAGATTGGCCAATCTCCCGAAGGGAAAGAAAGCAATTAGGTGCAAATGGGTATTTAGAAAGAATGAAGGATTTCCTAACCAGGTAGATGTTCGCTACAAAGCAAGATTGATGGCCAAAAGATATGCTCAAAAGGAGGGAATTGGTTACAATGATGTATTTTCTCCAGTTGTAAGACATTCCTCCATTAGAATTATGTTGGCTTTGCTAGCACGGTCGGATTTGGAACTAGTTTAGATGAATGTAAAAAGTGCATTTTTACATGGAAACTTGGAGGAGGAAATCTACATGACTAAGCCATAAGGATTCAAAGTTGCTGGAAAGGAAAATATGGTGTGAAAACTTGAAAAACCGTTGTAGGGATTTTAACAATCTTCTAGACAATGGTACAAGCGATTTGATAAGTTTATGATGTAGCAAGGGTACAAGAGAAGCAAATAGGACTGTTGTGTGTATTTGCGCAAGCTTAAAGATGGTTCCTTTGTATGTCTTCTCCTATATGTTGATGATATGTTGATAGCTTCCAAGAATTCGGAAGAAATTGATAAGTTGAAGATTAAACTGAAGAAGGAGTTTGAGATGAAGGATCTGGGTGAGGCGAAGAAATTTCTTGGCATGGAGATAATAAGAGATAGATGTTCAAAGAAACTTTGTTTATTTCAGAAAGAATATTTGAAGAGAGTACTACAATATTTTGGAATAGATGACAAGACTAAGCCAGTTAGTACTCCACTTGCTCCCCATTTTAAGTTAAGTACTACTATGTCGCGAAAGGATGAAGCTGAACGAGAGTATATGTCAAAGGTACCATATGCAAATGTTGTTGGTAGCTTGATGTATGCAATGGTTTGTACGAGACCTGACATTTCACAAGTTGTTGGAGTTATTAACAGATATATGCATAATCCAAGAAAGGAGCATTGGCAAGCTGTGAAGTGGATTCTACGGTATATTCATAATACTATAGATGTCGGGTTAATTTTTTAGCGGGAAGACACTCAGTCTGTAGTTGGATATTGTGACTGAGAATTTACGGGTGATCTGGACAAATGAAGATCAACTATTTGTTATGTGTTTACCTTTTCAAAGGTACCAGTTAGTTGGAAGTCTACTTTGCAGTCAACAGTTGCTTTGTTTACAACAGAGGCAGAGTATATGGCTATTACGGAGGCTGTGAAGAAGGCAATTTGGCTTCAAGTATTACTAAAGGAGCTTGGTGTTGAACAAAAAGGTATCACAATTTTTTGTGATAGTCAAAGTGCTATTCAATTAGCGAAAAACCAAGTTTATCATGCAAGGACGAAGCACATTGATGTTCGGTATCATTTTGTACGAGGAATCATAGAAGAAGGTGGAGTCACGGTGAAAAAAATTTATACTACAGAAAATCCTTCTTATATGCTGACAAAAGTGATGACTGCGATCAAGTTTCAACATTGTTTGGATTTGATCAACATTGTTGAATACTGAATATTAAAGATGAAGACACAACCAAATTTGTTACTGAGAGAAAATTGAAAATGTGAAATTTTGCCAAGGTGGAAATTTGTTGAAATTTGGCAAAATAGTTAGTCCCACACCGGTGGGTTAACTTTGGTTTTGGAAAATTTTCCCTATAAAATAAGGCCTAATGTTTAGAATTTAAACACACCTCTCATTTGCCTTGTTATTTTTTTAAGGCATTTGTATCTTCTCTCTTTAGTATTATTTCACTTGTATTTTTGGAGTGGAATAAAATATAGGTTGTGTCCGAGGAGTAGGCAAAATTAGTCGAACCTCATACATTCTAGTGTTCCTTTTATTGTTGCTTTATTGTCTTATTTATTATTTAATGGCTGCCATAATTTTTGGTATAGCAGTTGTGACTCATTCACACTATATACATTTGACTTCCGCAATAACCACAACACCCAAACTGTCTATAATCAATTTTGATGAGTTGGGTTTTTCTTTTTTTGGTCCAGAGTTCGTTTCTTTTATCACGTTTGAGACATTGACCAAGAAGGTAGACTATGATCATATTGAAAAATTAGCATGATAGGAGCGCAGCTATTGCTTATAGATTTGGCTGGACTTAATACTTTTTGTTCAAATATTATCATTCAAAAACTTTATATATTATATAAAAATTTATATTCAAAATTCAAAAAGCTATTTTTCTAAATTTATAAGGGTAATATATAATTATCCTATTAGGGTTACCCCTTAAAAACACGAGTGTCCTATGACCTCCCCTCGTTAAATTTATTTTGGGATAAGCTATTCTCTTATTAAAATGACTAAAATACCTTTAAAACATTACAAAAGACCAAAATATGCTTATAAGTTAGTTTGACCAACTTATAAGCTTAGCAAAATATTCTCTATCCCACCTTCTGTCACGACCCTAGTTTACCAATCGTGAACATGTCATGACGACACCCAGTCTTCGCGACTAGGTAACCCTAACACGATGCGGAATGTAGAATTTTATGAAACAAAAGATAAAATAATAGCAGAATAATATAAAAGAAATGTTATAAGTGCCGCTTGGCACATACACTTCGCCAAAATACACTACGTAGCATACTACCAAGACCCGAAATCCCACGGGCAACACAGACTGAAAGAAGAGTACAACTATGGCTCTATAAATCAAGAATGTCTAAACAATGAGAACAAGGGAAATTAACTGCTACCACTAATAAGAATAGAAGGAGACCCTCCGGATCCGCGGACGTAGCAGATCATACCTCAAGTCTCCTAAAGTGCTGCTAAATCACCTATGCTGAGCCCCGAATGTACCTAGATCTGCACAACAAAAGTGTGCAGAAGAGTAGCATGAGTACACCACGGCGGTACTCAGTAAGTGCCAAGCCTAACCTCGATGGAGTAGTGACGAGGAAAGTCAGGGCCCTACCGAGAGATAATAACATAATGGTAATATCAACAATAAGCAGCTTAAATAAGATTGAGTCTGAAATAGCAACAATAAAGTAATTTCGATTAAGCTGACAACAAGTATCCAACACAAAATAAGCTCAAATCAACAAGTCTAGAACCTATGGGAATTGAACCCACAGTCCCTCCCTATATTTCAACAACCCAGGATCTCCGGGAATTTAACCTGCAGTCCCTACAGTAGTACCTCTAGGTCTCCGAGAATCGAACCTGCAACTCTAAGAATTTTCGGGAATTTAACCCGCAGTCCGTATCTTAATATATATCAGTAAACTCCGGGTCTCCGGGAATCAAACCCGCATCCCTTGGATCTCCGGGAATCGAACCCGCAGTTCAAAACACTACAACTCCGGGACTCCGGGAATCGAACCCGCAGCACTTGGATCTCCGGGAATTGAACCTGCAGTCCACCAACACAAACAATAAAATGGAAAGCACAGAGAAATATGATATACAAAACTATAATTTACCAAAGCTAGTATCAACAAATCTCAAGAAGTTCAAGTAAGCAATTTAGGCACTTAGACAGATAAACCCTACCTAACCATGCTTTCCTAACGAATATCAGGTAAATATCACGATTTAATCAGCTAAGAACAGAAATATCACGAATTGAACAATTCAAGTAAGGTGGGTTCCAACAATTTGTGCATGTACACGCCCGTCACCTCGCGTACAAGGCATTTAAATTAACACATAATATCCTAGGGGAGAAGGTTCCCCCACACGAGGCTAGACAAACCACTTACCTCGACTCCGGTACGACACTGCTAAGAGACAACTCTCTTTCTACGAATATCAGCCTCCACATGTGTAGTATCTGATCAAAATCAATAGAAACACATCAAAATAGGCCAATTGGGCATCACCCAAACGAAACAATTCGAAATACACCAAAAACCACAAGTTGCCAAAATTCGACTTTCGGTACGCTTCTCAAAAATATTGCGAAAGTTATTTATTCGGGTTCCTTATCACAACATGAGTCTATGCATATAAAATTTACCGAAATCGGACTCCATTTGCCCATTCAAATCGATGTTTTACCATAATTTTGGCCTAGGGCTAAAATCCCCCATAAATCTTCCATTAACAGTTAAATACTCAAAGATTCCATGATAAAATAACGTAATTAGGCCATGGAACTTACCTCCGATGAATACCCGATGAATCTCCAATAATTTCCCGTGAGTTTCTCTCTCTAAGACTCAAAAATGGCATTTTTGTGTATAAACCCGCTACTAAACTCCTTCTGGAATTTAATTCAATGCCGGACAGATTTACTCTATGCGTTCGCATTACTATTCACGCGTCCACGAAGAACAGCTCAACCTCCCTCTACGTGAACGTGACGCCTCCCACGTGTTAGCGATGCATAACTCTTCATCCATCCAGACTTTCTTCTACGCGAACGCGTAACACGGGACGCGAACGCGATACTTCACTTCATTCTTCTACGCGAACGCGTAGCCTGGGACGTGAACGCGATGCTCCCCTTCCTTCTTCTACGCGAACGCGTAGCCTGGGACACGAACGCCATTACCAAATCCCCCTTGCCTATGCGAACGCGGCCCTTGCCTCGCGAACGCGAAGGCTTAAATTTCTGCACATATTCTGCAGTTTTTCTGGAGTTTTCTAAGTTCCAAAATGCCCGGATGATGGTCCGAATTCACCCCGAGGATCCCGGGACCCCAACGAAAACCACCAAGATACTCCAAAATACGATACGAACTTGTTCCAATCATAAAAACACGCCCTTAAACACAGAATCCATCCAACTATAGCAGATTCAAGCCTAAGTTCATCCAAAACATGTGAAACCTACATGCTATCAAAAACCCGACCAAACGATGTCCGAATGACCTGAACATTTGTAGACATATCCAAAATCACATAACGAAGCTACAGAAATTGTCAAAATTTCATTCCGAACCCCCGATCAAAATCTCACCTACTGTTTGGATTTCGCCAAAATTTCAAACTTCGACATTTCAAGCCTAAATGAGCTACAGGCCTCCAAAATACATTCTGAACCCGCTCCAAACCCCAAAATCACCTAACGGAGCTAATGGAACCATCGAATCTCTTCCGAGGTCGTCTTAACACTGTTCCGAATACGGGCCATTTTTCAACTACAAAGCTCTCATTTAGGGACTAAGTGTCCCAAAACAATCCAAATTCCAGAGCCGACCCTCCCGTCAAACCATAATAGCAGAAATGAACTTAGGGGAATAGTTAAATTAGGGATCGGGGCGTAAATTTCAAAAACAACCGGCCGGGTCGTTACATCTTCCCATACTTAAAAGATTCGTTCGTCCTCGAACGAGCATAGAAAACATACCTGGAGTGGTGAAGAGATGAGGGTACTGGCTGCGCATATCCTGCTCGGTCTCCCAAGTCGCCTCCTCGGCCGGCTGACCCCGCCACTAGACCTTTACTGAAGCGATTGTGAGCACGTGATTTTTGCCCTGCATGAGATTTACTCCCAAAATCCAAAAAAATAGAACAGTGAGTTGATTTTTCTTAATTTTGTTTGATTTTCTTGATATTCATCTTTGCATGTTTATTTATTAAACTAATAAAATATAAAATAAAATACAAAAAATAATGTTGCATTTGCATTTAAGCCTTATTTGGAGTAATTAAGTTCATTGTTTAAATAATATAAAAAATCACAAAAAATAATTCATCTTTTACATTTTTAGGATTTAAATGCATAAATTTATATTGAGTGTGTTAATCGTTAGTATTAATTAGTATTTTTGTATAAATTATTTGGATTTTGGTAGTGTATTTAGAATTTTGTTTATTAGAAAAAGAGAGAAATCAAGATAAAGAGTTAAATGGATTGGGCCAATTAAAAGAGTAAAACCAAGCCCAAAAGCATGTCCAGTGACCTTGCCCAAACCGGTCTGCCCAGCCCATTAACCAACCCGCCCCATTCCCATCTTTTAATCTGGACCGTTGGTTTCCATCCATCCAACGGTCCCAATTAAATCACTCATTTAATCATACCAAAGACCCCCAAATCTGGATACCCACCTCACTTCTCCTCTCCCACTCGTCTCCAAAAGAACCCTAGAGAACTCCCCGCCGCCGCCGCCGTGCTCCGCCACCGGAAATCGCCTCACGGCGGTTCCGGTGGTCCAAACACCACCATTTTTACGCCGTAGCTTCCCCTTCTCCCCCTCAACACGAATCCGGCAACCATTAGTCTCGAATCGTTCCCAAACGTTTCGAATATTAGATCGAAAATTGCCGGAAAATCGAAAATCACCCCGAATCACTCCAACTTCACACCATAGCATCCCCTAGCCTCGCTCACACCCAAACGACCTTTGGATTCATTCAAATCCAGCCCGAAACCATGAAGCCCCAAATCGATACTTCAAGAACCCTAAAATCCAAATTTGGGCCGCCGGGTTCGATTTGAAGAAATTGGGATTAGAATAGATTTTAATTGAGATGTTTTCAGTTGAAAACATTTCAATTAAAATCCATTTGATTCCCAAAGTCCAAATTTAAGTCAAGAACCGAGAATTCTCTCCAAAGTGGCCGATTTTTGATTTCTCTTTAAGGTAATGTTCATGTTTACCGTTTATTTCAATTTGCTTTTGTATTTGTTGATTGAATTCTTCTTGATGTTTGTCGGCCGTCCCTATTGTCACTTCTTCTCAAAGACCTTTTATTTGGTCAATTGGTTTTCTTTCCTTGTTTGTTTGATTGCGTATGTTGTCGAATACGTGTTCGCGTCGATTAACGTCGTCGAACGAATAATTTTGTATTTCCCAGCATTGGCCGAGAGTTTGCTCGATTCACTGTTTTTGGAGATTGATTATCGTAATCGATTGATTGTTGTTTGTTGATAAGTGTGTGTATTCGAGTCGATTATTGAAGCCGAATAACATTATTGCTTCTTTCATTTTTTTCTTTTTCTCTCTCGGCCTAAGGGCTTAAATAAATGAAAATTTGTTCATCGATTGGGTGTTATTGATTGTGTTTGTTGTAATCAACTATTGAATGTCGTCGATTAGATTCGTAAGTTCGTTTGTTAGAATATTAGAGCACAAGTCCGGCATTGGCCGAGATTTCCCAATTCACTGTTCCTGTGTTTGTTTGAATGTCAATCGCACATATTGTGATTCGACTCAACGAATGTTGTTGTTTAAATTCACGGAATTATTGTTTGAGAATCCCGGGCAGATTGATTCATGTTGGTTTGAATTGAACTATTCTTTTGTTTGCTTGATTCTTTTGATTGATTCTGTTAGTTTATTGAGTTGGATATAGCTGTGTTGGATTTTTAACTTAAAATCTGAAAGCCAACAGATAGTTTGTCTAAGAGGTGTAGTGCACATGGGAACTATGTCACATGTCTTGAACAGAAAGAACAGGTTTGCCAATACACCTTTTCATTTTAAAAATAGGACTGGACAGAGAGTTGTCATGATAGTTCTTAGTGTATTAAACCCTTGTGAATGCTCTTTTGAGCTGGAAAACCAAAGGCATATGGGAGGATGATTTAGAGGTTCAAAGAGAGGCATGTGCAAGGAATATTTGACAGGTTTTGAGGATTGTTTTCTTTGCCTATAAAAGAAGGAGGCACTGGAAAACAGAAGACACAAAAACATACAGAGAGAACCATTTTTGAACAAACAGTGATATACTCTCAAACATACTCTCTGGCAGTATACATTCATTCACACACATACAGAGAGATTCAACAAAAAGACACTCTCTGGAAAATACCAGAAACACACACTCACTGGCAGAACACTCACATTTAGAATTCCAAGTCGATTTTGAAACCATTCTGGGAATTTTTGGTGGCTGTTTTGATGCTGTTTTGGATTTGATTATCATTCAATCTTTGGTTAGCTGAGTTGGTTGGGGTTTCTTCTGTTTGAAAGTGTTGGTTACTGCTAGTTGCTGTTGGTGTTGCTGTTTTCTGTTAAGCTGTTACTGTCGGAATACTGCGATTGACCTTTTCTTCATCCTTTGAATTCCTATTTTCAGGTACATAATTTGGATTTCGTTGTTGATATTAGACTTGAATTAATCTGGAAATAAGAATGTCCTGCTGACTTCACGCATTGGATCACTGTCTGTTAGCTTCAAATTTAGATTAAATCTTCTATATGTGTATATTAGCTTTTGTAAAGCATATTTGGATAGCTAGAACCGCTACATGCTTTGATTTAAATCATGGGTTGAAATTAAGTCGTCGTTTTTGATTAGCATGTAAATCTATTTAATTTTAGTGCTATGTCGGAATCATTGTCACACGTTTGTAACAAACTAAATTTTAAATAGAGTTTGAGTTAGTTTTGCAATAAGCATGCTTTTATAAGTTTTGTAGCAACACTGGTTCGTAGTAAAACTTTAGTGTTGGGACAAATTTAATTCCCTCAAAAGCCTCGTAATAATAGTGGTGGTTTCAAAGACAAAACTTTAGAGTTAACTTGGCAATTCGTGAGTAAGTATCAACTGTCCTAATTTTACGAGTCACGCGCAAATAAATTCTCGATCTAGTTCGGCATTAGAGTTCAAAAGAATGTGTTAAAATCAGGATGTATACACTCGTATCTCGATTAAGAGCTTTTATTTGAACCAAATGCAGTCTTTTTAAGAGTTTTTATTTGGCCCTAAGAAAAATAAGTCATGGAATAAGGAATTATTTTGCATATGTTTAAATTAGAAAAAATGACAAAATTGTGCGTCTTTACATAAATTGAATTCTTGTTTAATCTAGAAATCAATCCTTTTTTTTGTTTTTGATAGTTTCAAAGTAATCCAGGTACCCTTTTATTTCACCTATTTGTCAAAATCCGAGCCTATGTTGTAATTAATCTTTCTTTTGGTATGGTTTCAAATTAACAGAGCGGTTTAAAGTTTAATTAGAGCATATAATTTATAAGCATGTAAAAATCAGGTATTTTTATCCATTTATAATAATTGAAGCGACCGTGCTAGAACCACGGGATCCGGGGGTGCCTAACACCTTCCCTCGGGTCAACAGAATTCCTTACTTAGAATTTCTGGTTCGCAGACTTCATTTGGAAAGTCGAAAAATTTCCTCGATTCGGGATTCAAATAAATCGGTGACTTGGGACACCATAATTTATTCCAAGTGGCGACTCTAAAATAAATAAAATAATCCCGTTTCGAACATTGTCACTTAAATTGGAAAAACTCTCTTGCGCTCCTACCCCCGGGGTAGCGGGTGCGCCAAAAGGAGGTGTGACAATCTGGCGACTCTACTGGGGAAACAAACCCGGAACCACTAGTTCGGGGTTTAAGAATTCGAGCTTTGAATAATTATTTTATTTGGCTTATTTATTATCCGATTTTATTACATGTTTATATTTGATATGCTAAATGTCGCTTTACCGCTTTGATATTTTGTGAACTGTATATAAATTGTGCCGATACCCATTTTCTTTCTTTCTCTTCTGAGTCTTTTGAAATATAATACCGGGCATTTGCTGGACATAGCCCGTTTTTCTCAAGATAGGCTGTGGTGCTTGGCACCCGGTGAAGGATTTTGTAGTCACACATGTTTAGGCGGAGAGTTTTGTCAATTAAGCCGGAAAGCCATGCTACCGGTGCACTGACACTCTTCGGCTCGAGTTGTCCGCTCGAGTTAAAGCCGGTCTAGACACTTTTCCAACAGGATGATGACTTAGAATAACAAGACCTTATGCCGGATCCCCGATAGGAACGTTTATTTGCATCATGTGCATATTTGACTTAGGAGGCTCAACACAGGGGTTGGGCCTGTCTAGGACAGGTGTACCCGAAACAAAAAGACCAACTTGTTGCATCTTTTTGTGTGCATTTATTTGTTTCGATCTTACATGCCGACCGGTTTGTTAAAAAGAGGAAGAAGTGGAAAACGTCAGGGTATATAGTTAAAATAATTTTATGAAAATAGTTAGTTCTTTGAAAATAAATTCTGAAAAAAATGCAAAAATAAATAAAATAAAAAATAAATAAAATAAAAAAAATATATAATTCAAACTAAATTTTCTTAATTTTATGAAAATAATTAGTTCTTTGAAAATAATTTCTGAAAAATGCAAAAATTTCAAATAAATTTTCTTAATTTTATGAAAATAGTTAGTTCTTTGAAAATAATTTCCGAAAAATGCAAAAAAATTCCAAACTAAATTTTCTTAATTTTGTGAAAATAGTTAGTTCTTTGAAAATAAATTCTGAAAATTGCAAAAAAAAATTCCAAATAAATTTTCTTAATTTTACAAAAATAGTTTAGTTTCTTTGAAAAAAAAAAAAAAAAAATCCCAAATAAATTTTCTTAGTTCCTTTGAAAATAGTTTGTTTTAGAAATGCTGTTTAAAAAAAACAGTTTGTTTTCTTTTCTTAAAATGGTTTAGTTCTTTTATTTTCGAACTACGCAAGTTTGATTCTCACCAAACATGAGATACGTAGGCAACCCATATCGGGCTCAACTAATACTGACTTCTTTTTTTTAAGGAAAACAATAATTAAAAAATATTAGAATTAGGATTTTTGTTCTTAGTCGAGAGTTAGGAAATTTTGCGAAAATAGCCAAACGCCTCAAAAGGGGCGCCGGAGGACTAATTTCGCAAAACGAAATATAGACATCACACTGGTATCCTGTTATACAGCCTTCAAATCTTCTTCAAGTGCTGAAAGGCCGTATTAACAAGATTCGTTTTTTTTATATATAATAAAAAAAAAATTAATAAAAAAAAATTTTGAAAAAAAATCTTAAATCCATTTTTTTATCTTTTCTAGGATCAGCATGACTTCCTCGCAACGAATCGGCCAGAAAAGGGTGAGAGACGAAATGCCACCTATGTTCATGGTCCAGGACAAAACCCCAGATCGGCTCCGTAAATGGTGGACTAGTTTTTCAGCTTGGGAAAGAAATCAAGTCCACAAGCACCTCAAATTTCTTCCGGACATCATGATGATAAAACCGGATAAAAATGTGGTCAGAGCTTTAGTGAGTTTTTGGGACTCAACAAGCAATGTGTTCAAATTCCGGGATTGTGAAATGACACCCACTTTGGAAGAATTGGGCGGACTCACAGGGCTCGGAAGAGATTTGCACAAGATGAGACCTGCAGCTCCTAGGCAGATGAGTGTGAATAACTTCTTGAAAAAGCTATGTCTCCGGCGGGTTCCCCTCGGTTGTCCGGAGAACGGTTGGGTGCCACTAGATTATCTCTACGACAGATTTGGTGATAAGGAAGGGTTTGGGAAATTCTCAAACGTCGAATTTGTTAACCAGCTAAATTATGACGCTTGGGGAGATTTAAGAATCTATGCTTTCATGATCGCTTTTTTGGGAACCATGGTTTTTCCCGAACGTGGTGGACGCATCAGAATCCGTTTAGCTACGGTGGTCTCATATTTACAGAGTAACGAGGAACACACTGTTCTTCCGATGATACTAGGAGACATCTTCCGGGCCTTAACTCGGTGCCAAGAAGGACAAGACTATTTCGAGGGTTGCAATATTTTATTACAAATGTGGTTTATAGAGCATCTCTACCATCACCCAATTGTGATAAACTTCAAAGCAGATTGGCTGAATTATATTCGCTGTCATACAAACAGAGCCGCCCGTTGTAACCTTCCAGAAGACTTGAGGACTTGGCAAGAACTTCTCAACTCTTTGAGAGCCGATCAACTTACCTGGAATTATTATTGGTTCCCTTCCGCCAAAATCATGCATATGTCGACATACCGCCCATTCTACATATTAATGGGTTTCGGGGGTTTCCAACCATATGCCCCGCTACGTGTCATGCGGCAGCTGGGAAGAGAACAGAAAAGGGCCCCAATTGAGGATATGCGATCATTTGTGTGGGAATTTGTGACAGAAGAGACCCCGAGGGAGACTTATGCACAGAAGGTGTGGTTCGGTAGTCGACTCTCCGACATCAACGAAATGGTTGCCGATCGGGAACGGGGAGAAGTGAGTCTCGCTTATCTTGAATGGTTCCACAACCAACCAATACCGGAGCAAAGGTCAGAAAGGTCAGTGAAGTATGCCGTCGATTGGGAGAGAGAAATAGAAGCCAGAGTTAGAGAGGTTGAGCATGAAACAACACAAAATTTCCAATCTTGCATCAACACTTTAAAAGAAGACAAAGGAATCCTGGAAGCGACCATGGACATACAACAGGCTGACTTCGATCGGGAAAGGGCCGGTTGGGAGCAGGAAAGAGAAGCACTCCAAACTCGAATTCAAGAGATGCAATTGGCCGCGGAAAGGTCAAGGAGGAGTCGGAGTGATCAAATGCTAATAAACAATTTGGAAAGGAAAGCCTTTGAACACCAAGAAGACTTGGAGAAGGCAAAAGCGGCTTTGGTTGCAGTCCGAACAAAATGGAAGAGAGCGGCCCACCAAGAAGCACTCCGTCTACAACAAGTATAGAAAGACTATGATGCAATCATCGTTGATTTGAGAAAAGCAAATGCCACTCTTAAAGAGCGAACTCTCAGGCAAGTCCAGGATGCTAAAGAAGATAGAGACCGTTGTCACAACTTGATGGCACGGATGGAAAGACAAATAGATAGGCTCTTGGACCATGTCTCCGGCAACTCTCAAGTATTAGGGGCAAAGAACAGGCACGTAGGGCAGCTGCTCAGAGAAAAAGACATAATCAGAACCAGGATCAATGAGATCGGGCACTACATTACTATGAAGTGTTTGAACTGCGAACGAGTACCTCGGCCTGCCCTCTTTTCTTCAATCATGGAATGTGTCCACCAAGTCATGGCAGAATTGGAAAGTATACAGAAAGATCTCACCCCAAGAACTGCAGCAAGGCCAGACAACGCCCCCCGGGCGCAAAGATTCGAGGCTTTGGAACATGCTTAGGAGAGTCTTTTGTTTTAGAGTCCGTTTGTCCTTTTACAAGTTTTTCTCCATTGCTGTATTTTGCAAGTGTTTCAAGTTTTAAGTTTGTTGAAATAAAATTCATGAACACTTCATCTTATGTCTATTGTTTCCGAACTACGCCCGGTCTGATTCATGCGGGGACATGATACGTAGGCAATCCACATAAGATTCGACCATCACTAAAAAATAAATAAATAAAAATAAAAATGAAAAAAAAGGGGGGGGGAAAGAAGTTAAGAGAAAAAGAAGATCGATACAAACCGGAATGACGCATCGCAAACGAATACATGTAGCAACATTGTCACCTGTATAAGTGCATCACACCCAACGTGAGATTACTTATCTGTTATGTTGTTTCGGACTAACCGTTTGTTTGCCAAAATCCAGGTTTTAGTAAAAGTGGTTGACTTTGCGGTAATCTGGCACCACATTCGTACTTCACAAGGTCCAAAGGAAAAGTTCGGCAGCCTGAGAGTACTCATTCCTATTTCACTAGATCGAAAAAGGGTGCCGACATGTCTTCAGAAATGCCTTTAGCAACCATCCCCGTTTCAGAGGAAAGCTCATTGGCAACCATCCCGGCTACTGAGTCGGCAGCTTTGGAAGAGAATAGAATGTTGCGTTGCCGCATGCTCGAGATGTTGGACGATTGGAACAACGGGAAAGAGCCCCCGAGTCTGGTCCCTGGGTTCCCTGAAATTCTTCTCAGGTCAAGCGGAATTTCAAATACCCCCATCAATTACCCGCCTACTCTGTTCGGGTATTCCAATGCTACAAACCTCTCTGAATCACCCTCCACATCCCATCCTCGGGTAGCACCACATAATACATCTGCAAGAACGTCCGTTGAATTGCCAGTTCCAATCATAACGCACCCCACCGCACATGCTCCTTTCTTCGACTCCTCAACCTTTACATTCCCAGCACCACCACTCACACGGGACCATACCCAGGTTGCAGCCAATACATATTCTCAGCCACCTCGATATGAGTTCCTACCGAGCCAAAATCCAAAGACCCCCGAGCAGGATGAGATGGCAAAAAGAATGAGGAGTTTGGAACAAAGCTTTAAGAACATGCAAGGTCTGAGTGGACAGAAGAGTGTATCTTACGCCGATCTGTGCATGTTCCCGCACGTCCATTTGCCATCGGGTTTTAAGACACCAAAGTTCGAAAAGTACGACGGACATGGCGACCCCATTGCTCATTTGAAGAAATACTGCAATCAATTGAGGGGTGCCGGCGGCAGAGAAGAATTGTTGATGGCGTACTTTGGAGAAAGTTTGGTCGGAATAGCGTCCGAATGGTATATGGATCAAGACATATCTCGATGGCACATCTGGGATGATCTGGCCAGAGATTTTGTAAAACAATTCCAATACAACATCGATATTGCGCCGGGCAGGAATTCTCTATCGAACTTAAAAAAGAAGCCCTCAGAAAGCTTCAGAGAATATGCCATCAAGTGGCGAGAGCAAGCGTCCAGGGTGAAACCCCCCATGGACGAAATTGAAATGGTCACGACTTTTCTCCAAGCTCAAGAGCCCGATTACTTTCAAAATATGATGTCGGCAATGGGAAAACCTTTTGCCGAAGCTATCAAGATCGGAGAGATGGTAGAAAATGGCTTGAAAACAGGGCGAATTTTGAGCCAAGCGGCCATTCGGGCTACTTCCCAAGCCATTCAAGGCGGGTCTGGAGGGATGCCCCGAAGCAAGAAGAAAGAAGAATCTGCTATGGCAGCGGTAGAAGACAGGAGATATCGAACCTCAAGGCAGGTATTCTCCGACAGGGCTCCCCAACATTATTATCCACATCACGGCATGGCTTATGCTCCTCCGCCTCTACCCTATGCAGTCATGAACATTCAACCTCAGGCACGGCCACAGCCACCAGCCAACAGGAATCCACCTCCATTCCAGAGAAACCAACCTCCTTACCCAAACCAGTATAATCCACGGCCAAATAACGCTCGCCACCGTGAGCAACCCAAAACGAGCTTTACACCGATTGGGGAGCCGTATTCCACTCTTTTCCCAAAACTCAGGCAAGAAAACCTATTGCAGCCTGTTCCGCAGAACAGGCAGAATCCAGACTCTCCTGCCTACCAGAGAGGGATATACTGTGCATATCATTCAGGTGTTGAAGGACACAGTACTGACAATTGTTGGACGTTAAAAAAGGCGGTGCAAGAATTGATCAATCAAGGGAGGATCGTCTTCGCAGATGAAGACATCCCAAATGTGACAAACAACCCATTACCAGCCCACAACAACGGACCGGTGATTGGGATGATTTGTGACGACAAAGAATTTGACCCAGCTTTGAAAGCGATAATCGCCATCGCCAACATAGAGAAGCGTCCTGAGGCTACCCCGAAACAAGAGAAAATGGGGAAAAAGGTTGAAGCTCTTGAAACCAAATCCGAAAAGACGATTGAATTGAAAGCATCGTCTCAGGAAGGGCGGAGTCCTTTACCTCCCACGAGGTAGAGTAGAAAAACCATTGTCCATAGGTGCCCCCAAGAAGTTCCATTTAAAGAGAGAAACATCAATGTATGTACCAAAGGGAACTTATGTGACCCGAAAACCAGATGAACTTGTGGTTATTGCACGCGTGCAACAAAAACCAATGACAGATCCATCCGCAGTACCCTGGAGCTACCAACGAACACTTGTTATGCGCAAAGGGAAAGAGATCGTGGGAAATTCATCTGAGAGTGTCTTAGGACAGAAGTACTTAAACACACAGGAGGTAAATAACGCCACACAAAGGCGTTTCCCGTCGAAGAAACCTGTAAGTGCTGAAGAGGCGGAGGTCTTTTTTCAAAAGATGCAAATGCCTGATTACGAGGTGATAGACCAACTGCGTAAATGCCCAGGAGCAGGTGTCGATGTTGTCCCTTCTAATGAAGTCTACTGAACATCAAAAGGTTTTTCTAAAAGCCTTGAATGAGGCATACGTGCCTATTGAGACTTCATCCGAACAACTTGAAAGAATGACAGAAAGATTCTTCGCGATCAATCAGATTTCCTTCAGTAAAGCTGATTTGCCTTTGGAGGGTGCCGCTCACAACAAAGCGTTGCATTTGACTGTCAAAAGCGAAGGCTACTATATGAAGAGGGTCATGGTTGATGGGGGTTCGGGGGTAGACATATGCCCGCTTTCCACTTTAGGCCGCATAGGAATCGGAGCTGAAAGGATTCGGCCTAACAATATATGTGTGCGAGCTTTTGACGGTGTGAAAAGAGATACTGTCGGAGAGATTGATGTAATTATGACCATCGGCCCGGTGGACTTCGAAGTGACATTCCAAGTCTTGGATATGGACACTTCTTACAATTTTCTTCTAGGGAGACCATGGATTCATGCGGCCGGAGCTGTGCCCTCTACCCTCCATCAGATGTTGAAATTTGAGCACAAGGGACAAGAAATCGTGGTCCACGGGGAAGATGAGCAATCAATTTATCGAGATCCATCCATACCTTGCTTGGAAGCGGAAGCGGGAAGCGAAAACATTGTCTATCAAGCTTTCGAGATTGTGTTGGCGGATCAACACGAAGAAGGGAACCCTCTCCCCCAACCTTTTTTGTCTAATGCCTCCATCATGGTGGCAAAAGAAATGATTAAACATGGCTTCCAGCCAGGAAAAGGTTTGGGAAAGTCCCTACAAGGAGTGCCGAAGCTGATAACTTTACCTGTAGCTGAAAAGTTTTTCGGAGTGGGCTTTCGCCCAACCCCTGAAGATGAAAGATGGGCCAAAAAGAGAAAGGAGAAAGGATGGGTTCTGCCGCAACCATTGCCGCATCTGTACCAAACTTTTGTCCGACCAAGGTACAGTGAAGAAGAAGAAGACGAGGTCTTTACGGCGGAGGAAATTGAAGACATATGTGGGGCCATGAGGCAAATGCTCTATGATGTTAATATGGTCCAATCGGGAGAAGGAACAAGCACCGCTGAGGTGCTGTATGTGGGCCCCGAAGCTAAATTGCAAAATTGGAAAGCCACACCCTTCCCAATCAGGCAGGAGTTCTGGTAGATTTGTCCTGTCGTTTTTCCTTCATCACAAGTTACTTCGGGATGTAGCTTGGATGTTTTTCTTTGTTTTCTTGTATTTTTTTGTTTCCCCAATGTAATTTTGTTTGTTTTCAGAAAATTCCAAGAAAATAAAATAAATATTTCCTTACTTTTGCACTCTTTCTAATTTTGTTATTTATTCTTCCTTTTCGGTCCTAATAATGCGGCTTTAAATAACATGACATGCTTGCGGAACTCATGCTCAAATCCGAACACGCCACCTAATCTGGAAATAATGAACCAAGAACCGGAATACGATGAAGACGAGGCTTTTAGGGAAATAAATCGAGAATTGGAACATTTCGAGAATAAACCTAAGCCAAACTTGAATGACACCGAACCGGTTAATTTGGGAAGTGATGAAGAAGTCCGAGAGACCAAGATAAGCATCCACACAGATGAGAAAACACGAGATGCAATAATCCAACTCTTGTTTGAATTTAAAGACGTGTTTGCTTGGTCTTACGATGACATGCCGGGATTAGGAGCTGATCTAGTGGTGCACAAATTACCAATCTACCCTGACTGTCGCCCAGTGCAACAGAAGCAAAGAAAGTTCAAGACTGACATCAGTGATAAAATCAAAGAAGAAATCACTAAGCAGTTGAAAACAGGGGTAATTCGAGTGGTACAATACACCACGTGGTTGGCTAATGTTGTGCCCGTGCCAAAGAAAGACGGAAAAACTCGAGTATGTGTTGACTACCGAGATTTGAATAAAGCGAGTCCTAAAGATAACTTTCCTTTACCGAACATCCACATCCTTGTTGATAACTGTGCCAAACATGAGATACAGTCGTTTGTGGATTGTTATGCGGGATATCATCAAGTGTTGATGGATGAAGAGGATGCCGAGAAGACTGCGTTTACCACACCTTGGGGGACTTACTGTTACAGAGTCATGCCGTTCGGTTTGAAAAACGCAGGAGCAACATACATGAGAGCTATGACTGCCATTTTCCACGACATGATGCATCAGGAAATAGAGGTGTACGTGGACGATGTGATCATCAAATCCAGAACTCAAGGCGATCATGTGCGAGACTTGAGGAAATTCTTTGAAAGGTTGCGGAAGTACGATTTGAAACTGAATCCGGCCAAATGCGCTTTTGGAGTCCCGTCAGGTAAACTTTTGGGTTTCATAGTCAGTAGAAGAGGTATTGAATTAGATCCCACAAAGATAAAATCCATCCGGGATTTACCTCCCCCCAGAACAAAGAAAGATGTAATGAGTCTTCTAGGCCGACTGAACTACATCAGTAGGTTCATCGCTCAATTGACTTCCACATGTGAACCCATATTCAAGTTGTTGAAGAAAGATGCTGCAATCAAATGGACAACTGAATGCCAAGAAGCTTTTGACAAGATCAAAGAATATTTGTCAAACCCTCCAGTCTTAGTCCCGCCAGAGCCAGGGAGACCTCTTTTCTTGTATTTAACAGTCTTGGAAAACTCTTTTGGTTGTGTTCTCGGACAACGTGATGCGGCAGAGAAGAAAGAGCAAGCGATTTACTACCTGAGCAAGAAATTCACTGGTTATGAGGTCAAGTACACTTTGCTGGAAAGAACGTGTTGTGCTTTAACTTGGGTCGCTCAGAAATTGAGACACTACCTCCAAGCCCATACGACTCACCTCATTACTCGGTTGGATCCTTTGAAGTATATATTCCAGAAACCGATGCCCACCGGAAGATTGGCAAAGTGGCAAATCCTGCTCACTGAGTTTGACATAGTCTATGTCACTCGCACGGCAATGAAGGCCCAAGCATTGGCAGACCATTTAGCCGAGAACCCGATCGATGAAGAGTATCAACCATTGAATACCCACTTTCCTGATGAAGAGGTAAATACGACAGAAGTTGTTTCGGACGACAGTCATGCTTGGAAAATGTTTTTCGATGGGGCGGTAAACGCTAAAGGTGTAGGGATCGGGGCAATCTTGATCTCTCCTGCTGGTCAGCATTATCCGGCCACGGCTAGGCTCCGTTTCTTCTGCACAAACAATACGGCTGAGTATGAAGCTTGTATCATGGGTATGAACATGGCAATTGGTCAAGGTGTCGAAGATTTGTTGATCATGGGAGATTCAGATTTAATTATCAAACAATCTCAAGGTGAATGGGAAACTCGAGACGTTAAACTCCTCCCTTATCGACAACACGTGAACATTCTTGGCAAGCGATTTGCATCGATAGAGTTCAGGTACATCCCACGATGTCACAATGAACTAGCTGATGCACTTGCCACTTTAGCTTCAATGCTACCTTATCCGGGCAACGCCCATGTCAATCCCTTGGAAATTCAAATAAGGGAAAACCACGGTTATTGCAATGCAATCGAAGAAGGACCAAGCGTCAAGCCATGGTATTACGATATCAGGAGATTTCTGAAAACGCAAGAATACCCAGAACATGCTACTGGAGATCAAAAGAGGACCATTAGGAGACATGCAGGTGGTTTCTTTTTGAGCGGCGAGGTCATGTACAAAAGAACCCCGGATCTTAACCTTTTAAGGTGTGTTGATGCCGAAGAAGCAGGAAGAATCATGCACGAAGTACATGCGGGAGTATGCGGGCCTCATATGAATGGGTATGTCTTAGCCAAGAAAATCCTTCGAGCAGGATATTATTGGATGACCATGGAAAAAGATTGTTTCGGTTTTGTCCGAAGATGTCATCAATGCCAGGTACATGGAGATCTGATTCATGCACCTCCAACTGAGTTGCATCCTATGTCGGCACCGTGGCCATTTGTCGCTTGGGGAATGGATGTCATCGGCCCGATTGAGCCGAAAGCCTCGAATGGACACCGATTCATACTAGTGGCTATCGATTACTTCACGAAATGGGTTGAAGCCGTCACTCTCAAATCAGTCACTAAGAAAGCTGTGGTGGATTTTGTACACTCAAATCTTATCTGTCATTTTGGTATACCCGCAACTATCATCACGGACAATGCTGCGAATCTGAATAGTCATTTGATGGAAGAAATATGCGAGCAATTCAAAATAACGCATAGGAACTCCACCCCTTATCGGCCCAAAGCCAATGGTGCCGTGGAAGCGGCGAACAAAAACATTAAGAAGATTTTGAGAAAGACGATCCAAAGCTCTAGACAATGGAATGAACAATTACCGTTCGCTTTACTGGGATACCGTACTACAGTACGCACATCGGTGGGAGCAACTCCATACCTGCTAGTCTATGGAACTGAGGCTGTGATACTGGCAGAGGTAGAAATTCCTTCGCTTCGTACAATTGTTGAAGCAGAGATTGAAGATAGCGAGTGGGTTAAGACTCGTTTGGAACAATTAACTTTGATCGATGAAAAGCGAATGGTTGCGGTCTGTCATGGACAACTGTACCAACAAAGAATGGCTCGTGCTTACAACAAGAAAGTATGACCGAGAAATTTCGAAGTAGGTCAGTTGGTTTTAAGACGCATTCTTCCACATCATGAGGAAGCGAAAGGAAAATTCGCTCCTAATTGGAAAGGACCATACATCATCAGGAAGATACTGCCAAGAGGAGCATTATACTTGGGAGACATGGAAGGAAAAGATCCTGAAACGGCTGTGAATGCAGATGCTGTGAAAAGGTATTATGTCTGAACTTGCTTCAATAAGGTCCTCACAAGTCGAAATGATTGAAGGCTTTTATTCCCGCTACCCAAACACTACCAACCCATTTGTAAACCCTTTGAGCCGGTTACCTTTCTTTGGCTACCCTCTTTGGAATCCAAAAAAAAAAAAAAAAAAAAGAAAACAAACAAAACAAAAACAAAGTTCCTGAACTACGTTCTGACTTGATTCCGAAAGGATACGTAGGCAACCTCTCCCTGAGGTTCGGTCACACCAAAACAAAAATCCCGGTTTCCCCAAAAATGAAACTGGGGCAGATGATATTTTTGATTCGGTTTAAGATCCGTCAAGATGATCCCAAAGTTGTAATTTTGTTTACAATTCTTGTTACCCGAACCGAGTACAAGTCCTTCAAGATCGATTGGAAGTTGTGAGAACATCATTGTTGCAATCCGAGGTTCCTGGAATGAAAAGAAATAAAATGAGAGAGTCTTATTGGTGAAAACCTTCGGGCACCATAAGACGATTGGAAGTAGAGAAATACAAAATGAGAGAGAGCTTGTTGGTAAAAACTCGCAAAGAGTGCCATCTGGCGATGGTAAGAAGAGAAATGAGAGAGGTCGATTAGCGAAAACCCGCAAAGGGCGCTATCAACCGAAAAGTTTGTTTCACCCCGAGAGGTCCTGGCACGGCTCCTTAGCTCGGAAATATAGACCCGTTTTGGTTCATAAGAAAATGGGAGTGTTGTGACGATCAAGCATCTAGTCCGAGGAGCATGTCATGTTGGTTAAAGTCAGCGTATACCTCAGATAAGTCCTTCTTTTCTCCCTCGAAAGGGACTCCTCTATCTTTGATACGTTTTTCTATTCTTTGATTCATTCTTCTTCTTTGAATCCCTTTCGGTTTAATTTTAATTCTGAAAACATTACAAAGGAAGGTGACAGGACCAGTTTTACAGGACTCCGCCTGGTAAAAAGAAGAAAAGAAAAACAGCCTCAGTGGTGTATTGTTACAATCCACGATTGGATCGTAATGATCGATTGTTTCCAAAGGAAAAGAGTTTTAGAAAGAAAATGGAAATCAAAGGCTAGGGTCTTAGAAGAGACGGAATAAGGCAGAAGGATGGAACCTACACGGAAAATCCCCATGGAGTTCTGGGAATGAACCCGGTCAGTTTGAAAGGAAGTCACCCCAAAGACAATTGGTAGCAAACTTCTCATTGAAAATGGGGAAACAATCAAGCAATGAAGATAACCAAGGCCGCAAAGCCAACCACTTTTTCAACTGATAAAATGTTCTTTGTTGAAAGCAGGTCTGTTTAATTGTGCAAGAAGAAGGTACCACTCAAATAAGTGAAATACGCAAGCTTTGAAATGGCTTTGGAACAAGGAAAACACATAAAAAGGTAAGTTTTTTTTAGAGATTCATCCTATGCATTTGTTGATGTTTAAAAAGAACGCCTAAAAGAAGGCCAAAAAAATGAAAGAAAAGAAAATGAAAACTCCGAAAAAGAGAATCAAATCATATCAGTCCAATATCTGTTTGGACCCCGGTCAGAAAAACCGAGGGTCTTTCCGGCCAGAAAGCCGTGAAACTTTTATCCCCGGTCAGAAAACCGAGGAAAACACATAAAAAGGTAAGTTTCTTTTTAGAGATTTATCCTATGCATTTGTTGATGGTTAAAAAGAACGCCTGAAAGAAGGCCAAAAAAAAAGAATGAAAGAAAAGAAAATGAAAACTCCGAAAAAGAGAATCAAATCATATTAGTCCAATATCTGTTTGGACCCCGGTCAGAAAAACCGAGGGTCTTTCCGGCCAGAAAGCCGTGAAACTTTTATCCCGGTCAGAAAACCGAGGATCTCCCAGTCAGAAAACTGCGGAGTCATTTACTTTTACCCCGGCCAAAAAACCGAGGATCTGACGGCCAAAAAACCGTTAGATGTTGTTTGAATTCCGGCCGGAAAGCCGCGAAACTTTCATCCCCGGCCAGAAAACCGAGGATCTGACGGCCAAAAAACCGTTAGATATTGTTTGAATTCCGGCCAGAAAGCCGTGAAACTGACGGCCAAAAATCGTTAGATATTGTTTGAATTCCGGCCAGAAAGCCGTGAAACTCTTCTACAAAATCCCGGCCGGAAAGCCGTTTGAACCTTTGTGAAACCATGACTTTCTTACCCAATACCAAAAAGTCTTTTAATCACTTTCTGTGTCACAACTAACTCACGAAATTTTCCTAGCAAAACTGGGGCAGAAAAATTTCGTTCGTTTGTTTGTTTTGTTATCTTAAATAGGTTTGACCTCGGGACGCAAGGATCGAGATAACCTACAAATGGAACATCAATCCAGAGTGAAGAAAAGAAGAAAAGAACCAAAAGAAAAGAGTTCAAATGTTGGAGTAAACAAAGGCACGATTGCTCAGAAAATGATTGAAGTAACAAGCTCCGCCGACTCCGTTTCACTCAATGTTACGGAAATAAACGAGCACGTACAGCTTGTGGAGCATCAAGATTCAGATCGAGGTCTACAGCAAATCAGCTAAGATTCAAGATCAAGTTTTCAAGAGAATCATAGATAGGAATCTTGTAACTCGTAGTTTGATAGCATAGCTAGTTCAACTTTAATTTCTTTTGGTGTAATAAGGAGATCAGTAAGCAGTAAGCAGCAACATGCAGCAACGATAGCAACAGTAACAGCAAAGTGTCAGTCCACGGTAGTCCCAGCTGCCAAAACTTCCCGAACTACATTGACCTGATTCCTGTTTAGCCCGGGATATGTAGGAGGCCTCCGAAGCAAAGGCTCGGTCAAACTCTTTCAAAATGCTTCCCACGGAGTATTCAAACGGGCAAAAATCGCTCGTATTTGCTCATTTATCTTTGCACAAAAACTCTTCATGTTTACGCGCAAAGAGGGGCAGCTGTGAGCACGTGATTTTTGCCCTGCATGAGATTTACTCCCAAAATCCAAAAAAATAGAACAGTGAGTTGATTTTTCTTAATTTTGTTTGATTTTCTTGATATTCATCTTTGCATGTTTATTTATTAAACTAATAAAATATAAAATAAAATACAAAAAATAATGTTGCATTTGCATTTAAGCCTTATTTGGAGTAATTAAGTTCATTGTTTAAATAATATAAAAAATCACAAAAAATAATTCATCTTTTACATTTTTAGGATTTAAATGCATAAATTTATATTGAGTGTGTTAATCGTTAGTATTAATTAGTATTTTTGTATAAATTATTTGGATTTTGGTAGTGTATTTAGAATTTTGTTTATTAGAAAAAGAGAGAAATCAAGATAAAGAGTTAAATGGATTGGGCCAATTAAAAGAGTAAAACCAAGCCCAAAAGCATGTCCAGTGACCCTGCCCAAACCGGTCCGCCCAGCCCATTAACCAACCCGCCCCATTCCCATCTTTTAATCTGGACCGTTGGTTTCCATCCATCCAACGGTCCCAATTAAATCACTCATTTAATCATACCAAAGACCCCCAAATCTGGATACCCACCTCACTTCTCCTCTCCCACTCGTCTCCAAAAGAACCCTAGAGAACTCCCCGCCGCCGCCGCCGTGCTCCGCCACCGGAAATCGCCTCACGGCGGTTCCGGTGGTCCAAACACCACCATTTTTACACCGTAGCTTCCCCTTCTCCCCCTCAACACGAATCCGGCAACCATTAGTCTCGAATCGTTCCCAAACGTTTCGAATATTAGATCGAAAATTGCCGGAAAATCGAAAATCACCCCGAATCACTCCAACTTCACACCATAGCATCCCCTAGCCTCGCTCACACCCAAACGACCTTTGGTTTCATTCAAATCCAACCCGAAACCATGAAGCCCCAAATCGAGACTTCAAGAACCCTAAAATCCAAATTTGGTCCGCCGGGTTCGATTTGAAGAAATTGGGATTAGAATAGATTTTAATTGAGATGTTTTCAGTTGAAAACATTTCAATTAAAATCCATTTGATTCCCAAAGTCCAAATTTAAGTCAAGAACCGAGAATTCTCTCCAAAGTGGCCGATTTTTTATTTCTCTTTAAGGTAATGTTCATGTTTACCGTTTATTTCAATTTGCTTTTGTATTTGTTGATTGAATTCTTCTTGATGTTTGTCGGCCGTCCCTATTGTCACTTCTTCTCAAAGACCTTTTATTTGGTCAATTGCTTTTCTTTCCTTGTTTGTTTGATTGCGTATGTTGTCGAATACGTGTTCGCGTCGATTAGCGTCGTCGAACGAATAATTTTGTATTTCCCAGCATTGGCCGAGAGTTTGCTCGATTCACTGTTTTTGGAGATTGATTATCGTAATCGATTGATTGTTGTTTGTTGATAAGTGTGTGTATTCGAGTCGATTATTGAAGCCGAATAACATTCTTGCTTCTTTCATTTTTCTTTTTCTCTCTCGGCCTAAGGGCTTAAATAAATGAAAATTTGTTCATCGATTGGGTGTTATTGATTGTGTTTGTTGTAATCAACTATTGAATGTCGTCGATTAGATTCGTAAGTTCGTTTGTTAGAACATTAGAGCACAAGTCCGGCATTGGCCGAGATTTCCCAATTCACTGTTCCTGTGTTTGTTTGAATGTCAATCGCACATATTGTGATTCGACTCAACGAATGTTGTTGTTTAAATTCACGGAATTATTGTTTGAGAATCCCGGGCAGATTGATTCATGTTGGTTTGAATTGAACTATTCTTTTGTTTGCTTGATTCTTTTGATTGATTCTGTTAGTTTATTGAGTTGGATATAGCTGTGTTGGATTTTTAACTTAAAATCTGAAAGCCAACAGATAGTTTGTCTAAGAGGTGTAGTGCACATGGGAACTATGTCACATGTCTTGAACAGAAAGAACAGGTTTGCCAATACACCTTTTCATTTTAAAAATAGGACTGGACAGAGAGTTGTCATGATAGTTCTTAGTGTATTAAACCCTTGTGAATGCTCTTTTGAGCTGGAAAACCAAAGGCACATGGGAGGATGATTTAGAGGTTCAAAGAGAGGCATGTGCAAGGAATATTTGACAGGTTTTGAGGATTGTTTTCTTTGCCTATAAAAGAAGGAGGCACTGGAAAACAGAAGACACAAAAACATACAGAGAGAACCATTTTTGAACAAACAGTGATATACTCTCAAACATACTCTCTGGCAGTATACATTCATTCACACACATACAGAGAGATTCAACAAAAAGACACTCTCTGGAAAATACCAGAAACACACACTCACTGGCAGAACACTCACATTTAGAATTCCAAGTCGATTTTGAAACCATTCTGGGAATTTTTGGTGGCTGTTTTGATGCTGTTTTGGATTTGATTATCATTCAATCTCTGGTTAGCTGAGTTTGGTTGGGGTTTCTTCCGTTTGAAAGTGTTGGTTACTGCTAGTTGCTGTTGGTGTTGCTGTTTTCTGTTAAGCTATTACTGTCAGAATACTGCGATTGACCTTTTCTTCATCCTTTGAATTCCTATTTTCAGGTACATAATTTGGATTTCGTTGTTGATATTAGACTTGAATTAATCTGGAAATAAGAATGTCCTGCTGACTTCACGCATTGGATCACTGTCTGTTAGCTTCAAATTTAGATTAAATCTTCTATATGTGTATATTAGCTTTTGTAAAGCATATTTGGATAGCTAGAACCGCTACATGCTTTGATTTAAATCATGGGTTGAAATTAAGTCGTCGTTTTTGATTAGCATGTAAATCTATTTAATTTTAGTGCTATGTCGGAATCATTGTCACACGTTTGTAACAAACTAAATTTTAAATAGAGTTTGAGTTAGTTTTGCAATAAGCATGCTTTTATAAGTTTTGTAGCAACACTGGTTCGTAGTAAAACTTTAGTGTTGGGACAAATTTAATTCCCTCAAAAGCCTGTAATAATAGTGGTGGTTTCAAAGACAAAACTTTAGAGTTAACTTGGCAATTCGTGAGTAAGTATCAACTGTCCTAATTTTACGAGTCACGCGCAAATAAATTCTCGATCTAGTTCGGCATTAGAGTTCAAAAGAATGTGTTAAAATCAGGATGTATACACTCGTATCTCGATTAAGAGCTTTTATTTGAACCAAATGCAGTCTTTTTAAGAGTTTTTATTTGGCCCTAAGAAAAATAAGTCATGGAATAAGGAATTATTTTGCATATGTTTAAATTAGAAAAAATGACAAAATTGTGCGTCTTTACATAAATTGAATTCTTGTTTAATCTAGAAATCAATCCTTTTTTTTTGTTTTTGATAGTTTCAAAGTAATCCGGGTACCCTTTTATTTCACCTATTTGTCAAAATCCGAGCCTATGTTGTAATTAATCTTTCTTTTGGTATGGTTTCAAATTAACAGAGCGGTTTAAAGTTTAATTAGAGCATATAATTTATAAGCATGTAAAAATCAGGTATTTTTATCCATTTATAATAATTGAAGCGACCGTGCTAGAACCACGGGATCCGGGGGTGCCTAACACCTTCCCTCGGGTCAACAGAATTCCTTACTTAGAATTTCTGGTTCGCAGACTTCATTTGGAAAGTCGAAAAATTTCCTCGATTCGGGATTCAAATAAATCGGTGACTTGGGACACCATAATTTATTCCAAGTGGCGACTCTAAAATAAATAAAATAATCCCGTTTCGAACATTGTCACTTAAATTGGAAAAAACCCCCTTGCGCTCCTACCCCCGGGGTAGGGGGCGCGCCAAAAGGAGGTGTGACAGCGATGTTCTTTGACCTTAGCTTCCTGATTTTCCTGTCCAGAATGGCCACTGGCTCTTCAACATAAGACAGGTTCTCGTCTAGCTGAACACAAGTGAAATCCAAAATGTGCGACGGGTCACCATGGTTTCTCCGGAGCATATAGACATGAAATACGGGATGGACTCCGGCTAGGCTGGGAGGCAAGGCCAACTCATAAGCAACCTCCCCAACACGCCTCAAAATCTCAAAATGACCAATGAATCTAGGACTCAGCTTCCCCTTCTTTCCAAACCTCATAACGCCCTTCATGGGCGAGACACGAAGCAGAAACCGCTCGCCTACTATAAAAGCCATATCGCGGACCTTCTTGTCCGCATAACTCTTCTGTCTCGACTAGGCTGCACGAAGTCTGTCCTGAATCACCTTGACCTTCTCCATTGCATCCTGGACCATCTCCGTACCTAGCAATCTGTCCTCGTACGACTCGAACCAACCCACGGGAGACCTGCACCTCCTACCATATAGAGCCTCACACGGTGCCATCTGAATACTGGACTGGTAGCTGTTGTTATAAGAAAACTCCACCAGTGGCAAGAAATGATCCCATGAACCTCCAAACTCAATCACGCACGCAAGGAGTATATCCTCCAGAATCTGAATAGTGTGCATTCTGACTGGCCATCAGTCTGGGGGTGAAATGCTGTGCTCAGCTCCACCCGAGTGCCTAACTCCTGCTGCACGGCTCTCCAGAACCGTGACGTGAACTGAGTGACTCTATTTGAAATGATAAGAGGTATAATTATGTACTTTTGGTTGTATTTCTCAATTTGAAAGAAAAGACAAGTCGAAACATGTTTATGTAATTAAAAAATTATTTTTGCGTTGATGAACTTGTGGGACACGTTTTGGGCTATTTGCATTAGTATTGAGTTGTCTCTTTTACTAATGTTTTTATGGAGTTGAGAGGAGGAAGGGTGAAAACGACATAATATTAGGGTTGTTTGTTGGTCATTCGTCGTAACATTTTTAGATTGTTTGACACTATTATAGTTGTCGTGTTGTGTATGAAGTGATAGGGGTATGTTGGGCTGTTTGTGATTGTTTTGACTAGTGTGAATTCATATATATAGGGTATGTGCTATCCATTTCATTGTAAAATAGGTTGTGGTCGATACATAATAGTTACGATGCTTAAACGATAACGGGAGTATCATTTCTCTTATTGTAGACTAAGGAGCCATTAAATTACATAGCTTGAGGTTGGGAAGAATATACAAGGTATGTTAAGGCACTTACTTCTTTCTTTTGGCATGATCTAAAGTGACATGAACATAAGCGGTACGCTGATTCATAACTGATCTACTCCTAGAAACTAAGGTTGTCCATATTGTTCTTTCCTTATAAAGTAATTCTAAACAAGTGTATATGATCCTTAAATACTACTAAGGTTCATATTGATAGTCGGCTTGTCCATAATGTAAATCGAATATGCAATGACCTTACATCACTCTGAAAGGGTTCGAACGTGATTCCATGAGTCGAACATGCATTATATATATAATTCTATTTTACTCTATCAAGCTGCACTATCGTCAGTCGGGTACAACACCTATTGTTCAACCACTGATCAGTTGGTATTACCGAGCTCCACGTGGACGGGTACAATTCTACCGAGCCTTATGATGGTCAGGTACGTTTTTTTATCGAGTCTTCTTTTAGGCTATGTACGATATGATGCCCACAGAGGCATATGCTTTATAAAATTTTATGTATATGTATTATGAATTTCATGTCAATAGGCCCTAGAGGCACTCAGATGTTATATGTTGTATCTCTTATATCACTCTTTACGTTACTATTTTTATTTATGTTTTCCTGCCTTACATACTCGGTAACTTTTTCATACTGATGTCCCTTTTGCTCGGGGACACTACGTTTCATGCCCGCAGGTCCCGATAGACAGGTTGACATTCCTCATAGTAGGCTATCAGCTCAGCGAAGGTGTTGGTGCACTCCTTTTGCTCCGGAGTTGCCTATTTGGTCAGTATAGGTTAGATATGTATTTATTGGTATGGCGAGGCCCTGTCCTGACCTTTATAATTTTATGTACTCTTAGAGGCTTGTAGATAGATGTAAGGTGTATGGATACTTGTATGTCCTTATCAGCCTAAGTTTTGAGTTTACAAATGGTCATTTCGGCCTTATAGGTCGGTATGTCACATGTATAAGTTTGCATATCATGTTGGGTCATCATATGTTGAGTATTCCCTTATGTTTCATTCTTGTTATCTCATGACGAGTTTTCTGGCTCATTTACTCATGATAGTATGATAAGGAAGATATGTTATGTAGGTACTAGGTTGAGTAAGGCACCGGGTGCTCATCGTGGCCCATTTGGTTTGGGTCATAACATCATATTAACAAGCCACTCGGGCAACAGTAAAATATGATTCTTAGCCTAAAATATCATTTAAAATATTATTTTTAGTGTTAAAGCAGAGTAAACATGGCTGACTTATGAAAACAGTTGAATATAACATGACTGAGTACAAGTATAAAGTTAAAATAGTAAGAAAATATCAGTAAAAATCCCCTAACGGTCTATATTGTTGGCACGAGGCCCAAATGTGGCATTCATCCTAAAACATGATGATAGCAAATAGTTTTCAATCGAATACGCGATTAAGTAGTCATTCAGGATGGACTAAGACATAATTCCCAACGGTGCACACGACCCCTCACCCGTCATCTAGCGTGTGCGTCACCTCAATATAGCACAACGATGTGTAAATCCGGGATTTTATACCCTTAAGACAACACTTAAAATCATTACTCACCTCGATTCAATCCAAACTCTAGCCCGCGATGCCTTTTCCCCTCAAATAGGCCTCCACTCGCATCGAATCTCCATGAGATTATCCTTTGGTTTCCTCTTCAATTAGCTCTTTAAAGCTTTCTACCGAATGAAATATGGTGCAAACTCACTCAAAATTGCGAAGGAAACCTTTTTATACTTTCTGAGGCATGCATTCCGCACCTGCGGTCCTTTTACCTCTTTTACGCTCCCACTTCTGCAACTATTCCACCGTATTTGCGGTAAAAAAATCGCATACTATCGCAGGTGCGCCCACTTCACAACTTCTACGATTCCTGAAGAACTTCCTCTTGGCCACATTTGCGGCTGCTTTCCGCTTCTGCGATCATTGCACATGCGGCCTCCCAACTGCAAGTACGGTTATGGCAGCAACAATATGCTTCAAATGTCCCAACTCAACTTCAAACCTTCCGTCAACCATCCGAAATCACCCAGAGGCCCTCGGGACCTCAACCAAAAGCACAAACCAGTCATATACCACAACCCAAACTTATACAAATCTTCAAAAAACCTCAAGCAACATCGAACCCATCATATCACATCGAATTCAAGCCTATGGTTCAAAAATCTTCTGAATTTTGCTTTTGATCAAAAGGTCTACAAAACCACGTCCGAATGACCTGAAATTTTGCACACACATCCGAAATATCCCAACGGACCTACTGAAACTTCTGGAATTCTATTCCGACTACTATATTAAAATCTCACCTATTAACCGAAAAATGCCAAAATTCCAATTTCGCCAATTCAAGCCTAAACCTCCCACGAACCTCTAAAACACATTCCGATTACGCTTCTAAGTCCCAATTCACCTAACAAAGCTAACCAAATCATAAAAATTCCGATTTGAGATCATATACCATTGAGTCAAATCATGGTCAAATCTTTCAAATTTAAACTTCAAACTAAGGACTGTTCTTCCAAATTTATTCTGATTATCCTGAAAACCAAAACCAAAGATTTACATACATCAAAATAAATCACACGTGGCCAGTCATGCCCGAGAACTAGCAAGCAAAGTGCAAATCTCAAAATGACCGATCGGACCGTTATACCTCCCCAAGGTTAACCTTTTTCATTCCATAAATGAAATAGTAATGGTGTCATATTTACCGCAATATTAGATTTATATTTTATTTTTGCTCGAGGAAGAAGGATCTTGAATGATGATCTGTTTGTGCAAGAAGGTATCAACAACAACTCAGGAAACTATGCGCTTATTCTATATTTTTTTTTCCTTTTATTTTCTTATGATTAAGGTTCCAAACAGGATGTGCATTTTATTTCTTCTTTTTCTTCCACTCTTTGTCTGGTTTTTTAGAAATGGTTTATCTATGTAATTTTCTTTAAGATCGATGTAACATTCATGAATCAATAGCATGTGTGTTTCTGATGTTAATATATTTTGGATGTATACTAAAGTTCAAAACACATATAAATACATATATCGTAGAATAGTTCTGAAAGAGTTTTAAGGAATATGCCAATTTGGAACACTCAATAAATAACATTGTTAAAAATAAAATCTGGTAGTTCATTTTCAATTAAGGAAATGATAAAAAAAGAACCAGAAAAAAGATATCATGCAGGAATTCATGGCAAAACGTAAGATCGGATCTTTTTTTTTTTTTTAAATATATATATATTAAACCATCTTCAAGCGACTATGGAGGACAAGAATTGAGTTTACAAGTATCTTAAAAGAGATGATCGCATCTAAAAAATTATTTTTTTTCTTTATGAAATCATTGTGTTATTAAAGATAGACCCAAGTGGGTGCAACTTCCCTTTTTTTTTTTTTAATTATTGTTTCATCACGTGGAAATTTCTTTCGTTGTATTTTGATTTCTTTTTATCTGTATATCATAATTTTACTTTCTTTTGTATGTAAGGAGAGACTATTACACCCCATATTTTTGTACCATTAGTGAATTGATGAAAGCTCGGGAATGAGATGTTACATTCCGTATTTTTGAACGTTAGGTTTCATCGTAAAGCTAATCAATTGAAGCTCGGGAATGAGATTATTTTGAGGTTACAAGTATTATACTATTTCAAATAAGGGATAAGTAAATTCATAAAGGTGAGAGGGTAAGCAAATCGAAGAAAATGAGTTTCATCGAAGCGTGGCAATTTGGGATAAAATACGGTCCAAGTTATAATATCCGATATTTATGGACTAGTGTCATACAAGGTACTACATGACCATGATAGTAATGTGTAAAAGATATATTAAAAGTAAGTAGTATTTTAAATAATTTAAGATAATTCTTAATTATACAGGTGATTGGTTAGTTATTGAATAATGAAATATTACCCAATTAATTAAGGGTTTATATTGGATAAGAATTAAGGGCATGAGAGTAGCCCCCATTCAAATTAAAATGACTCATAACTTAGGAATGAAAGCTGTCACACTTGAAGAATTTAGGTGATACTAAGCTAGACGTGTGAGGCCCACCTAATAATTAAGGATAAATTTCCAAAATTCAACATTTATCTTCAATTCTCTTAAGAAAAAAAAAACATAGTAATGTTCTTTCTTAGAGAATTCAACCGAGCTTTCCATTTTCATATAATGTCACTCCTAAACTCTTGAGAAGAATTTCAACAAGCTTTCCATTACATAACATTGATTCTAAATCTCTTGAGAAAGAGTTTCAACAAAGATAATTTTGCAACATTATTGCTTTGAGCAGTTCATAAGGGTTGTTCCATATTTCGATTCCGCCGTTACGTGTTTCATCATAATTAACATGTGTTAGAGGGAATACCAAGAGAATCGACTCAAGTATGTTAAGCTATCCTTTCTTTCCTTTTGGCATGATCTGTATGATGCAAATGAAATGAGCAAATGTATAACTTTCTTAAATGACTCTATTCATAGAATGCTAGAGATACTTATATTCTTAATTTCCATGTGTCTCATTATTTTATCATTTGTTCATGGGTCTTAGAAAATACTTAAGTTGAAAAGTTTTACTTCATGACATCATTCAAAGACACAATGGTCTTATGACATTCCGAAATATTTTATTGACGTGCTTCTCATGCATTGCATTTACATATACATGTACATTTACCCATGACCAGATGGCATCACACACACAAACACACACACACACATACACACATATATATATGTGTGTGTGTGTGTGTGGGATATGGATAGAGGTTATGGCGTTATATACACACCACTACATGATAAGCTTGTATATGTTGATGATTTTGCCAGAGCGGCCGAAATAATATAATGGGATACCCTCAGAGGCTTGATGATGTTATGAACATATGTACCTATGAATGACATGACATTCATATGCATATGCATGACACGATAAGTATTTTATGTTTTATAGAGTTATCCAAACTTACAGGTTGAGTTATTTAATTTATATTTCTTCCATGTCTTTAATGTACTTATTTATATGCCTTACATACTTGGTATATTATTCGTATTGACGTCCCTTTTGCCTGGGGACATTTCATGTTTGCAGATCCTGATAGATAGGTCGAGAGTCCTCCAAGTAAGCTATCAGCTCAGCAAAAGATTTTGGTGCGCTCCATTTGCTCCGAAGTTACTTGTTTAGTCGTAATGATTTAGACGCGTATTATTTGGTATGGCGGGCCCTATCCCGACCTTTATGTTAAGTGTGTACTCTTATAGGGTTGTGACAGATGTCATTTATACGAATATTTGTGTGGCCTTTCACTACTAGAAAATAGGCCTAAGGCAACGCCACAACATCCGTTGCCATAGTAATGACAACCGTTGCGATAGAGATAGTGGCACGGTTTAGCGTCTGTTGCGGGAACTTGCGTCGCCATTGGTCAATTGCAACGGTTTTAAGCAACGGTTTCATAACCGTTGCCATAGGAACATCTAATGCAACGGTTGTATCATGACCAAAACCAACAGTTAAAAGTGAGTTATGGCGACGGTTTTGAACCGCCGCTATTTGGATATTGCAACGACTGAGAACCGTTGCTATAGACATTACAACATTTTATATATTATTTTGTTTTACCTGTTGGAACGGTTATTACAGGCTGATGCAACGGTTATGCTGAGCTACTGCAACGAATATCCTGAGCTACTGCAACACGTATCCTGTGCTACTACAACGTTTATCCTGAGCTAGTGCTACGCTTATTGGAAGCTATATAACGGTATCGCAACAAGATAAATATATAATGCACTGAAATTAATACATAACTGACGAAATGAAAATATATTCATCAACAGAATCATAATTCAAAATATACAACTGCAATTATCCATTTATAAAAGCAAAATATATGATAAAAGTGTTTAATAATCCAAGAGTTGGAATACATAAGTTTGCAAAATAGTTACAAAATAAAAACATTCCTAGATTGTCTGAAGATTCTTCGACCAATACTTTTAGGTAAGGTCTTCACTGCTTTCATCTCCCCTTGATCATTTGGTTCACCTGTAAATTCAACAAGAACAGAAATAGTTAGAGGCAAGAAAATGATGTTAGAGGCAAGAAAAAGAAATAGTTAGAGGCAAGAAAAATAGTTACAGGACCATTCTACCTAATAATCTGCCATTATGCCTAACAAAAGGCGTGTAAGAAACATTCAAATCTGCCTAACAACATACAGCAGCGCATACATGGCGGATGCACACCTGATTATCACATTCACAACAAGTACTTGAAAGGGAAAAGAAGTAAATAAATATCACAGCAAGCTAAGATAGTAACCACCACTAACCAAGTACATCTGGAATACTACTAAGACTTGATGCATTAATCTGCATCTTCTTAGGTTCATATTCACCTATTGCTTTCTCAAATAGCTAGAACACCAGCTTCCAGCTAAAATTATTCACCTATTGCTTTCAGCTAAAATTATTTCTCATCTTCCATGGTTCATCCAGTTTTGATCCCAAGATCATAAGCATTCTTAACTATGGAGAAATAATTTCTTTCTTATCTCTTGTTAATTGTCATCTTTTGTACAATTCCAGAATCTTTTCTTTACTTGATTTCCCTTTCCTTCGGAATTTTGAAAGCAATTATGTCATATTCAGAGATTACTAGAATCATGACTAGTCTAATGAATAATTGTAGTAGAATAGACTGTAACTGTAACTGTAAACTAAGAAATAGCACTGTAACGACTGTAACGAAATACTAATGACTGTAATGAATAAGAAATAGCACTGTAACGACTGTAATACAACTGTAATGAGCACTGTAACGACTAAGAAATAGAATTCTGTTTAAAACCTCGGCTTTAGCCATTGGCATATAGCCGTCTTGCTTATCTGTTTTAAAATTTCAGTAGCATAATGAAACACTAGTAGATCAATTAATTAGAAGTAGCAAAGGATAGTAGTTTGAGAGAAACAGATGGTGCACACAACAAAAGAGGAAAAGAGAGACCAATTCTCTATTTTTGAGTGATACAGATTGCGCACACAACCAATCTATAACTAATATCGAAAAGAAATCGAACCTTGATTGTTGCTGCCAAAAGATGGCATGTTGATTGGTTGAATAGCTGCTTGTTGTGCGGACGAAGCTTCTCCTGGCATAAGTTTGCTATAACATTAGGATCGACTGTAATACAACTGTAACAACTAAGAAATAGCACTGTAACGACTGTAATACAACTGTAATGAGCACTATAACGACTAAGAAATAGCATTCCAAATGACCCTCGGCAGTGTTGACATATAATTCAAGAAATAGCATTCAAACGACCCTTGTAGACTAAACCGTGGTAGACAGAGGATAGGATTCACAAAGGCATGAATTAGTCGAATCTATTTTGTACAGGTTATTTGTTTGATTTCTTAAAGCATTGGAACTTAATTATCTGCAATGCTATCTCTGCCTCCACTGAGAAACAACAACACAGTTGAAATAAAAATTTGCATCCCAGCAGTAGACCATCATCTCAGATAATGGTTTGTAAGTCCAAAACCGAGGATCCTGTAGAAAAGGAATGTTCTATAACCAAGGATGCATGTTCCACATGTAAGGCATGCCAACTGACGAAAGAAACTGGTAAAACAGAATCCAACCAGCTCTCCTATATCAAGCTACAGGTTTTTCCAACCACCTCTCCTATATGAGAATCCAACCAACTCTCCTATATCAAGCTACAGGTAAAATAGAATCCAATTGTAGGTTTATCTCAAGCTACAAGTTTTTGCAATAAAAATGGACTATACTGCTGCGCAAGAGCCTGTGAAATTTCCAACAATTCAAAGGTATGCAAGGAAGGGTGGCTAAACACTTTAATGCTGATGTCTATACTAGTTAACTTTGGTGCAAGGCAAATATCATTGCCAGCAGCAAATTTGCTGGCTGGACTGAACCATTGATACAATGTCTAATTATGTCTAAGCATACAATCAGGTCATCAGGTGATACAGACGTCCAAGAATGCCAGAAAATCCAATGCATGAAATGAGGAAAACACTAGCAGAAGGCAACTCACTTAGAGATACATATTGCTCACACAAAAAAGAAGAAAAGAGAGATCAATTCTCTGTTTTTGAGTGATACAGATTGTGTCACGACCCCAAATCCTGTCGTGATGGCGCCCAGCACATTGCTAAGCCAGCCTGACCAATCAATATCAACAACGGAGCTAGAAGCTCTCTTTAACCCATTTAAGCATTTCAAAATATGAAACAATAGTACAACAGCGGGGAAACCAAGTCCCAAAATATACTAACTCCCATAGACCGAAGGGTCAAGAGTCATGAGCCTCTAAAGAACATAAGTGTATAAAGGTTTACAAGATACCAAGTGCGGAAAGAAAAGTCAATACAACATCAAGACAGTAAGAAGGAATATCGGGTCCTGCGGACTCTGCAGCTACCTCGAATATCCACAAACGTCGCCTCGCACAACTACTGGATCACTGCTGGGAGGTACCTGGATCTGCACACAAGGTGCAGGGAGTAAAATGAGTACTGCCAGACTCAGTGGTAATAAACAAGGGTAAGACAGCGCAGATAAGAAATCCGCAATAAAGCACTATGTAAAGCTATAATCGGCTACCCTGTCATAGAATCAATCTTCACTGTACCTGTACCAACAAATACCAATAAATAGCATAACAGCTAGCAGATGTAGCTAAATGCAATGCAATGCATGATATGACCGCTACGGCGCGTAGCTCGACTCCAATTTTGGGTACCCGTGCTCACTGTGGGGGTTCAGACTCCGGAGGGGCTCCTACAGCCCAAGCACATCTCATAGAGATATTCCTGCGGCGTGCAGTCCGATCCAACATATATCTCGCTGCGGCGTGCAGCCCGATCCACTACTAGTCAGCTAATATGCAGATACAGCCTCGCAGGCTCAAAAGTAGTTTTTGAAAACTCTTTTTATCATTTTTCAGTTGGAAAACAGTAATATCAAGTTCCAGAGATTGGAATTAGCATAATAACAAAAATAGCCGCGGACTAGTAGTAAACTAGCATGTCTATGTGATAAGACAATGATAACGATCCTCGCGGGATCCAATAAGTGGCTCACGGCCCACATGTATACTCAACCGCCCAAGAAGGGGGTTCCTCGGCTCAAGAGTGGCCATTATCACAATATATATATATATATATATATATATATATATATATATATATATACAAGCATACTCAACCGTCCAAGAAGGAGGTTCAACGGCTCGAGAATAGCCAATAATACAGTATCAACAGGTCGGACTAATATATAGTCTCCAGTTCATGATCGACCCCGCACTCTCGAGAGTGTGCGTGTCTCGCCGCTATACAGCGTCACAAAGTGGTATACCGGGGTTTCGAACCCGCTGGTCATCACCCACATCTATTACTCACCTCAATACGGCGCGACGACTACTCCGCAATGCCCTCGCCACGAGAATCAAGCTCCGCACGCGAAGAATCTGATCAAATACAGTAGAAATACAACAAATTAGGCCAATGGGACGACACCCGATCAATATAACTCAATTTACATCAAAATTCCCAAAGTTGTCAAAACCCGAGCCCCGGGCCCACATTCCGAAAATTTACGAAATTCACATTTCGGAACCCTCGTCTCGCCACGAGTCCATACATATAAAATTTACCAAAATCGGACTCCGTTTGCCCACTCAAATCGGTGTTTTTCTTCAATTTAGGCTTAGGGCTCAAACCCACATTTAATCTCCCATTTACAGAGAATTAACCAAGGATTTCATGTTAAAATGATGTAATTAAGCCACAAAGCTTACCTCCAACGAAACCCCGATGATTTCCCAGCAATCTCCTGTCAATTTCTCCTCTTGGAACTCAAAAATGGAGTTTTGGGTTAATGAACCCGTATGTGAAATGTTTCTGGTTTTAATTCACTGCCTGGGCAATCCTTCTATGCGATCGCAATGACCCTATGCGATCGCATAGAGTTAAATTCTCCTGCCAATTTCCCCTTCTATGCGATCGCAATGCACACCCGCGATCGCATAGCACAACCTTCCAGGCCTCATCTTTTCTTCTCTGCGATCGCAACACTGGCTATGCGATCGCAATGCACAGTCTGACAAACCTATGCGATCGCACCCCTTGCTATGCGATCGCATAGCACATTTTTCTCACCCCTCCAATCTCTTCTATGCGATCGCACAAGTGACCCTGCGATCGCAGAGCGCCAGTTTCCATACCTATGCGATCGCATCTCCTATTACGCGATCGTGCGATCGCATCTCCTATTACGCGATCGCATAGAACAACTCTGGGGCTCACTTCCATCCTTCTATGCGATCGCATTGACCCTATGCGATCGCATAGAGCATCCGTCTGCAACAAAACCAGCAGCCAACAGCAGTTCAAAAATAGAAGAAAGGGTCCGATTGGACCCCCGAAATCAACCCGAGGCCCCCGGGACCCCAACGAAAACCACCAACATACTCCAAAACACGATACGAACTTGTTCCAATCATAAAAACACCATCCTAAACATCAAAATCACCAATTACACACGGATTCAAGCCTAAATTCCTTAAAACTTTCCGAATTACGCATTCAATCAAAAACCCGACTAAACGACGTCCGAATGACCTGAAATTTTGCAGACACATCCAAAATCACATAACGAAGCTACTGCAACTGTCGGAATTCCATTCCGACCCCCGGATCAAAATCTCACCTACCGTTCGGATTTCGCCAAAATTCAACCTTAGCCAATTCAAGCCTATTTCTACACGGGCCTCCAAATTCAATTCCGATCGCTCCCCTAAGTCACAAATCACCTTCCGGAACTAACCGAATCATCGGAATCCGATTCCGAGCCCTCTAACCAAATAGTCAACTCCGGGTTGACTTTCCTTATTCAAGTCTCCTTCAAAAAGGCTATATGCCTCATTTTCAATCCAAATCACTCTTAAATCACCCGATAGACCCTAACACTGATATAAAAGCATAAAACATGCAATTGCAACATGACGGAGTGGTAAATTCCCGTAACGACGGGTCGGGTCGTTACATTCTCCCCAACTTAAACAAACCCTCGTCCTCGAGCGTACCAGAGTGGTACTAGAAGCAACTCAATAGCTGAATGACCTTACCGAGCATATATTCGGGCGATCACACGTCGCCCTATCTCTCATAAGCTTGAAACACCATATAGCTGAAATCTCACAGACCATCTTAACCATAAATCACATTGCACTTTCTGAAATCATATACCAATTGCTAATCCCATTCCTGTACTCAGGATACACTAGAATCCACTGCAATAAGCCATACTCACCACTCCGGGTGAGATCATATGATGTATCAAACAACCCAATCACTCGAGACGATAGTCTCTAATCACAACAACTGGCCACAATCACCAAATACTAGTTGAAAACCTCTTTCATTAGATAGAGTCTTATTCCAACACCTCCATATCCTGCCCACGGCAGCTGAAGCACGTGATATACCGAACCCATCTCTCGGGTTAACCATTCGTGAATCTATTTCCCTTTTTTAAAACTCATACCACGATAGGTTCCGGAGCCAAACCTCGGTTTCTACCTTTCTAACAAGCTAAGATCCAATATGCTCGTATTCAATAATGACTCCAACGGTCATTTCGATTATAACACACCACACTGGCGATAAACACCTAATACCGGCCTAAGCCACGACGAGCACAACATAGGCTCCAATAGAAACGTCTGCACACACTCGAATCATGACAGCTCAAATCATGACAACTGTCTCCAGCAAATAGAGCTGCAATTCAATTCCTCTGTGCCATCATAACGTAGAACTGAGATCGCGTCTCGCATTATAGAAAGAGTACCTAAATCTTCCTCGAGAGGTCATAACATCACGTGGCCTTACCACGATTCGTGATTATATCCAAACACTATTACTCATGACGCACCTCAATTTACCAAGCTCAAAACGGTCAGCCACACACATATTTAGGTCTGAACCCAAACAATCAATCTCACTCACGGTGAAACAATTAATGTATGCTATTAAATCCTGAAAGGACACAACCGATGTGCCATTCGCCAAGTGATACTCAATACAGGACTTTTCCTCAGAAGCTAGGAAGTATTGTATACCAGGTAATATATAACTAACTCTATTTTCACATTACACTGTTGCGGCGTGCAACCCGCTCCAATGACATACCCGTGGCGGCGTGCCACCCGATCTAGATACCATACCTGTGGCGGCGTGCCACCCGATCCATGCATAAATCTCGCAAAAAGGAAATGCATATCGAGTCGAATTTTCTCATTACAGCAAACATATATATATATATAGCCTCAAGCTCGGCCACATGAAACGCATCTGACAACGTTTCTCAATACTGGAACTAAATCAATGGTAGATACCTCTACACTAACATCCGCCATTAAGGTCCAACTGACAAAGCAATGCCTACCAGCCGTCCGCTGGTCCTGGGTACAACTACTCTGTTGGAGCATACTCTGATGCTCTCTTCTATGCAATTTGTGCCATTTTTCGACATAGTCCATATCACATTAGTCTAGACAATCTGACCCATGACAACCAGTCAGCAATCAAGTATCATAATTCGAATTCGTCTTATCAAGTTAAGAGAGAGCCTCTAGGGCTTCCGATCTCCAATAATCACAAAACGGTGCCGATACACGCGATATACAACCACTGCATAGGTGGATTACGAGAACTTATAGTCTCCAACACATATATAACACATGAATCGCTAAACCTGGTTCCACACTCCACCGTACGAATACATAACGCACATCAAGCATCTATTCATACCTCGAAAGCCATTCGGAAATTTTACTATGCCATCAACGACTCAATTATTACAGTCGATCCCACAAGAGAATACCACCATACCACTGGATATCATCAGTTTACATTACCTTGTCCTTTTTGGATCATATTCCCTGCCAAGTTAATAGAATAGCAGTACCGTTTTCTTAAATCATCAGAAAGATCGATTCTTAATTCATCTGCAGCTGTTCGTGCTGCTCAATAATTTTATTGACTTCCCATATATTATGAACTGTTCTCAAAACCTAGAATATACCATTATCAACTTTCCATAACACATCGCGTATACCATACTAAGATAACATGGAAATTCTTATCCCTCTCCTACGCCGCAAACATCGACGCAATCAACTAGTCAAGGACTTTTATGATCTCATATAGAGAAGACTCATTACACATTCCAAGCTTTGCATACCAACAGGAAATACACTCATTTTTCAACCCACATTAAAACACATCATAAACTCTTTCTCCCAATCACATTGCATAAGTTAAACTGCCAGGATTGAGTCCTTATACCCATATTATACCCATATCGGGTTACACGACTGCCAGCACTCAAAAGCTTTATTGCACAATATCCGCAAGACTCATTACTTCAACCACATACCAGGAATTAGTCGTATTCTTTATCATACCGCTTCGGTTTATTAACAAGTTGTTCCATTTACCCAGTTTCCTTTCTGATTCATCTTTGATTTAATATTAGCCACTACCGTAGCACCATAACACATGAACTCATTCCACACGAGACTCGTACATAAGACCACACGGTCTGAGACATATAGGCCACTGAATACTCTCTCAAATTTCCAGAAGGATCACATCTTACAATACTTTATTTTGAAGAACCTCTTGCGATTTGAATTAGTTATCATTACCTTCTAATACGGATTACATAGAATCCCGTCATTCACATAATATAACACAAGTACCGATCTCTTCTAACGAAACCACCATCTTTAGCCACATGCACAATTTTGAGACACCTGACTGTTACAAGTAAAATCTTGAACACCGTAAACAATTCTCGGGCGTCGGTCATCCTTATTCAGCTGTAATTCAACTGTCTTATTGAACAGAACCACTCGTGCCTTATTAGAATTCTGACACTGCAGATCATGATTACATACAGATACTATAAGCTATCACTCTTTTCTATACACCAAGCATTCCTTACCAACCTCAGTTCAAAATACCCTAGTATTTCTTCACATCTACGAAGCACCATAACCTTTACCAGAATTTCCCAACATACTTAGAGACAGAATCAACATAGCACACAATAGTGCAATCGGTTAATCAATAGCAACCTCCCCAACTTAGCTCGAAGCCATTCATCAAAGCACTTTCAACCACTCATATCAGTATTACTCAAGTGATGCCGAAATGTTAGTATGATATTAAACTCAAGTCATTTACAAGCTTCGGCGGAGATTCGAATCATCGGAAATATTAACTCTTTTGCAATTCTTGCATTCATTCACACACAACAGTTACGCCCCCTCTTTAGGTGACAAAATCTTTTCTAAGTCCCGAATTTTCCAAAAATTTCGGCAGAGTTTCCTTTGTAAATTGGCCTATCCACCCGCCAGAGAATCACCAAACCATCCTAGCTATACTTCCACAACTCAACAAGATATCACAATGTATTTCAACAACATTAAATATCAATACTACACGAATTATATCATCACAATTTATATTTGAACCTGCGATGTATCTGCTCGAATCATAACACATATCAATACCTTTAAATTACACATGAGAATCAACCCACCTACCTCGCCTCAATTTAGCATTTCAGCACAATACCTTCCACCAGGATACACAACATAATCATTTTAGTCTTCCTGAGTTTAAACTTGTTCCACTTCCAATAAGGCATTTTACCTTCCAATTACGAGATATGATAAATATTCACCACGCCCATAGCTCGGGGCTACACAACGGTTTAGATAAGAGTCGAACAATTAACAACTCATCCATTAGTAAACCTTCCATAATACTCTACAGATCGGCACAAGGCCCCAAACATGGCTACTAGCCCAAGTACATAGATATAAGCCCAGTCTTAGTCACTTTACACAGTAATCTATCAATCGGGGAGGATCAAGTCCAAATCCCCAGTCATAATACCACCACACTCGTCATATGACGCGTGTTCCATCTCAGGACATCACTTTATAGTGCAAATACGGGGTTTCAAACCCTCAATACATTATCTATTGCCACCACTCACAAAATCAGCACCTCGATGCTCAAATCATAAACAAGGTCCAGCCTCAAGTCATCCTGACTGGCCCAACATGAACTCACAAAGATTATATCTCGCCCCTCGATCGAGGAAATCACAAGCCATAAGGCAATCACATTACTGAGCGCTCGATGCGTACACGGACGTGTGGAAGGAATTTCAAAAATTATATCTCAAGCTAAATCAAGTGCGCACGATAAGAATTCCAAGAAATGTGAAGTGTTTCCTAAAGGTTCGCAGCCTCCCGAGGATAAGTACGGGCGTCCCCGTACCGATCCACAAGACTCTACTAACCGGCTCAAGACTCATGAGGCCTAGTAAACCTAGGCTCTGATACCAACTTGTCACGACCCCAAATCTGGTCGTGATGGCGCCCAGCACATTGCTAAGCCAGCCTGACCAATCAATATTAACAACGGAGCTAGAAGCTCTCTTTAACCCATTTAAGCATTTCAAAATATGAAACAATAGCGATACCAATAACGAAAACGGGAAAACCAAGTCCCATAATACATCAACTCCCATAGACCAAGGGTCAAGAGTCATGAGCCTCTAAAGAACATAAGTGTATAAAGGTTTACAAGATACCAAGTGCGGAAAGAAAAGTCAATACAACATCAAGACAGGATATCCACAACTGCAGCTACCTCGAATATCCACAAACGTCGCCTCGCACAGCTACTGGATCACTGCTGAGAGGTACCTGGATCTGCACACAAGGTGCAGGGAGTAAAATGAGTACTGCCAGACTCAGTGGTAATAAACAAGGGTAAGACAGCGCAGATAAGAAATCCGCAATAAAGCACTATGTAAAGCTATAATCGGCTACCCTGTCATAGAATCAATCTTCACTGTACCTGTACCAACAAATACCAATAAATAGCATAACAGCTAGCAGATGTAGCTAAATGCAATGCAATGCATGATATGACCGCTACGGCGCGTAGCCGACTCCAATTTTGGGTACCCGTGCTCACTGTGGGGGTTCAGACCCCGGAGGGGCTCCTACAGCCCAAGCACATCTCATAGAGATTTACTGCGGCGTACAGTCTGATCCAACATATACCTCGCTGCGGCGTGCAGCCCGATCCACTACTAGTCAGCTAATATGCAGATACAGTCTCGCAGGCTCAAAAGTAGTTTTTGAAAACTCTTTTATTATTTTTCAGTTGGAAAAACAGTAATATCAAGTTCCAGAGATTGGAATTAGCATAATAACAAAAATGGCTGCGGACTAGTAGTAAACTAGCATGTCTATGTGATAAGACAATGATAACGATCCTCGCGGGATCCAATAACCGGCTCACGGCCCACATGTATACTCAACCGCCCAAGAAGGGGGTTCCTCGGCTCAAGAGTGGCCATTATCACAATATATATATATATATATATATATATATATATATATATATATATATATATATATATATATATATATATATGCAACCATCCGAGAAGGAGGTTCGACGGCTCTAGAATAGCCAATAATACAGTATCAACAGGTTGGACTAATATGTAGTCTCCAGTTCATGATCGACCCCGCACTCTCGAGAGTGTGCGTGTCTCGCCGCTATACAGCGTCACAAAGTGGTATACCGGGGTTTCGAACCCGCTGGTCATCACCCACATCTATTACTCACCTCAATACGGCGCGACGACTACTCCGCAATGCCCTTGCCACGAGAATCAAGCTCCGCACGCGTAGAATCTGATCAAATACAGTAAAAATACAACAATTTAGGCCAATGGGACGACACCCAATCAATACAACTCAATTTACATCAAAATTCCCAAAGTTGTCAAAACCCGAGCCCCGGGCCCACATTCCGAAAATTTAAGAAATTCACATTTCGGAACCCTCGTCTCGCCACGAGTCCATACATATAAAATTTACCAAAATCGGACTCCGTTTGCCCACTCAAATCGGTGTTTTTCTTCAATTTAGGCTTAGGGCTCAAACCCACATTTAATCTCCCATTTACAGAGAATTAACCAAGGATTTCATGTTAAAATGATGTAATTAAGCCACAAAACTTACCTCCAACGAAACCCCGATGATTTCCCAGCAATCTCCCGTCAATTTCTCCTCTTGGAACTCAAAAATGGAGTTTTGGGTTAATGAACCCGTATGTGAAATGTTTCTGGTTTTAATTCACTGCCTGGGCAATCCTTCTATGCTATCGCAATGACCCTATGCGATCGCATAGAGTTAAATTCTCCTGCCAATTTCCCCTTCTATGCGATCGCAATGCACACCCGCGATCGCATAGCACAACCTTCCAGGCCTCATCTTTTCTTCTCTGCGATCGCAACACTGGCTATGCGATCGCAATGCACAGTCAGACAAACCTATGCGATCGCACCCTTTGCTATGCGATCGCATAGCACATTTTTCTCACCCCTCCAATCTCTTCTATGCGATCGCACAAGTGACCCTGCGATCGCAGAGTGCCAGTTTCCATACCTATGCGATCGCATCTCCTATTACGCGATCGCATAGAACAACTCTGGGGCTCACTTCCATCCTTCTATGCGATCGCATTGACCCTATGCGATCGCATAGAGCATCCGTCTGCAACAAAACCAGCAGCCAACAGCAGTTCAAAAATAGAAGAAAGGGTCCGATTGGACCCCCGAAATCAACCCGAGGCCCCCGGGACCCCAACGAAAACCACCAACATACTCCAAAACACGATACGAACTTGTTCCAATCATAAAAACACCATCCTAAACATCAAAATCACCAATTACACACGGATTCAAGCCTAAATTCCTTAAAACTTTCCGAATTACGCATTCAATCAAAAACCCGACTAAACGACGTCCGAATGACCTGAAATTTTGCAGGCACATCCAAAATCACCTAACGGAGCTACTGTAACTGTCGGAATTTCATTCCGACTCCCGGATCAAAATCTCACCTACCGTTCGGATTTCGCCAAAATTCAACCTTAGCCAATTCAAGCCTATTTCTACACCGGGCCTCCAAATTTAATTCCGATCGCTCCCCTAAGTCACAAATCACCTCCCGGAACTAACCGAATCATCAGAATCCGATTCCGAGCCCTCTAACCAAATAGTCAACTCCGGGTTGACTTTCCTTATTCAAGTCTCCTTCAAAAAGGCTATATGCCTCATTTTCAATCCAAATCACTCCTAAATCACCCGATAGACCCTAACACTGATATAAAAGCATAAAACATGCAATTGCAACATGACGGAGTGGTAAATTCCCGTAACGATGGGTCGGGTCGTTACAGATTGCGAACACAACCAATCTATAACTAATATCGAAAAGAAATCGAACCTTGATTGTTGCTGCCAAAAGATGGCCTGTTGATTGGTTGAATAGCTACTTGTTGTGCGGACGAAGCTTCTCCTGGTGAATGAGCACACAAGTTTGCTATAATATTAGGATCGATTTGCAATCCTGAACGCTGAAGCTGTACAAAGATATCTCCTAGAATTTCTTGTCGCATCATTCTCTTTTGTTCCTCATATTGTTCCTTCTGTTTCTCAAATTGTTTCGAACATTCTTGTCATCCTTTCTTCCATTTGTTGCACTAGATCATTTGTAGCATTTGAAGGGGATTCAAAATGTCCCATTTTTCCTTTCAAAGAAGTGCTTGTAACCCCTCGTCCATACAATTTAAGACGTCCCGGATGTTCAGGTCCCATAACGGCTGCAAATGCATTAATAGAAGTGCTACCATCTTCACTTTGTTGTGTTTCAATTTTTTCCATTTCAGCCTATAATACAAATTTTTCAAATGAAAATTCTAGTAACTAAAAGCCAGTACGAACAAATAATAATTTCAATAAAAAAAACAATAAGATAGAGTTCGCACAATTTTAGTAGTTGTATCTTCATCAGATTCCTTGTATGACCTTCCATGTTTTCTTGCTCTTGTAGTCACAAAGAATTCTTGAAGAGATAAAGGTTCGGAAGTGTTCTTCTCTTTTTCCTAGATACATTATATAAGATTGGGTGTCAAAAATATTCTTAGAAATGACAACATGATCATATTTACTGATAAATAATAGCACACACCAAATCATTGCGGACTACAACAAAGCTTGTTTTGCCAACAGTATGTGGATTCTTCATTTTTTTCGATTCTTGGTATTGATCTCTGACATTTTCTTCACATAAAGGAGTCAACAAGACCAGAGAAAGAAGTGTTCAGTTAAGTTATACCTCAAACGAGCTCACAGGTACTCAAAAATGCTAAATCATCAAACTTGTACAAGTACATAATTAGTGAAACTACTTATTAAATCCTCTCTTTCATTTAACCAACAAGATTAACTTATTAAACAATTCAGGTTTAGCATTGAACAATCAGATGTGAAGATATGCACAATCTCTACGGTTTTTGATGAGAAAATGAAGAATTAAACGCTAAAGAAGCAAAAGACAATAGCTAGAGAGAAAGAAAAAAGAAGACGAGGATGATAAAGCGGATAATATGTACTAGTTGTAAGTTATAAATGCAAATATACCATTGTTTGTAAGTTATAAGTTCTAGTCGCTGCAAATAATTAAACTTACATGGACTTTTTCGGAGTTCCAATATTTGAGGAGATCCTTAAATTGAGATGTTGGAATATATTCAGGCCTATTTTGCATTCGAATTTCATCATTCTCGTAGGCTTCAAAGTGCTTTCTTTTTAAATTACTCTTGTGTCTTCTCCAAGCAGCTTGAATTCCCTCCAAAACCCATGTTTTTGCAGTGTCAGGGATATCATATTTTTCCTATAAAAAATTTTAAGGAGTTAGTAAAAAAGTATTGAATATATTCAAACAAAAATTGAATTAGAAACTTCAAACCTTGGTATATGCCCACAAATCATCTTTTGTGTCCATTTTCCTCCAATCATATATATCAAGAGGGCAAAGATTCGCATTCCTTGCCAATGTGGCAAGGAAACTGCCCAATTCCGCCACAACATCTTTACTAGGACCAACAGGTTGATTTTGCTCATTTACTACGATCAATTTTCGGTCATGCTTCCCATGTACATTTAACATCTTTGTTTTACCTCTTTTCCTTTTTTGAGCAGAAGACCCTACAATAATACAACCATAGATAATCACAAAATTACATATAATTCAATTTTATAATTGAAAAAGAATGCTAGTATTTGTATGCAAATTCTTGCCTTGTTGTTCAAATTGTTCTTGTACATCAACAGTTGAATTCAATTGCATTTGCTCCTCTAATATTTCTGCTGCAGGGGTGGCTATTTCAGTTAGTATCTGATGGTCTTCAGCTAAATTTTAAAGATGCTCACGCTCTTCACTTGATCGTATACCGCTAGCTGTAACCTTTGTTTTTATGGTCAGCGATAACTTTTTTTGGTATGCCAAAGAGGTAAGTGTTCCAGCAGTAATACATGTCGAGTTTTTTGTTTTTTTCTTTTGTTTCAAACCTTCGTCCCGTCTCATGACTATCAAAATCTGTCAAAAGAATAAAACATAAAACAGTTAGAGCCAAAATCAGTATATAAGAAAGCAATCTAAACATTGTTCCTATCTACCAAAAAGTTTAAACACCTGAAATGCAAAACCTACGCGATGTTCCTGCTAAGACAGCATTAGCAAGGATTTTTAATGTGCTGAATCCAGTTGTGCAAGCCTATGATAATCAGATTTTGTCTAAAGCTGTAACTGATTTTTCTTAGACTTCTATCTTAGATGATCTAATAGCTTAATGTAATGCCAAGAGCTGAGGCAGGAGCTGTTCCATTGAATGATACAAGTGCTTATCCACAGATTTGGTGCGAGGATTGGCCTTTAGATATGGATAACAGCATGACTAGAGTGGAATAAACATAGGCATTATACAGCAAAATCACATACCTAACTCTGCAAACACATGCCAATTGGCATTACATTAAGCTACTAGATCATCTAAGATAGAAATCTAAGAAATTCAAGGTGTGGCAGATGGTAATCGAGGCTCAGCTGGTGTTGAGCAGAGTTTACCAGTTCCATGTGGTAATGCAGAACTGGAAAACAGTTAGCTATGGTGGTGTCAAATTTGGAAGCTACTGTTCCATTGAATGGTACAAGTGTTCGAGCTGTTTTTGGAGGTTCAGTTGACGCCACTGGGATTATTGATGTGCAGGATCTGTTCCATTGAATGATACAAGTGCTTATCCACATATTTCTTACTAAAAGAGTGAGCAGCCCCAAGTTGCAGGATCAATGTGTGATGGCAGAGCACTATAAACAAGTTCGTGTATATTTCCAACTTACCATCAGTCTGCTAATTAAAAATTCTCAACTAGCCAAACCTTAGAAACAAAAGTAGCACCCAGAACCAGAACTTCATAAGCTCATCTTCCACCAGAAGGAAACAAAGTCCAAAGTAGAACTATCGGAATGTTGATATGGGAGAAATAACATCCTTGGGATCTCATCATCAGTCAAATATCCAAGAGTACTTCTAACTTCAGCAAAAAGTAAAGCTTCATCAAGATTCCAGAATTGATTCAATAGAGTTGCAAGTAAAAGTTTTGAACTTCGCAAAGTTCAACTGCGAAACTTGGAGCCCCTCGCACAACCCACAAACCTAAAGAAAATACTGATCCTACACTACTTGTAACACTAGTCCAAGGTTTGTTCAGGAGAGAAAATCTGTGGATATCCTGCAACAGTGCCGAGTTTAGGAGAGAACTTTTTAGGAACTACTAGACTGCATAGTTGTACTTTCAGGCTTTCTTCTGATCGCTTCATGTGCAGTAAGTACTAGAACTTATCCTCTATGCTGTGTAACCCCCACCCCCAGCTAAAAGAAAAAAGACTGCGGTCAGCACTAGAAATAACATGTTATTAATTCATGTTTTACCTGAAAACTATACTCTACTGCATCTAGAAACAGTGGAGCAGCAACCTTCCACAAACACAGGTGATCAAGAAACAACCAGACTGTTATGCATAACAGAGTTATGGTGCACAACAGGCAAAGAAAATTACATTCAAATAAAACTATAAAACAATCAAAGAAGCAATATGAAATAACATTCTTTTCCATTTTCTTTCAAAGTGATGGCACAAAGAAGAATAGAAGAAAATGCAAAAAAGAACTCTTCTGAAGTTTTCATATTTGCATATTCAAAAAAAGTTCGGAAATTACTCTTCAATCATCAGCATCCATCCAATCCCAATCAGTATCATCAATATCATCATCTTCTTCCGATGTTTCTATATTTGTATCTTGTAAAAGCTCTACATGAGATGGCATATCAATAACATCACTAGGAACATCTACTCTCGACCATATGACATCAACATCAGGTAATCTAACCGATGAACCAATATCATCATCAAGCTCCCTCCAAAATGTGTCTGCATTATTATCACAATTCTCTTCCTCCAAATCATACAAGTCAATAGGGACTCTGTTTCTTGGGTAATAAACATCATTCTCTGTTGGATCCTCCACATAAAAAACTTGATGCACTTGAGATGCCAATACAAAGGGGTCATCGACACTACATAATCTGTTGAAGTATATCCGAGTTAAGCCATATTCATCTATTTCATTATGGAACCAATCACATAAACAATATAACACTAAAACTACCCCAATAATCAATCGCAATGATATCCTGAATAGATCCATAATAGATAACCTCTCCATCAATAGGGTTTGAATCTCTAGCACTAGCAAAACTATCAGTTTTTGCTGACAGAGTCACTCCATTATTTTGAGTCTTGACTCGGCTATCTCGTTCCATCATATGAAATCGGCATCCATTGATGAAATATCCAGTATATCTTTTTGCAACTATATTAGGCCCTTTAGCTAGCCATCGTAACTGATTTGGCACTTCAACAGTTTTAACTTTCTCTTTGAACTAGTTGACGAATTGCTGACTATGATTTCGTGCTCTAATCCATGCATTTGATCTTGTATTATTATCTATTAAACTCTTATGTTCCCTGCAAACATGAATATTTTAGATTCATATATTAGCCTTCATTAATAAAGTATAAATTATCATATCATATAAGTAAATTAATAAAGTTTATAATAAAAATGATAATTATCTTACTGGATAAACATCTCCATTTGTTCAGCTCCGGTATTGAACAGAACATATCGATGTGCTTCAATACGTAATTGTAAATCCATGGTAAATGCATTGCCTTTGGTTTTCTTCTCACGTCCGATTGGATGGCCTATCTTAGGGAATATAGGTGACACATCATCTCCCTCTGTTTCAACACATTCATCATCTTCTGTTTGATACCTGCTAAATCTTGTTTTCACCTCATCATGTAGGTATCTTGAACAAAAGGTAAAGCACTCTTCGGCCAAAAATTCCTCCGCTATTGACGCTTCTGGATGATATCAGTTACGAACAAATGCCTTATACTTACACAGATTTCTCTCAATAGGATACATCCAACGCAAATGAGCCGGACCCCCAAGCTTAATTTCATCTACTAAATGGATAGGCAAATGTTCCATTATGTCAAAAAAGTTGGAGGAAATATCTTTTCAAGGTAGCACCCAATTTCATTTATTTCAGATTGCATTTTTTCAAGATCTCTTCTCCTTATAACCTTGCTACATATGGCTCTAAAGAAGTTCCCAAACCTAATCAAGACCAAAGAAACATTCTTGGGCAACGCTTTTCTAACTGCAACCTGGAGCAAGTAATGCATGATAAAATGAGCATCATGACTCTTGTACCCTGATACTTTAATTTCCTCCACTTCCACACGTCGTGATATATTCGACCTACACCCTTTTGGTAATTTCACATTTTTTAAAACAGTGCAAAACAACTTTTTATCTTCTGGTTGCATGGAGAAAAAAGCTTTAGCCAAATAAACTTTCTTATTATCTTTATCTTTTAATGGTTGAAGCTCTTTTCGTATCCCCATCTCTTCCAAGTCATAGCGAGAGTTTACATGATCTTTTGACTTTCCAGGCATATCCAATAAAGTACCAAGTAAACTATCACATATGTTCTTCTCGATGTGCATTACATCAAGATTGTGTCTCAATTTGTTATGTTCCCAATACGGCAATTCAAAAAAGATTGATTTTTTCTTCCATGGACCTTCATTACCCCGACGTCGTTTCTTTTGACCCTTTCCAAAGACATGATTAAATTCACGCAATTCTTCTGACACATCTACACCTGACAAGGGAGTAGGTGCTATTCTATGATCCTCTTTACCATCAAATGATTTCTTATCTCTTCGAAATTGATGATCAGGAGGCAAAAATGCCCGATGACCCAAGTAACACATCTTACGACTATGTTTGAGATACTGAGAGCATGTTCCATAGTTACAATTCGGGCATGCGAGTCTCCCCTTGGTGCTCCATCCGGAAAGCATTGCTAGTGCTGGAAAATCACTAACTGTCCACAACAAGGCTGCACGCATTTGAAACGTTTGGTCAGATTTAGCATCATATGTTTCTACCCCTGTTTCCCATAGTTCCTTCAATTCAGCAATCAGTCTGGTTGTAAGTACACATCTATATCATTTCCTGGTGAAGAAGGACCTGGAATGATCATTGACAACATTATATACTCCGACTTCATGCAAATCCATGGCGATAAATTATAGTTCATTAGCATAACAGGCCATGTGCTATGGGAAATGCTCATGGTTCGAAACGGATTAAAACCATCACTTGAAAGACCCAATCTAACATTACGAGGATCCCGAGAGAAATCCTTGTGCAAGAAATCAAAATTCTTCCACGCTTCCCCATCAGCGGGATGTCTTAAATTGTCACGACCCCAAATCCGGTCGTGATGGAGCCCAGCACATTGCTAAGCCAGCCTGACCAATCAATATTAACCACGGAGCTAGAAGCTCTCTTTAGCCTATTTAAGCATATTAATTCACGAAATAACAGACGATACATATAACGAAAACGGGGAACCAAGCCCCATAATACATCAACTCCCATAGACCGAAGGGTCAAGAGTCATGAGCCTCTACCGAACATGAGTGTATAAGGTTTACAAGATACCAAGTACGGAAAGCAATGTCGATACAAAATCAAACGAGTAAGAAGGAATATCGGGTCCTGCGGACTCTGCAGCCTACCTCGAATATCCACAAATGTCGCCTCGCACGGCTATCGGATCACTGCCGAGAGGTACTTGGATCCGCACACAAGGTGCGGGGAGTAAAATGAGTATCGCCAAACTCGGTGGTAATAAACGAGGGTAAGACAGCGCGAGATAAGAAATCCGCAATAAAGCACTATGTAAAGCCGTAATCAAATACCCTGTCACAGAGTCAATATCAACTGTACCTGTACCAACAAGTACCAGCAAAACAGTATAACAACTATGAGATGTAGCTAAATGCAATGCAATGCATGATATGACCGCTACGGCGCGTAGCCCGATCTAATTTGGGTACCGTGCTCACTGTGGGGGTTCAGACTCCGGAGGGGCTCCTACAGCCCAAGCACAATATCACTGCGGCGTGCGGTCCGATCCAACATATATACCGCTGCGGCGCGCAGCCCGATCCAACATATATACCGCTGCGGCGCGCAGCCCGATCCACTACCAGTCAGCTAATATGCAAATACAACCTCGCAGGCTCAAAAGTAGTTTTGAAAACATCTTTTATCATTTTTCAGTTGAAAACAGTAATGTCAAGTTCCAGAGATTGGAAATAGCATGATAACAGAAATAGCTACGGTCTGGTAGTAACTAACATGTCAATATGATAAGACAATGATAACGATCCTCGCGGGATCTAATAACTGGCTCACGGCCCACAAGTATACTCAACTGCCCAAGAAGGGGGTTCAACGGCTCAAGAATGGCCAATATCACAATATATAGTATGCAACCATTCGAGAAGGAGGTTCAACGGCTCAAAGATAGCCAATATCACAATATAGTATCAACAGGTCGGACTAAGCCATAGTCCCCAATCACAATCGACCCCGCACTCACAAGAGAGTACGTGTCTCGCCGCTATACAGCATCACAAAGTGGTATACCGGGGTTTCGAACCCGCTGGTCATCACCCACATCTATTACTCACCTCAATACGGCGCGACGACTACTCCAAAATGCCCTTGCCACGAGAATCAAGATCCACACCGTAGAATCTGATCAAATACAGTAGAAATACAACAAATTAGGCCAATGGAACGAAACCCAATCAATACAACTCAATTTACATCAAAATTCCCAAAGTTGTCAAAACCCGACTTTCGGTACGCTTGTCGAAAAATCACGAAAGTCACATAATCGGAACCCTCATCTCAATACGAGTCTAAGCATATCAATTTTACCAAATTCGGACTCCATTTGCCCATTCAAAACCTTGATTTTCTAAAGTTCAAGCCTAGGGTTAAATCTTCCATGAATCACCCCAAATTCCTCCATTTTCATGATATAATTGCATAATAATATCAATACAAATCATAGTTTAAGTCCATAGTTGATTACCTGATGATTTCCTTGAGTTTCTCTTCAAAATCGCCCAAATCGCCTCTAAAGCCGAGACCCAAATGTGTGAAATGTTTCTGAAATTTCTAACTTCTAATACACTTAATTCACTGCGATTTTCGCTTCTGCGATCCATTTTCCGCCCCTGCGGAACCGCTTCTGCGACCAATTGGTCGCTTCTGCAAACCCAGGCCTATTTGGCCATTTCCGCTCCTGCGATACACGGACCGCTCCTGCGGGTCCGCTTCTGCGGATAATATTCCGCCCCTGCGGTCCTTTCCGCCTCTGCGATCAAGAGTCCGCTCCTGCGGACTCGCCTATACGGTCAACCAATCTGCTTCTGCGGTTTTCCCCCATTTCTCTCTTGACCGCTTCTGCGGCCTTACCTTCGCTCCTGTGACGCCGCTTCTGCGGAGACTATTCCGCTTCTGCGAAGTCACTCGCCCCTGCGCCCTCTCGTCCGCTCCTGCGGACTCGCTCCTGCGCCCCCATTTCCGCAGGAGCGAAAACAACAGAACCAGAGTCAAAACCTGCAATTTTCCACATTTTCTCCCGTTTAACCATCCGAAAACACCCCGAGGCCCCCGGGACCCCATCCAAACACACCAACACCTCCTAATACCTTATTCAAACTTGCTCCAATCCTCAAAACACGTCTAATAACATCAAAACCCATAATTCACATCAAATTCAAGCCTAAATTCCTTAAAACATTCTTAATTTCACAATCAATCAAAAACCGACTAAACAACGTCCGAATGACCTGAAATTTTGCAGGCACATCCAAAATCACCTAACGGAGCTACTGCAACTGTCGGAATTCCATTCCGACCCCCGGATCAAAATCTCACCTACCGTTCGGATTTCGCCAAAATTCAACCTTAGCCAATTCAAGCCTATTTCTACACCGGGCCTCCAAATTCAATTCCGATCGCTCCCCTAAGTCACAAATCACCTCCCGGAACTAACCGAATCATCAGAATCCGATTTCGAGCCCTCTAACCAAATAGTCAACTCCGGGTTGACTTTCCTTATTCAAGTTTCCTTCAAAAAGGCTATATACCTCATTTCCAATCCAAATCACTCCTAACTCGCCCGATAGACTCTAACACTGATATAAAAGAATAAAACATGAAATTACAACATAACTGGGTGGTAATTCCCGTGACGATGGGCTAGGTCGTCACATTCTCCCAACTTAAACAAACGCTCGTCCTCGAGCGTATCAGAGTGGTACTAGAAGCAACTCAATAGCTGAATGACCTTACCAAGCATATATTCGGGCGATCACACGTCACCCTATCTCTCATAAGCTTGAAACACCATATAGCTGAAATCTCACAGACCATCTGAACCATAAACCACATTGTACTTTCCGAATCATATACCAATTGCTAATCCCATGCCTATACTCGGGATACACTAGAATCCACTGCAATAACCCACACTCACCACTCCGGGTGAGATCATATGATGTATCAAACAACCCAATCACTCGAGACAATAGTCTCTAATCACAATAATTTATCACGATAACCAAATACCAATTGAAAAACCTTTTTCATTAGATAGAGTCTTTTTCCAACACCTTCATATCATGTCCACGGCAACTGAACACGCGATATATCGAACCCATCTCTCAGGTCAACCATTCATGAATCCATTTCACTTTTAACTGATACCACAACAGATTTCGGACCCAAATCTCGGTATTACCTTTCTAACCCACTGAAATCACATATGCTCGCTCTCCATAATGACTCAAATGATCATTTCAATTATAACACACGCACTGGTGATATGTCACCTCAACACCGGCCTAAGCCCCGACGAGCACAACACAGGCTCCAATAGAGACATCCGAACATACTCAAATCATGACAACTATCTTCAACAAGAGAGCTGTAATTCAATTCCTTTGTGCCATCATAACATAGAACTGAGATCGCGTCTCGCATTATAGAAATAGAGTACATGACTCCTTCTCGAAAGGTCATAACATCACGTGGCCTTGCCACTATTCAGGATTCTATCCAAACACTATTATTCATGAAGCACCTTAATTTACCAAGCTCAAAACGATCAGCCACGCACATATTTAGGTCTGAACCAAAGCAATCAACCTCACCCACGGTGAAACAATTAACGTATGCTATCAAATCCTGAAAGAACACAACCGATGTGCCATTCTCCAAGCGATACTCAATACAAACTCTTCCTCAGAAGCCAGGAGGTATTGTATACCAGGTAACATATAACTAACTTTATTTTCACATTAAACTATTGCGGCGTGCAACCCGCTCCAATGACATACCCGTGGCGGTGTGCCACCCGATCCAGATACTATACCCGTGGCGGCGTGCCACCCGATCCAAATAACAGTACCTGTGGCGGCGCGCCACCCGATCCATATAGAAACCTCGCCAAAGAAATGCGCGTCGAGTCAAGTTGCTCATTATGGTAAACATATATAGCCTCAAGTTCGGCCACAAGAAACGCATCCGACAAAGTTACTCAATATCAGAACCAAATAAACGATAGAAACCTCTGCACTGATATCCGCCATGAAGGCCCAACCGTCAAAGCAATACCCACCAGCCATCTGCTGGTCCTGAGGTACAACTACCCCGCTGGAGCATACTATGATGCACTCTGCTACACAATTTGTGCCATACCATCATAGTCTATATCACATTAGTCTAGAAAACCTGGCCCAATGATGACCAGTCAGCAATCAAGTATCATAATCCAAATTTGTCATATCAAGCCGAGAGAGAAAGCCACTAGAGCTTCTGATTTTCGATAATCACAAAACGGTGTCGATACACATGATATACAACCACTGCATAGGCGGACTAACGAGAACTTCAAGTCTCCAACACATATATAACACATGAACCACAATGCCTGATCCCGTACTTCACTGTACAAATACATAACGCATATCAAGCGTCCATTCATACCACGAAAGCCATTCAAAAATTTCACTATGCCATCAACGACTCAATTATTATAGTCGATCCAACAAGAGAATACCACCATACCACTGGATATTATCAGTTTACATTACCTTGTCCTTTTGGACCATATACCCTGCCAAATTACTAGAATAGCAGTACCATTTTCTTTAATCACCAGAAAGATCGATTCTTTAAATCACATGCAGCTGCCCGTGCTGCTAAATAATTTTAATGACTCCCCATATATTATGAACTGATCACAAAACCTTGAATATGCCATTATCAACTTTCCATAACACATCGCATATACCATACTACACTAAGATAACATGGAAATTCATATTCCTATCCTACGCCGCAAACATCGGCGCACTCAACTAGTCAAGGGCTTTCATGATCCCATATAGAGAAAACTCATCACACATTCCAAGCCTTACATACCAACATGAAATACACTCATTTTTAAACCACGTTAAAACACATCATAAACTCTTTCTCCCAATTACATTGCATAAGTTAAACTGCCAGGACTGAGTCCTTATACCCATATCGAGTTACACAATTGTCAGCACTCAAAGGCTTTGTTGCACAATATCTGCAAGACTCATTACTTCAATCACATACCAATAATTAATCGTATTCCTTATCATACCGCTTCGATTTATTAACAAGTTGCTCCATTTACTCAATTTCTTTTCTGAACCATCTTTAACTTAGTATTAGCCTTTACTGTAGCACTACCATAGCTCAACTCATGTTACCACACGAGACTCGTACATAAGACCACACGGTCTAAAACTCATAGGCCACTCTCAATGTTTCCCAGGAGTACCACATTCTACAATACTTGTTCTGAAGAACTTCATGCGATTTTTGAATTAGTATTATTACCTTCCAATACGGATACATAGAATCCCATCATTCACATAACATAGAACAAGTCTTGATCCCTTCTAATGAAAACACCATCTTTAGCCACATACAAAATCTTAAGGCATCCGTTACAAGCAAAATCTGGAACACCACAGGACTATTCTCGGGTGTCATTTACCCTTATTCAGTTGTAATTCAACTGTCTTATAGAACATAACCACTCGTTCCTTGCTAGAACTTTGACACCGCAAAACATGATTACATACAGATACAATTAGCTATCTTTCTTTTCTATACACCGAACATTCTTTACCAACATAAGTTCACAAAATCCTAGTATTTCTTCATATCTACGAAGCACCATAACCTTTATCAAAATTTCCCAACATACCTAGAGATAGAGCCAACACAACACACTACAGTGCAATCAGTTAATCAATAACAACCTCCCCAACTTAGCTCGGAGCCATACATCAAAGCACTTTTAGCCACTCATAGCCTTCTTACTCAAATGATGCAACAAAGTTCTAGTTAGATTAAACTCAAGTCATTTACAAGCTTCGGCGGAGGTTCGAATCATCAGAAATATTAATTCTTTTGCAATTTTTGCATTCATTCACACACAACAGTTACGCCCACTCTTTAGGTAACAAAAAGCTTTTCTAAGTCCCAAATTTTCCAAAAACATTCGGCAGAGTTTCCTTTGTAAATTGGCCTATCCACCTGCCAGAGAATCAGCAAACCATTCTAACAATACATCCACAACTCAATAAGATATCACAATGTATTTCAACAACATTAAATCTCAATACTATACGAATCATATTATCACAATTTATACTTGAACCTGCGCTGTGTACCTGCTCGAATCATAACACATATCAAATACCTTTCAATTACACATGAGGATCAACCCTTCTACTTCCTCTCAATTTAGCATTTCATCACAATACCTTCACCAGGATACACATAGCAAAATCACTTTAGTCTTCCTGAGTTTAAACTTGTTTCACTACATGTAAGGTATTTTACCTTCCAATTACGAGATATGATAAATATTCACCACGCCCATAGCTCGGGGCTACACAACAGTTTAGATAAGAGTCGAACAATTAACAGCTCATCCATTAGTAAGCCTCCCTAATACTCTACAGATCGGCACAAGGCCTCAAACATGGCTACTAGCCCAAGTACATAGATATAAGCCCAGTCTTAGTCACTTTACACAGGTAATTTATCAATTGGGAAGGATCAAGTCCAAATCCCCAGTCACAATACCACCACGCTTGTCACATGATGCATATTCCATCTCAGCACAGCACTGTATAGTGCAAAAATACGGGATTTCAAACCCTCAATACATTATCTATTGCCACCACTCACAAAATCAGCACCTCAATGCTCAAGTCATGAACAAGGTCAAGCCTCAAGTCATCTTGACTGGCCCAACATGAACTCACCGAGATTATATCTCGCCCCTCGTTCGAGGAAATCACAAGTCATAAGGCAATCACATTACTGTGCGCTCGATGCGTACACAGACGTGTGAAGGAATTTCAAAAATTATATCTCAAGTCGAATCAAGTGCGCACGATAAGAATTCCAAGAAATGTGAAGTGTTTCCTAAAGGTTCGCAGCCTCCCGAGGATAAGTACAGGCGTCCCCGTACCGATCCACAAGACTCTACTAACCGGCTCAAGACTCATGAGGCCTAGTAAACCTAGGCTCCGATACCAACTTGTCACGACCCCAAATCCGGTCGTGATGGCGCCCAGCACATTGCTAAGCCAGCCTGACCAATCAATATTAACCACGGAGCTAGAAGCTCTCTTTAGCCCATTTAAGCATATTAATTCACGAAATAACAGCGATACATATAACGAAAACGGGGAACCAAGCCCCATAATACATCAACTCCCATAGACCAAGGGTCAAGAGTCATGAGCCTCTACTGAACATGAGTGTATAAGGTTTACAAGATACCAAGTACGGAAAGCAATGTCAATACAAAATCACACAGTAAGAAGGAATATCGGGTCCTGCGGACTCCGCAGCTACCTCGAATATCCACAAATGTCGCCTCGCACAGCCACCGGATCACCTGCTGAGAGGTACCCGGATCCGCACACAAGGTGCGGGGAGTAAAATGAGTATCGCCGGACTCGGTGGTAATAAACGAGGGTAAGACAGCGCGGATAAGAAATCCGCGATAAAGCACTATGTAAAGCTGTAATCAAATACCTGTCACAGAGTTAATATCAATTGTACATGTACCAACAAGTACCAGCAAAACAGCATAACGGCTAGCGGATGTAGCTAAATGCAATGCAATGCATGATATGACCGCTACGGCGCGTAGCCGATCCAATTTGGGTACCTGTGCTCACTGTGGGGGTTCGGACTCCGGAGGGGCTCCTACAGCCCAAGCACAATATCACTGCGGCGTGCAGTCCGATCCAACATATATACCGTTGCGGCGTGCAGCCCGATCCACTACCAGTCAACTAATATACAAATACAGCCTCGCGAGCTCAAAAGTAGTTTTGAAAACATCTTTTATCATTTTTCAGTTGAAAACAGTAATACCAAGTTCCAGAGATTGGAAATAGCATGATAACAGAAATAGCTACGGATCGGTAGTAACTAACATGTCAATATGATAAGACAATGATAACGATCCTCGCGGGATCCAATAACTGGCTCACGGCCCACAAGTATACTCAACCGCCCAAGAAGGGGGTTCAACGGCTCAAGAATGGCCAATATCACAATATATAGTATGCAACCATCCGAGAAGGAGGTTCAACGGCTCAAGGATAGCCAATATCACAATATAGTATCAACAGGTCGGACTAAGCCATAGTCCCCAATCACAATCGACCCCGCACTCACAAGAGAGTACGTGTCTCACCGCTATACAGCGCCACAAAGTGGTATACCGGGGTTTCGAACCCGCTGGTCATCACCCACATCTATTACTCACCTCAATACGGCGCGACGACTACTCCGAAATGCCTTTGCCACGAGAATCAAGATCCACACGCGTAGAATCTGATTAAATACAGTAGAAATACAACAAATTAGGCCAATGGAACGACACCCAATCAATACAACTCAATTTACATCAAAATTCCCAAAGTTGTCAAAACCCGACTTTCGGTACGCTTGTCGAAAAATCACGAAAGTCACATATTCGGAACCCTCATCTCAATACGAGTCTAAGCATATCAATTTTACCAAATTCGGACTCCATTTGCCCATTCAAAACCTTGATTTTCTAAAGTTCAAGCCTAGGCTTAAATCTTCCATGAATCACCCCAAATTCCTCCATTTTCATGATATAATTGCATAATATTATCAATACAAATCATAGTTTAAGTCCATAGTTGATTACCTGATGATTTCCCTTGAGTTTCTCTTGAAAATCGCCCAAATCGCCTCTAAAGCCGAGACCCAAATGTGTGAAATGTTTCTGAAATTTCTAACTTCCGATACACTTAATTCACTGCGATTTTCGCTTCTGCGATCCATTTTCCGCCCCTGCGGAACCGCTTCTGCGACCAATTGGTCGCTTCTACGAACCCAGGCCTATTTGGCCATTTCCGCTCCTGCGATACATGGACCGCTCCTGCGGGTCCGTTTCTGCGGATAATATTCCGCCCCTGTGGTCCTTTCCGCCTCTGCGATCAAGAGTCCGCTCCTGCGGACTCGCCTATGCGGTCAACCAATCCGCTTCTGCGGTTTTCCCCCATTTCTCTCTTGACCGCTTCTGCGGCCTTACCTTCGCTCCTGCGACGCCGCTTCAGCGGAGACTATTCCGCTTCTGCGAAGTCACTCGCCCCTGCGCCCTCTCGTCCGCTCCTGCGGACTCGCTCCTGCAGGGGCGAAAATGACAGAACCAGAACTCTTCAACCTGCAATTTCCATGATTTTCTTCTGTTTAACCATCCGAAAACACCCCGAGGCCCCGGGACCCCATCCAAACACACCAACACCTCCTAATACCTTATTCAAACTTGCTCCAATCCTTAAAACACGTCTAACAACATCAAAACCCATAATTCACATCGAATTCAAGCCTAAATTCCTTAAAACATTCCGAATTTCACAATCAATCAAAAACCCGACTAAACAACGTCCGAATTTAACTAAAATTTTGCAGGCACATCCAAAATCACCTAACGGAGCTACTGCAACTGTCGGAATTCCATTCCGACCCCCGGATCAAAATCTCACCTACCGTTCGGATTTCGCCAAAATTCAACCTTAGCCAATTGAAGCCTATTTCTACACCGGGCCTTCAAATTCAATTCCGATCGCTCCCCTAAGTCACAAATCACCTCCCGGAACTAACCAAATCATCAGAATCTGATTTCGAGCCCTCTGACCAAATAGTCAACTCCGGGTTGACTTTTCTTATTCAAGTTTCCTTCAAAAAGGCTATATACCTCATTTCCAATCCAAATCACTCCTAACTCACCCGATAGACTCTAACACTGATATAAAAGAATAAAACATGAAATTAAAACATAACGGGGTGGTAATTCCCGTGACGACGGGCCGGGTCGTCACATAAATTCCCATCATTGGGTCGTTCAGTAGCATGCCATCTCATAGCTGCAGCTGTTTCAGAGCACATGAATATCCTCTGAAGCCTAGGATTTAAAGGAAAGTACCTTAAAACCTTTGCAGGGATTTTGGAGCTTGCATTAGTCATGCCATCAACAACATTCTTCCATCTAGAAGTTCCACATACAGAGCAATTATCATTCTTCTCATTTTCATTCCAAAAAAGCATGCAATCCTTGGGGCACGCATGTATGTTTTCATAATGAAGACCCAAATCTTTTATCATATTTTTTCCTTGTAAAATGACTCGGGTAGCTTAGCAAATGGAAATGCCTCTTTTAACAACTCTAACAAGTCTGAAAAAGCAACATTACTCAATCCATGAATGCATTTGATTAAGTACAATCGAATGGTGAAACTCAGGTTTAGAAAAATTTTCACACCCCGGATATAACTCTTGTTTTCCTTCCTCCACTAATTTAAAAAATTTCTTTGCATCTTCAGATGGTCCCTTTCGCACGCCTTCTTCGTGCCTCGTGTCACCCTCAACATTTCTAAAAGTGTCATGAAGTAGTCCATCAATATCATCATGCATGTTGGAAGATTCATCGCAATTGCTTGGATGTGGATTATTTCTCGAGGAAATGTTTTCCCCATGGAAAATCCATTTGGTGTATCCTTAAATAAATCCATAACAAACCAAGTGGTCCTCTACTACATTTCTAATATGCCAATAATAATTAGCACATTTTTTGCAAGGACATAATATTTCATTGCCTTGGGAAGCCCGTTCAAATGCCCTATCAAGAAAATCATTCACGCCCCGAGTATACTCATCCGTGGATCTTCGAAGACCCATCCAACTTTTATCTCTATTATCCATTGAATATTAAATCCCCTATAGGTCACAAATGCGAATCAGAAAAATTAAGATCCAAATAACAAATTCCACGAATTACTGGATATACATAATTATATCACTTAATCTAAAGCTTTCTCTATTGCACAAAAAAAGAGAGATGCAAGTAGATTCCTGGTTATATCATCTTCCATATTAATTCGATCATTTCAGTAAGTAGATTTCATCAAATAAGTGCTAAATTCATCACTGAAACCAACTCACACTTAAACTTTTCATTGAAATATGCTAACATAATCAGAAATCAACAGAGGAATATTTCAACATGAGGTTGACAGAAGATAATTTGAAGAGATCTAGAGGTTAGAGAAAGTTGTAGCTTAGATTTCCAGGCCAAATATTTCCACACCACTAGTAACACAGATTTTCAAGATACCTTTGTCATTCTAAACAGATATGAAAACCAAAATTTTATAGCAAATACAACAGTAAATGCAAACGACAAAAAAAGCTTCTGCAAATTGCTAAACAACTTTTCGTAGCTCATGTTTGTACTTCTCATAAACAATTAACAACACACTAACGCTTGAAGCCAAAAGATACACTAATCGGCAATGAAACGACAACAAAACAAAGAAATCAACAAAAGTCTAAAGTCGTAATCACAAACCACAACGATTTATAAACTAATTAGAGAGAATTATCCTAATTGAAATAAAAAACATGTTTAGGAAGGCCGGCAAAAAATCGATGCATGTCAATTGAAGTTGATATGTTTAAAAAGTTACTGAGCAAGTTTAAAAATCAGACATACCTTAACAGGATTGTACTTGTAGAATATTGGAGAACCGGGGCTGCAAGATGATAAATCTGATCAACCTCGACTAACAACGGCTCTGTCACATCTGCAAATGATAAAAGGGAAATATCACTATTCCATTGAGTTTTTTCAGTATATGCCTTTAATATGCTACCATGTCATGCATTACAGATGAAAATAGAAACTTTTTACAGCATGTAGAGACTATCTTAAAATCTGTCCAGATAGACGTACCAGTCAACTCTTCCGATTTCAGATAAATTCATTGCAAAATAACTGTATTCGCAAAGTCGACATGTTCTTTCTACGGAAATATAATCAAAATATCCAATGTACGAATGAAAATCACAATGGCTAAGGCCATCGACAAAACCTTGAGTTCAACTCTTAACCAAATCTCCAATATACGAAAGTAACATCTGTATTGGATTTTCATGTAACTACGGTTACATATCAAAATTAGACGGAAAAAAATGCCATAGCATCAGTCAAAATCATACCTAATCCAAGTTTTACCTTCCAGTTACCAAAAAAAAAACATGCTCACCTATTGCAAACCAGCGACTGTTCTAAGATATCATTCAAATAGAAAATGCATATCGAATTCTAATGTCAAGTCCCTAATTATCCCATTTTTGGAACAAATCGGGATAATTTGAAGTTACAGAGATGGACTTTAACAGTATTATTAACTTAATCCTAGACAAAAGTCTTCATACATCGAATCACCCTAAATAGGAAAAAGAAATCTTGAATATACCAGATTTTAGCATTCATATCCATATGTCTTTACTGAAATCGAATCACCATAAATAGGAAAACATTTCATCTAAGTTCATATACTGAAATAGAAAGTGACAAACGAACCTTACCACTTCCAGATAGCCGAATAAACCTGTCGAAGGAATTTTCAACAAAATCTTTTCTTCGTAAGCTTTTCTCCGTGGTTGCTTGAGTGTGGACAGCAAGCCAATCTTTTAGGGCTTGTAACAAATTTAGGGTTTTTGCTTTTTGTATCTGTGTTAAAACTTTTTGTTTTTCTTTTTGTTTTACTTGAGACGTCTAGTCTCTGTTTTCCGAAAAACAGGGCGCGAAATATTTTGGGAGAGGGAAAACAGGGAGGGAAAGTAATACGGTCCCACTAGCACTATTTTTTCAGGAACCGTTGCCAAAGATAGTCTATTGCAACGGTTTCTTAATCCATTGCAGTACGTAAGTCTATAGCCACGGTTTTTGTCCTAATGCAACGGTTTATTTTACTATCTATCTTAGTAGGTCTGAGAGGATTATGCGACGGTTATAACCGTTGCCATACATATTTTATTGCAACGCTTGCGTAACCGTTGCTAAAATACTGTTGCCATAGGTCTATTTTCTGGTAGTGTTTCCAGCCTATGTTTTGAGTTTACAAATGATCATGTTGGCCTTATATGCCCGTATATCACATGTATAAGTTTTTATATTAGGTTGGGTCATATTATATTAAGTATTCCTCTATTTTATTCTTGTTAGCCCATGACAGCCCATTTGGCCTATTTGCCAATGAAAGTACAATAAGAAAATATATTATGTTGGTATTCGATTGATTAAGGCACCGGGTGCTTGTTGCGGCCCATAGGTTTGGGTCGTGACAAAAGTGTTATCTGAGCAGTTCTGTCCTAGGGAGTCTACAAGTTGTGTCCAGTAAAGTCTTATTTATTGGTGTGTCGTGCACCACCCTTATAAGCAGGAGGCTACATGACATTTAGGATTGTCACTCTTTCTTCTTACTCTACCGGACAATTAATAAAGTAGTAGCTATGCATGGGCTCTCGTCGCTTAGCGCGTGCGTAGCCACCATATTTAGCAACAATTATGAGGTCGAATTTTAACTATTTAAGTAATTTTCCAACCCTTTCCATAAGTTTCCTAAATTATGACCCCGGGCCCTCATGCCCAGATTTTGAGATTTTTCTAAGGAAATTATTCTTTACCACCTAAGGATCAATAATATATGATTTCCAGTTCATTTGCATAACATATTTCGTGGTCAAATCTTCGTATTATTAAAACTCTCGTTCTAGCTCTAACCCTTCGATTTCACCCAATTTTTTAGTGTTTAATCTACCTAATATACATGTATTTAAACTAATAATGAGTGGAAATAACTTACCTTGAAATGTTAAGCTGAAACCTTCTCTCAAGAGCCCCCAAACCGCCCCAAGGTTGAGTGTAAAATGATAAAAATGGTGTTTGAGCTTGAATTAAATGAAGCCTACTGCCCAACGACTTCCGCTTTTGCGGTTAGGGGACCGCATCTGCGGTCCCACACCTATAATAGGGAAGCTACATCTGCGGAATTAGGAAAAAAGGGGCTCGATCGCTTATGCGATCTGAGGCCCGCATCTGCAGCTAGGAGTCGCTTTTGCGAAGCTGCATCTGCGGCTAAGGAGCCGCTTCTACAATTCTAGCCTGGATTAACCTTGGCCACTTATGCGATCAATTGACCACATCTGCGGTCTCGCTTCTGCGGTCCTAGAAACGCAGATGCGGTTATGAAAGAAGCAGCAACTTTATCTATTCTTCAATTTTTCTACTTCGCTTGAAGCTCGCTCGTTTGATGCTCGGGGCTCCTGAGCCCTGTCCGTCATACAGACAAGTCTAAAATTATGAGGCGGACATAATAGAACTCTTGGAACACCCAAAGCAACGCTAAATCTTGAAATCACCCCTAAAACCCTACGAATTAAACTATTGAACTTCAAGTTTTTAATTCTCTTCAAACAGATCAAAACATTCTTAGACTAATTGGATTGGTACCCAATTTTACAAGAAAGTCTTAAACAATATTACAAACCTATACCAAGCTTCGGAACAACAATCCGAACCCGATACCTAGGGAATCAATGATTACTTATTTTCTATAATTCTTTAAAACTTCTATTTATTAATTTTAAATAAAAATTCATTACTCGGGATAGGGACCTCGGAATTCGATTCCGGTCATATGCCCAGGTGTCATATTTTCCCACAAACCCTCCGAAATTGTCAAATCATAAATCCGGGTCCCTTTTTTCAAAATGTTGACCAAAGTCAAACTTGGTCTTTGAAGAAGATATATATATATATATATATATATATATATATATATGTGTGTGTGTGTGTGTGTGTGCGTGTGTGTGTGTGTGTGTGTGTGTGTGGGATATGGATAGAGGTTATGGCGTTATATACACACCACTACATGATAAGCTTTTATATGTTGATGATTTTGCCAGAGCGGGCGAGATAATATAATGGGATACCCTCAGAGGCTTGAAGATGTTATGAACATATGTACCTATGGACGACATGACATTCATACGCATATGGATGACACGATAAGTATTTTATGTTTTATAGAGTTATCCAAACTTACAGGTTGAGTTATTTAATTTATATTTCTTCCATGTCTTTAATGTACTTATTTATATGCCTTACATACTCGGTATATTATTCGTATTGACGTCCCCTTTGCTTGGGGACATTTCATGTTCGCAGATCCTGATAGATAGGTCGAGAGTCCTCCAAGTAATCTATCAGCTCAGCAAAAGATTTTGGTGCGCTCCATTTGCTCCGAAGTTGCTTGTTTAGTCACTATGATTTAGACGCGTATTATTTGGTATGGCGAGCCCTATCCCGACCTTTATGTTAAGTGTGTACTCTTATAGGGTTGTGACGGATGTCAATTATATGAATGTTTGTGTGGCCTTTCCAGCCTATGTTTTGAGTTTACAAATGATCATGTTGGCCTTATATGCCCGTATATCACATGTATAGGTTTTTATATTAGGTTGGGTCATATTATATTGAGTATTCCTCTATTTTATTCTTGTTAGCCCATGACGGCCCATTTGGCCTATTTGCCAACGAAAGTACAATAAGAAAGATATATTATGTTGGTATTTGATTGATTAAGGCACCGGGTGCTTGTTGCGGCCCATAGGTTTGGGTCGTGACAAAACTGTTATCTGAGCAGTTCTGTCCTTGGGAGTCTACAAGCTGTGTCCCGTAGAGTCTTATTTTTTGGTGTGTCGTGTACCACACTTATAAGCAGGAGGCTAAATGACATTTAGTACTGTCACTCTTTCTTCTTACTCTACCGGACAATTAACAAAGTAGTAGCTACGCATGGGCTCTCGTCGCCTAGCGCGTGCGTAGCCACCACATTTAGCAATAATTATGAGGTCGAATTTTAACTATTTAAGTAATTTCCCAACCCTTTCCATAAGTTTCCTAAATTCTGACCCCGGGCCCTCATGCCCAGATTTTGAGATTTTTCTAAGGAAATTATTCTTTACCACCTAAGGATCAATAATATATGATTTCCAGTTCATTTGCATAACATATTTCGTGGTCAAATCTTAGTATTATTAAAACTCTAGTTCTAGCTCTAACCCTTCGATTTCAGCCAACTTTTTAGTGTTTAATCTACCTAATATACATGTATTTAAACTAATAATGAGTGGAAATAACTTACCTTGAAATGTTAAGCAGAAACCTTCTCTCAAGAGCCCCCAAATCGCCCCAAGGTTGAGTGTAAAATGATAAAAATGGTGTTTGAGCTTGAATTAAATGAAGCCTACTGCCCAGCGACTTCCGCTTTTGCGGTTAGGGGACCGCATCTACGGTCCCGCACCTATAATAGGGAAGCTACATCTGCAAAATTAGGAAAAAAGGGGCTCAATCGCTTATGCGATCTGAGGCCCGCATCTGCGGCTAGGAGTCGCTTTTGCGGAGCTGCATCTGCGGCTAAGGAGCCGCTTCTGCGGTTCTAGCCTGGATTAACCTTGGCCACTTATGCGATCAATTGACCACATCTGCGGTCTCGCTTCTGCGGTCCTAGAACCGCAGATGCGGTTATGACAGAAGCAGTAACTTCATCTATTCTTCAATTTTTCCACTTCGCTTGAAGCTCGCTCGTTTGATGCTCGGGGCTCCTGAGTCCTGTCCGTCATACAGAAAAGTCTAAAAGTATGAGGCGGACATACTAGAACTCTTGGAACACCCAAAGCAATTCTAAATCATGAAATAACCCCCTAAAACCCTACGAATTAAACTATTGAACTTCAAGTTTTTAATTCTCTTCTAACAGATCAAAACATTCTTAGACTACTCGGATTGGCACCCAATTTTACAAGCAAGTCTTAAACAATATTACATACCTATACCAAGCTTCGTAACAACAATCCAAACCCGATACCTAGGGAATCAATGATTACTTATTTTCTATAATTCTTTAAAACTTCTATTTAATAATTTTAAATAAAAATTCATTACTCGGGCTAGGGACCTCAGAATTCGATTCCGGTCATATGCTTAGGTCTCATATTTTCCCACAAACCCTCCAAAATTGTCAAATCATAAATCCGGGTCCCTTTTTTCAAAACGTTGACCAAAGTCAAACTTGGTCTTTGAAGAAGATCTTAAAGAAGCAAATGTACCTATTTTTACTGAAAACTCTTCCTACACCCAAACCAACCGTCCCCGCAAGTTATAAATTATAAAATCAGTATTGGAGGCTTCGTTTCGGGGAATGGGGTTCTAAAGGAAAAAATGACCGGTCGGGGCATTACATCATCAATAAAGATGTTCATGTTCTGCCCGATAAAACTTCAGGGAATAAACACTTTCTCATGATTGAGGCTTGGAAGCATTCTGATATTTTGTAAAAGAATTATATTCTTAGCAGACTAGAGGAAGATTTGTATAATGTGCACAGTGGCGTAGAGACATTAAAAGAATTGTGGATTGCATTTAAAAAAAAATACTAAACTAAAGATGCCGGGTTGAAGAAATTTGCTACCACCATGTTTTTGGACTACAAAATGGTAGATAGCAAGTCTGTAATTACCCAAGTCCAAGAATTGCCATTGATTATTCATGATCTCCTTTCTGAAGATATAAATCAAATTAATATTGATGATGAAAGTAGTAATCCTAGTCTTTTTACAAACAGAATTTTCATTGACGGTCTTGTCCTCATTGAAGCATTCTAAGTAGCAGCGACGATTGAGAAGTTACCTCCATTATAGAAGGACTTCAAAAACTACTCGAAACACAAACACAAGGAGATGTCCTTTGAAAGTGTCATTGTTCTATTGAGAATCTAAGAAGACAACAAAGCTGATGAAAAGAGAGTCCGTAAAAACTCAACAATAATGGGAGAAAATATTGTTGAGGATACTTTCCAAAATAAGAGAAAGAGGAAGCAGGTTTCTAGACCGAAAAGCAACCTACGTAATAAGCGGTTCAATGGAAATTGCTTCAACTGTGGGAAAGCTAGACACAAATCTATGGAGTGTCGTGCTCTGAAGAAAGACAAGAAGAAGGGTCAAGCAAACATGGTTGAAAAGCATGAAGATGTTGATGCTTGTGTGCCATTTTTTGTGAATGAAACATGGTGGGAAATCCTAAGGACAGATGGATTGGTTCTAGAGCCACTCGCCATATTTGTGCTGTTAGGGAAGCCTTTGCAACATAAGCTCCTATTGGACCCGAGGAGACTCTTTCTATGGAAAATGCTGCAAATGTAAATATTGAAGGATGTAGAAAGATATTTCTGAAGATGACTTCTGGCAAGGTAGTGACTTTGAATAGTGTTCTTCATGTTCCCAAGATTAGGAAGATTTTAGTCTCTGTTGGGTTTCTTGTTAAGAATAGCTTTAAGTGTATTTTTGTATATGATAAGGTTAAGTAAGAACAAAATGTTTGTAGGAAAATTTTACCTCACCGAGGGCCTTTTAAAGCAGAATGCAATAGTTGTTGAGAATAATAATAAAATTTTAGCTCGTGTTACTTGCTTGAGTCAAATAATTATGGAATATACATTTCGGACATGACAAATATAAAACCTTGACGAAAACAATTATGTTGGAAGTATTGCTTAAATTTGAATGCGACAAACCAAAAAGTCAAATATGTGTGGAAGCTAAGAATGTTAAACATCTTTATAAGTCTGTTGAAAGGAATTCAAATCCTTTAGACTTAATTCACACAAATATTTGCGACATGAAGTCAATACTATCACGCACTGGAAAGAAGTATTTCATAATTTTTATTGAAGATAACACTCTATATTGGTATGTTTACTTACTTAATAGTAAAGATGACGCAATAGATGCATTCAAGCAATACAAAAATAAAGTTGAAATGCAACTTAACAAGAAAGATAAGAAGTGATAAGGGTGCTGAATATTAATCTCCTTTTGAACAAGTATCTTTATAATATAGAATTATTCATCAAACAATGGCCCCTTACACACTCCAATCCAATAGAATTGCAGAAAGAAAGAATCGTTCATTATAGGAGATGATGAATGCATTATTGATAGCTTCAAGTTTGCCATGGAACTTGTGGGGGGAAACCGTCCTTAAGGCTAACCGAATACTAAATTTGTCACGCCCCAAATCGAGGAACATGACCGGCGCCTGACCGGGTTGCCCCAGTCAAGCGGACCTGGGTGCCTTTCATTCCCACGCGTTACCCCTGTGATGACCGTTTCTCATTAACCAAATATATTACTAATCATAATTGATTTCACATTAAACAAATAAAACGATACGAGTGATTCATTAACAAGATTTCAATTTTTACAACGCCCGACATAACACAATATATATACA